>CM060924.1:223152696-223522696 GCA_030737875.1 Allium sativum
AAATATATTAAACAAAGAGCTAACCAATCATCCAATTAACCAATAATTAGCAAACATAGCATACAAATAATAATCCTGACTTATAATAAATTTAAGTTCGAGAACTGATTGAGTTTAACTCACCTTGGTTAATTCTAACATTAAAACGCTTGTTTTAATTAAATTAAACTGGTGTTTAATTTAATTAAAATTTTCATGTTGCTTCTCGTGTTGACCCAACTAGCTCCATAATGTAGTTCTTTCCGATACGATTCCATGTGATCAACTGCGCGTATATCTGACAATATACGATCGAGATATTGCTTAAATATGATTACAAAACTATTTAATCTAAATTAACTTTAAATTTTCAAACTAACGGGCCTTACCCAATTTAATACGGTCCATGCTCATCTAACCTCAACTCAAGACATTTTTCTCCCCTCCATACTTCATTTGAACCCTATATTTACTTCCGTTCTATTCACATTTCTTTTTTCTTTTACTCTTTATTTTTATAATTATTATGCAATGGCCCAGGCCCATTTCCTCAAATCACATGTCCCCCTGTAAATATCCACATGCTGCTAACGTTCCATCTTGCCAACCCCATGTGATGCTTCCCATTTCCCTTTTCACGATTTCATCTTTTCTTTCCATCTTTTTTATATATTGAAAACCTGCCCAAGCCCATCAAAGAACAAAACCGCTTCCGGCCCTTTCCCACCTTTATCTTCTTCTCCGTATTATAATTTCCTCTGCCTACTTTTTCAGCTATCCCCTTCCATACATTTACACCCACGTTGCTTGTTGTTTTCATTCCATTCTTTGTTTTTCGAACAGTATATCTCCTGGTTCATTCTTAACGTCCCCATACTTTCTTCCTCCTCACTGTCTTCTTCCCCAAACACGTCCTCTTCCCCATTCATGCATACAGTTCCATTGTCCACTCTTCTTTCTCTCTTTTTTCTGTCATGCAAAATAGGACCAACCCATTAACCGATAGTTCATGCCCATTAGACCATAACCAACAATCCATTCTGTTCACTTCTTCTCTTTCATCCAAACAAGCCACAACACACCCAACAATACAAAACTAGCCACAACCAGCCACAAACCACTTAAAAATAATAATATAATACAAACAGTACAAAACAACAAACACCCCTTCCATCCAATATTACCCCTTTTTACCGCAGAAAATAGCGTTTGCATTCTTTTTTATTATTAAAAGTTTATAATGGCAAAATCTTTGCTGTTATAAATTTATAACAGCAATGACTTTGCCGTTATAAATTATAACAGCAAAGACTTCGTCGTTATAACCTCCAACCTCTGTTCACTCAACCAGCCAAGAACCACGTCCAAACTAGCCACGGGTGACTGAACAAGCCATACCTGGTTGCTCCGTGGGTTGTTTAGCAACTGAACAACCCATTGTTGGTTGTGCTCTTACGCACAACAATCACCACCTTTAAGTGATCGGAGCTCCGCTTACCCATCACCTGGACTCAGCCTGAGCTCACCCTCAGACATCGCTCATCATTCGGTCACTCCTTCTGTCAACCATAAACATGCACATCTCCTTGATTTGAAATCTGCTGACTACTTGAACACAAATTGCCTCTTTATGTCACACTGCAACTACAAGTGACTGTAGCGACAGCGACCCCTATCTCCGGACATAGCTCACTCCCGTCCCCTTTTCCTTAGTTAACGTCGTCAGGTAATACGCGATGGTTAAGGAGACTGTGACGAGAAAGAATTTCGCTCGGTCCGAACCAATCGCTAAACCGACCCAGACCGTTCGAAACGCCCTATCATTGAGAACATGACAAAATAAAACGCATATAAAAGAACATTTCATTGTATATTACAACAATGCATCAGAATACAAGAATATACAGAGTATAAACAAATAAATATTACACAGAAATATCAGAGATTTAAATTACATTTAAATACATAGCAGCGGAAAATAATACAATACACAACTAGAAGGAGATATACGGATACAAAGCTTTCCGGATATCGTTCCAGCTGTAAACCAAGATCCTGTGAATATAAATCTGCAAAACCAAAACTACTAGCTGCCCGTGTCAAAATAGGGGCACCCAGAGTTTAGGTTAAAACAATAAACTCCAGGTCAGTCATGGGACTGGTGTGAGAACTAAAACAGTTAATCTTTATTTTTAAACTTAGGTAAATCAAGGGACCACGCCGTAACACGGAACGGGTTTCCTCCCAAGAATACCAGTGCATAAACAAACAGCGCAATGCTAAATAAAGAAAAATGAAGCTGTTATAAGACCCAGGTCCTATCACACAATGCAACGCAAGCCGGGGGATAGGGTTTTCCCTTATAACAGCCAAAGAATGCTTGATACGTTTAAAACAAATCATTTGATACTATTATAAGTGCATAGTGTATAAAACAACTTCAAATCATAAGTATCAATCATAGGCGGCATGAGCGTCCCATGCCACTATGTCGCCATATATAGGTTTACAAATAAAACCGCAAATGTCACGTATTTGGAAATTGGATTTCCGTCTATGAACCGAGGCAAAAGATAGTCCTCAACCGATTCGAGACGCTCTAGCCCGTGTCTTAGGAACAGCCGCAACTGCCCCTTGGATCGTCAGGGTCGGTCCACCGATGTGGATTATTATGCCTGAACAATACGTCTCCCCGCCCTTTGGGGCGTCAATGAGCCAACTAAATGACTCCATCGGTTCGAGAACGACCAATCAATCCGAGGCGCCTCGCAACAGCAACAACCACATAAGTCAAACTCGTCAGGGCGTGTAAAACCACTGACGCCACTTTTTAGCTAGAAGGAAACGCATGCCCTCCCTGAGGTCCGTCTCCCGTTTTTGGTTCATACCGGGTGTGAAACTCGCGAAGTAAACGTTACACAAAGCTACGCCACAAAGGCCGTGCTTTGATCATCACCACAAGACTTTGCTTTTCAACAGAAGCCTCGATCAATTGCCACTTAGGCATGCCACACAGGCAATTCACTCCATGCGTTTGATATCCATCAATATATAACCCCTGAGCTCATACGTCTCAGAGAAGGGCGTTAAGCAAGAGAATAAATTCTCTGCCGCCAAACAGATATATATTTAATAGAGATCAATCACACAGACTAAAATCCAATGTCAGACACACAGTCCATTTACAAGTCCGTTCTGGGTCTGAACGAAACCGGAGGCACCTAGTACCCCGCATATCCATCGATCTCCAAGTACGTCTGGACGATCACCAACTGTTTCCATCTTCTTGGGTGTACAACCCAATCAAGATCATCAGTTATCACCCAAACGACGTGAAGTCCTCCGGTCTTCGACCATCGTCTTCATCTTCGACACAACGTCGAATCAGTTATTCAGAATGGGATAAACCCGGTCTTTCTGAATAACTCGCGTATATATTATAAAAGTGTTACACAAACACAACATACGCCTCATTCCAATTCAGAATATTCTTTTATTCAAATATTCCTATACTTTGGGAAAAGTTCCCATTAATTTTATCCAAGATAAATTCTTTAAATTTATTCTTTAATCTCCTTTGAATATCAATTCAAACTAGTCGGGATTAGCGAACCACACCGAAGTAATCATTTATTTTATTTCCCAATCCCAACATATTCATCCCATGAAGTAAAACTGGTTATACTTCATATCTAACACCACGGTGTTATCGGTAAATTCAATTACCATTTCACGTTCAAATCTAATTAAAGATTTAACTATCGCCTGGAGTAAAACTGGTGATACTCCATTCTCGATCTTTTTGATCTAATTAAAGATTCATTAAAACTCCACTTAGTTTTAATCGTTAACTGGGTTAAAGAATCAGTGTCATTTAAAACACGGATCACGATAAACCCAAAGTCACATTCCATTAATTATCAGGTTAAAGAACGAGTGTTATTTAAAACACTGTCCACGATAAACCCAAAAATCAATATCAATTCAATTCCAATTAAATATTATTTAATTGGTACACTTCATTAAATCTAAATAAAAAGATTTAATCTTTTCTCAACTGGGTTCAAGAACAGTGTTAGTGAAAACACCATTCACGACAAACCCAAATCACATTTGATATTCAATACAAGGCTCTGAATAGAAAATATACCGGCTTATATTCAATATCAAATTCTACGACTAACAAATGTCGTATTGGAAATAACGATATAAATATATATCTTTCAAATTTCCATAACAACATCTGTATAATCACGAATTCCAACATCGAAATATTCCGAAGACAATTTCGATTCAAATCCACTCCAATGCGATCATTGGAAATTTTGGTTATTTTTAAAACCCTTTTCAAATTCGATTTATTTAATTAAAAATAAATAGAATTATATTTCTAGTTCAAAACTAGTTCATTTCGATAAAAATCTATTTTTATCTCTTCAAACATGAAGTTTTTCATCCCAAATCTTCACAAATCATTTCTTATGATTTTACACAAATTATTACTATTTTTAATAATTTTATCAAGGCCCGTATAGTCGATTTCCATCAATGGCCATCGAACTGCACTTACAGCGACCTTTTTCAAATTTGATTTGGACATAATTCCAAATCCAACCGTTAGATTTCAAATTTCTAATATTCGTTAGAAAGCTCTTTTCGATACGAACCCAACGGTTCCGGTTTTAGGAGAATTCGACGGTCGGATCTCCCGTAATATCCGTTCGAAGTCAATGGTCGAAATTCGCGAACTGCCTCGGCGCGGCGCGTTCTATTCAGGCCATTATATTATATATATAATATATATAATATATGTTTCGTCGATTTCTATTTAAAACGAATTATATAAATAGTTTTGAAATCGTTTCAAAAGCAATTTCAACTTTCTTTTCAATTCAAATCAAAATTGAATTCTTCTTTATAAATTCGTTTTAAAATTCATTTCTATTCAATTCAAATTTCAATTCAATTTGAATTCATTTCAATTCGCTTTCATTTCAATTTGAATTCGTTTTCAATTCAATTCATTTCGAAATCGTTTTCAATTCAATTCATTTCGAAATTGTTTTCAATTCAATTCATTTCGAAATCGTTTTCAATTCAATTCATTTCGAAACCGTTTTATATTCAATTCATTTCGAAATCGTTATATATTCAATTCATTTCGAAATCGTTATATATTCAATTCATTTCGAAATCGTTATATATTCAATTCATTTCGAAATCGTTATATATTCAATTCATTTCGAAATCGTTTTAAATCGATATAAATATCGTTCACGTCAAAATGGCGTCAATCTAATCAACACGGCTTCATAAATTTCTATTTTCGAATATTCTATTTCAAATATTTCTTTTTCAAAATATTTCGTTCAACACATGACCAATCTCAATGGATGAGTACTGTCAACACATGAACCTTTATTTTATATTATTCTTTATTTTTCAAATTGGAATGAGGCCCAATCAATTACCATATAACGTTGATTATATGGATTTTCATACATCACATGTATATAATAGCATTGAAAAATAATCAACCATCAACCAAAGTGCACTACACTGTATAAGCATCAAATATAAATATCTAACGCTTATAACAGCCTGTCAATCAATCGATCGACCTATTTAATCAATCAGGATGAGTGAACTGCATATTTCATCCTAACACCCGTGTGGGGTTTCAAACAATCAAACACAGATTTTATTTGTGCAGTTGGGCGATGTGTAAAATTTATCGACCCAATCAATGTCCTTCAAATAGGTGTACATAAACAAACCATCTGGTTTGTAAATGAATATTTTATTCACTTTCACTATATTCATATTCACGTTAAAAATTATATTTTTAACGATACTACCTTTTATTTTAACATATGAATTTCTATTCAGTTCATTCTTTAAATAAAATGATATTTTTATTTTTCTAACATATTTTAGAAAATTTCGGCGGCATAACGGCACGATACTAGAAACGGGACGAGGCCTAGCCTTATCCCCGGTCTAGTGAAGGCCCACGCCATTCACACATCAATCAAATCGATTCATTTCACCAAACAATTCAACTTCAATCAAATATTCTAACTAATATATGCAACCAAACAAACAAGTCCATGGTCTGTGGACGATTGTGTCGGGTGCTACTAAGCACCGCCTGCATCCTAGTATATATATTTAACTAGAAAAGAAATTGAAGAGTGAGAAATTCTCACCAATAGCTATCCAATACCACGACTCTTCACTTAGAGAAATCTTTGTTGTTCTCGCCTTTTTGTTACCTTCGTCGCCCGCTTTCACTACCTATGTAAAAATCGAATTTTTACTTCGCTATTCAATATATAAAAATCATATTTTTATTTCGAAGTTCAACATATAAAAATCATATTTTTATTTCAACACATACATAATAAAAATCATATCTTTATACTTTCTATAATGTAAAAATCATATTTTTATATCTCCTACCTAATAAAGATCGAATTTTTATTATCTATTTTATATAAAAATTATATTTTTAACCTTTCTATATTATAAAAATTATATTTTTAACTTTTCTATAATATAAAAATATCGTCTTTCTTCGTTTTAAAAATCAAATTTTTATATCGATGTTCATTTAAAAAAAACAAAGCTTTATCTTCATATAAATCCTAACTTAACATCATTAAAAATTAGAATTTTATAACGAAAAAAAAAAATCAGAGTTTTTATAAGGTTAAACACATATAAAAACTGGTTATTCGAATTTAAACGAATTAAACAACAACAAAAAACTCACCTCTCTCTTTTCTTTTCGCTGTTTTCGCTTGCGGGGGCCCCACGTCACAGGAAGGAGGAGGACGGGTGCTGAAGGGGGCGTCGGCTAGGCAGTGGTCGAGCAAAGCGGTGGCGGGCGGCGCGATTTGGAAAACTAGGGTTTGGGGGAGTCGCGTTTGAGAAGGGGGGGGAGGTGACGGCGCGCTGACTGGGCAGTGGAGGTGGGGGTTTACGGCGGAGGAGGACCGGTTTTGGGGGGCGGGGCGATCTCCTGTCGGCGACGGTGGAGGGTGAACATCGGAGGGTTTTTTTTTTCCTGAGTAATGAAATCGACGGGGGAAGGAAAGTAAAGGGGGAGGGGGTCTTTGTAAAAGTAATTTTATATTTTAATTTATATATATATTTTTCGAAAAGGGTTGACTTTATCTCCGAACTGCAAACGAGGTCCAACGACTGTCGTCCATAGCTAACTACCCCCATTCCGAACACAATGGGATATGTATCGTAGGCTGATTCGACTGTTTGAATCAGTTTTCGTCCAAATCAACATATAACTCTATATATTGAATTTGAACGCGCATTTCAATTCGCTGGGGCCACATACTAACTTGAAAAATTCCAGAAAAATATTTTCTAGCTTCGTATTGACGATACGGTCCTAACAAAACTAGTTTCGTCGAATTCTGAGACCATTTGAAAAATGGCCAATTTCCAGTCGATTAAAATCAACTGAAACCGGTCAAACGCGTTTTCCTTTGCCACGCTCACATATTGATTCGAAAAATTATGAAATTTGGAATCTAGCAATAACTTGACACTGCGGATCCAACAAAACTGGTTTCGTCGAAATCCGAGGTCATTTGCAAAATGTCCATTTTTAAGGGCCTGAATTCCATAGCGACTATTCAGAATTTTCAACTGGACAAACCTTTTGATTCCCGCTATGAAATTTCGATTTTTCGGATTCGTTCGAAAGATATCATCAATTAGATTCTATCATTTTTGGTTTCACTAAAATCCGGATTGTTTTGCACCCTGTACATTCAATTGAAGTTTGAAATCGAATTATCGAACTACCGCGCCATTTTCAATTCTATTTATAATTATTTATATTCTAACGACGACGCGTATAATATATACGTTCGAATTATATTCAAAATAAATTTCTCGTCGATATTATTTAAAATAATTCATTTTAAATAATCAAAATTCGCTAAAATGGCCAAAATAAAAAAATTTAAACTGGCCCAGATTTTCGGGTTGTTACAATCTCCCCCACTTAAAACTTTTCGTCCCCGAAAAGGAACAAAGTCGAAAGTGGTTTGATTAATCAGCTCTACGTTCGGTCGGGCTTCCATTCTCCAACTTTTAAGTTTCTGAGAATTTCCAAAATTTCAAAAATTTGGCTAACACCCTAAATTTTCGAAAAATTTCGCCATAACCTCCCCTGCAATGGGAGCATCGGGGAATTTCAAATAGCTTCCCCGGTCCTTCAGATCTCAAAAAGAAAAAGAAAAAGCCAAGCGGCTAGCCAATAGGCTCATAAAATCATCATCACCCAAACAAAACAGTAAATTATGTAGTAAACATGTACCTATTTGTCGGGCAAACAAATTTTATTCTCTGGCTCTAGCCTCCTTGCTATGACCTGTTCAATGATATATATGTATATGCAAGCAAATGCGACCAAATTTTTAATACAGTCAATATGTGATTCAATTAGGCTAAATGGCTAAAAATTAGCAAACAACTAAACAAACAACACAAACATCAATCAATTAGTGAATTAGAGTTTCAAATTCTTAATTTTGATACATATACAAAAATCAAATTTTTGATGCCAAATCACAACAATAGGCCCTACCTAATTTTGGTTCTCACACCAGTCAATAGGAAATATATAGATATTACACGTTCGGAGCACGAACATAAATATTGATGATGCCATGGTCATTATCAACATCATCTCCGGGCGACTAGAGTGTGATTCTATATCTATCCAGTATATTAAAACTTCAAATACACGTTTGCAAGGCGTATATGCAAAATCTTTATATACTGGACTGTCCTAATCAATATAAATAAATAATCAAATACGAATAATTGATTTAAATTTTCAAAACAAAATTTGTTTTCATTTGAAAAATATACTCTCCACACTCGTTCTAGGATACTACTGATCCCATCTCTAACGAGTCATTCCCGTTGGATATTGCCAATCCAATATCTGATGAATTCTTTCGTATGGTTCTAATGTGCCTTGTTCTCTGAGCTTTGTAAACCAAAGCTCTGATACCAACTGTGACGAGAAAGAATTTCGCTCGGTCCGAACCAATCGCTAAACCGACCCAGACCGTTCGAAACGCCCTATCGTTGAGAACATGACAAAATAAAACGCATATAAAAGAACATTTCATTGTATATTACAACAATGCATCAGAATACAAGAATATACAGAGTATAAACAAATAAATATTAC
Organism: Allium sativum; assembly: GCA_030737875.1. Taxonomy (NCBI): domain Eukaryota; kingdom Viridiplantae; phylum Streptophyta; class Magnoliopsida; order Asparagales; family Amaryllidaceae; genus Allium; species Allium sativum. The sequence continues at coordinate 223,161,908 of CM060924.1, forward strand.
ACAGAAATATCAGAGATTTAAATTACATTTAAATACATAGCAGCGGAAAATAATACAATACACAACTAGAAGGAGATATACGGATACAAAGCTTTCCGGATATCGTTCCAGCTGTAAACCAAGATCCTGTGAATATAAATCTGCAAAACCAAAACTACTAGCTGCCCGTGTCAAAATAGGGGCACCCAGAGTTTAGGTTAAAACAATAAACTCCAGGTCAGTCATGGGACTGGTGTGAGAACTAAAACAGTTAATCTTTATTTTTAAACTTAGGTAAATCAAGGGACCACGACGTAACACGGAACGGGTTTCCTCCCAAGAATACCAGTGCATAAACAAACAGCGCAATGCTAAATAAAGAAAAATGAAGCTGTTATAAGACCCAGGTCCTATCACACAATGCAACGCAAGCCGGGGGATAGGGTTTTCCCTTATAACAGCCAAAGAATGCTTGATACGTTTAAAACAAATCATTTGATACTATTATAAGTGCATAGTGTATAAAACAACTTCAAATCATAAGTATCAATCATAGGCGGCATGAGCGTCCCATGCCACTATGTCACCATATATAGGTTTACAAATAAAACCGCAAATGTCACGTATTTGGAAATTGGATTTCCGTCTATGAACCGAGGCAAAAGATAGTCCTCAACCGATTCGAGACGCTCTAGCCCGTGTCTCAGGAACAGCCGCAACTGCCCCTTGGATCGTCAGGGCCGGTCCACCGATGTGGATTATTATGCCTGAACAATACGTCTCCCCACCCTTTGGGGCGTCAATGAGCCAACTAAATGACTCCATCGGTTCGAGAACGACCGATCAATCCGAGGCGCCTCGCAACAGCAACAACCACATAAATCAAACTCGTCAGGGCGTGTAAAACCACTGACGCCACTTTTTAGCTAGAAGGAAACGCATGCCCTCCCTGAGGTCCGTCTCCCGTTTTTGGTTCATACCGGGTGTGAAACTCGCGAAGTAAACGTTACACAAAGCTACGCCACAAAGGCCGTGCTTTGATCATCACCACAAGACTTTGCTTTTCAACAGAAGCCTCGATCAATTGCCACTTAGGCATGCCACACAGGCAATTCACTCCATGCGTTTGATATCCATCAATATATAACCCCTGAGCTCATACGTCTCAGAGAAGGGCGTTAAGCAAGAGAATAAATTCTCTGCCGCCAAACAGATATATATTTAATAGAGATCAATCACACAGACTAAAATCCAATGTCAGACACACAGTCCATTTACAAGTCCGTTCTGGGTCTGAACGAAACCGGAGGCACCTAGTACCCCGCATATCCATCGATCTCCAAGTACGTCTGGACGATCACCAACTGTTTCCATCTTCTTGGGTGTACAGCCCAATCAAGATCATCAGTTATCACCCAAACGACGTGAAGACCTCCGGTCTTCGACCATCGTCTTCATCTTCGACACCACGTCGAATCAGTTATTCAGAATGGGATAAACCCGGTCTTTCTGAATAACTCGCGTATATATTATAAAAGTGTTACACAAACACAACATACGCCTCATTCCAATTCAGAATATTCTTTTATTCAAATATTCCTATACTTTGGGAAAAGTTCCCATTAATTTTATCCAAGATAAATTCTTTAAATTTATTCTTTAATCTCCTTTGAATATCAATTCAAACTAGTCGGGATTAACGAACCACACCGAAGTAATCATTTATTTTATTTCCCAATCCCAACATATTCATCCCATGAAGTAAAACTGGTTATACTTCATATCTAACACCACGGTGTTATCGGTAAATTCAATTACCATTTCACGTTCAAATCTAATTAAAGATTTAACTATCGCCTGGAGTAAAACTGGTGATACTCCATTCTCGATCTTTTCGATCTAATTAAAGATTCATTAAAACTCCACTTAGTTTTAATCGTTAACTGGGTTAAAGAATCAGTGTCATTTAAAACACGGTTCACGATAAACCCAAAGTCACATTCCATTAATTATCAAGTTAAAGAACGAGTGTTATTTAAAACACTGTCCACGATAAACCCAAAAATCAATATCAATTCAATTCCAATTAAATATTATTTAATTGGTACACTTCATTAAATCTAAATAAAAAGATTTAATCTTTTCTCAACTGGGTTCAAGAACAGTGTTAGTGAAAACACCATTCACGACAAACCCAAATCACATTTGATATTCAATACAAGGCTCTGAATAGAAAATATACCGGCTTATATTCAATATCAAATTCTACGACTAACAAATGTCGTATTGGAAATAACGATATAAATATATATCTTTCAAATTTCCATAACAACATCTGTATAATCACGAATTCCAACATCGAAATATTCCGAAGACAATTTCGATTCAAATCCACTCCAATGCGATCATTGGAAATTTTGGTTATTTTTAAAACCCTTTTCAAATTCGATTTATTTAATTAAAAATAAATAGAATTATATTTCTAGTTCAAAACTAGTTCATTTCGATAAAAATCTATTTTTATCTCTTCAAACATGAAGTTTTTCATCCCAAATCTTCACAAATCATTTCTTATGATTTTACACAAATTATTACTATTTTTAATAATTTTATCAAGGCCCGTACAGTCGATTTCCATCAATGGCCATCGAACTGCACTTACAGCGACCTTTTTCAAATTTGATTTGGACATAATTCCAAATCCAACCGTTAGATTTCAAATTTCTAATATTCGTTAGAAAGCTCTTTTCGATACGAACCCAACGGTTCCAGTTTTAGGAGAATCCGACGGTCGGATCTCCCGTAATATCCGTTCGAAATCAATGGTCGAAATTCGCGAACTGCCTCGGCGCGGCGCGTTCTATTCAGGCCATTATATTATATATATAATATATATTTCGTCGATTTCTATTTAAAACGAATTATATAAATAGTTTTGAAATCGTTTCAAAAGCAATTTCAACTTTCTTTTCAATTCAAATCAAAATTGAATTCTTCTTTATAAATTCGTTTTAAAATTCATTTCTATTCAATTCAAATTTCAATTCAATTTGAATTCATTTCAATTCGCTTTCATTTCAATTTGAATTCGTTTTCAATTCAATTCATTTCGAAATCGTTTTCAATTCAATTCATTTCGAAATCGTTTTCAATTCAATTCATTTCGAAATCGTTTTCAATTCAATTCATTTCGAAACCGTTTTATATTCAATTCATTTCGAAATCGTTATATATTCAATTCATTTCGAAATCGTTATATATTCAATTCATTTCGAAATCGTTATATATTCAATTCATTTCGAAATCGTTATATATTCAATTCATTTCGAAATCGTTTTAAATCGATATAAATATCGTTCACGTCAAAATGGCGTCAATCTAATCAACACGGCTTCATAAATTTCTATTTTCGAATATTCTATTTCAAATATTTCTTTTTCAAAATATTTCGTTCAACACATGACCAATCTCAATGGATGAGTACTGTCAACACATGAACCTTTATTTTATATTATTCTTTATTTTTCAAATTGGAATGAGGCCCAATCAATTACCATATAACGTTGATTATATGGATTTTCATACATCACATGTATATAATAGCATTGAAAAATAATCAACCATCAACCAAAGTGCACTACACTGTATAAGCATCAAATATAAATATCTAACGCTTATAACAGCCTGTCAATCAATCGATCGACATATTTAATCAATCAGGATGAGTGAACTGCATATTTCATCCTAACACCCGTGTGGGGTTTCAAACAATCAAACACAGATTTTATTTGTGCAGTTGGGCGATGTGTAAAATTTATCGACCCAATCAATGTCCTTCAAATAGGTGTACATAAACAAACCATCTGGTTTGTAAATGAATATTTTATTCACTTTCACTATATTCATATTCACGTTAAAAATTATATTTTTAACGATACTACCTTTTATTTTAACATATGAATTTCTATTCAGTTCATTCTTTAAATAAAATGATATTTTTATTTTTCTAACATATTTTAGAAAATTTCGGCGGCATAACGACACGATACTAGAAACGGGACGAGGCCTAGCCTTATCCCCGGTCTAGTGAAGGCCCACGCCATTCACATATCAATCAAATCGATTCATTTCACCAAACAATTCAACTTCAATCAAATATTCTAACTAATCTATGCAACCAAACAAACAAGTCCATGGTCTGTGGACGATTGTGTCGGGTGCTACTAAGCACCGTCTGCATCCTAGTATATATATATATTTAACTAGAAAAATTTTTGAAGAGTGAGAAATTCTCACCAATAGCTATCCAATACCACGACTCTTCACTTAGAGAAATCTTTGTTGTTCTCGCCTTTTTGTTACCTTTGTCGCCCGCTTTCACTACCTATGTAAAAATCGAATTTTTACTTCGCTATTCAATATATAAAAATCATATTTTTATTTCGAAGTTCAACATATAAAAATCATATTTTTATTTCAACACATACATAATAAAAATCATATCTTTATACTTTCTATAATGTAAAAATCATATTTTTATATCTCCTACCTAATAAAGATCGAATTTTTATTATCTATTTTATATAAAAATTATATTTTTAACCTTTCTATATTATAAAAATTATATTTTTCACTTTTCTATAATATAAAAATATCGTCTTTCTTCGTTTTAAAAATCAAATTTTTATATCGATGTTCATTTAAAAAAACAAAGCTTTATCTTCATATAAATCCTAACTTAACATCATTAAAAATTAGAATTTTATAACGAAAAAAAAAATCAGAGTTTTTATAAGGTTAAACACATATAAAAACTGGTTATTCGAATTTAAACGAATTAAACAACAACAAAAAAACTCACCTCTCTCTTTTCTTTTCGCTGTTTTCGCTTGCGGGGGCCCCACGTCACAGGAAGGAGGAGGACGGGTGCTGAAGGGGGCGTCGGCTAGGCAGGGGTCGAGCAAAGCGGTGGTGGGCGGCGCGATTTGGAAAACTAGGGTTTGGGGGAGTCGCGTTTGAGAAGGGGGGGGGGAGGTGACGGCGCGCTGACTGGGCAGTGGAGGTGGGGGTTTCCGGCGGAGGAGGACCGGTTTTGGGGGGAGGGGGCGATCTCCTGTCGGCGACGGTGGAGGGTGAACATCGGAGGGTTTTTTTTCCTGAGTAACGAAATCGACGGGGGAAGGAAAGTAAAGGGGGAGGGGGTCTTTGTAAAAGTAATTTTATATTTTAATATATATATATATATTTTTCGAAAAGGGTTGACTTTATCTCCGAACTGCAAACGAGGTCCAACGACTGTCATCCATAGCTAACTACCCCCATTCCGAACACAATGGGATATGTATCGTAGGCTGATTCGACTGTTTGAATCAGTTTTCGTCCAAATCAACATATAACTCTATATATTGAATTTGAACGCGCATTTCAATTCGCTGGGGCCACATACTAACTTGAAAAATTCCAGAAAAATATTTTCTAGCTTCGTATTGACGATACGGTCCTAACAAAACAAGTTTCGTCGAATTCTGAGACCATTTGAAAAATGGCCAATTTCCAGTCGATTAAAATCAACTAAAACCGGTCAAACGCGTTTTCCTTTGCCACGCTCACATATTGATTCGAAAAATTATGAAATTTGGAATCTAGCAATAACTTGACACTGCGGATCCAACAAAACTGGTTTCGTCGAAATCCGAGGTCATTTGCAAAATGTCCATTTTTAAGGGCCTGAATTCCATAACGACTATTCAGAATTTTCAACTGGACAAACCTTTTGATTCCCGCTATGAAATTTCGATTTTTCGGATTCGTTCGAAAGATATCATCAATTAGATTCTATCATTTTTGGTTTCACTAAAATCCGGATTGTTTTGCACCCGGTACATTCAATTGAAGTTTGAAATCGAATTATCGAACTACCGCGCCATTTTCAATTCTATTTATAATTATATATAATTATTTATATTCTAACGACGATGCGTATAATATATACGTTCGAATTATATTCAAAATAAATTTCTCGTCGATATTATTTAAAATAATTCATTTTAAATAATCAAAATTCGCTAAAATGGCCAAAATAAAAAAATTTAAACTGGCCCAGATTTTTGGGTTGTTACAGAGATAAACATTGTTTCTTGCATTAAGGGGATGGATCTCATTTATTTCCTTTTTATGTTTTTGCTCGTCTAATATGAAATGCAAGTGCGGTGCTGCTATATATATATCGGCAGAGGAAATTTGGGATAAGAACGCAGTATCCTCATTTAGTACAACATGTTTAGTCTGCATGATTTCAAGTTCTAGGATAGCTGCAATCTACTAGTGTGTGTTTTCATTTCCATGACTGTGTTGCAGGTAGGTAGGCGGTGTACAGTGGTACATCATTGAAAGGCGATGTGAAAAGAAAGGCACATGGTAGGCAAGTATATTTCAGATGTAGGATAGTTTGCGGAACTTTTGCTTTGGGGAAAGGTCCATGCGCGGAGAAGATAAGGACTGGTCGGATAGCTGGAAGAAGAAAAAAAACCATACGTTTGAAAAGAAATCACGCAGCTTGTTATTGTACGGAATAGAACAGGCTAAGGAATGTGCATTGGTTTTACTTAGGGGTGGTGCTTTTAAATTATTAAATACGGTTAATTTGTACCACTATTTACCGTTGCACGTTAAATATATGCTTCATCATACACTAACTCCAAACAACTCGAAAGCAGACACACTGCTACGTCTTGACGTTACGGATCCAACAAAATTAATTCCATTGAAAACCGACTCTATTAGCACAAAATGTTATTTTAATTTTCAATATATTTATCGGTTCACCTTTAAAATGCACGCACAGATAAGACAGCTCGGATCGACTCCAAACTGGAAAACTAGCAATAACTAGCCATACAAATTCCAATAAAATTCGTTTCGTCAAAAACGGAAGTCATTTTGAAAAATAACTATTTATATGGCGTATATAATACCGTAAAAATATAAATAAATTACAAAACAATTAAATTAAATAATAATAAATTATTATTACCATATATATCTAAATAAAATAATATACAGATTTAGATTAGTCAATATAGAATAATAACTCAGCACAATTTTTTTCGAGTTAAACGATATTCAAATTTATAAAGAAATCCTTTTATAAATTATTAAATAAACATTATCATTTATAATCGAAATCCATAGCGACTATTTTAAATTTTGAATTGGAAATAATTTACAATTTATAAACTAAAAATTCGATTTTTCTCTTCCATTAGAAAATTATAATCAATAAGATCCTAACGTTTCTTATTTCACAAAATTTCGATTTATAACGGATTCTATATATTCAGCAAGTTAAAAACTCAATATTACGAACTACCGATACCGTTACGAGTTCGTTTATAATTATATATATATATGTTTAATCGTCGTTTTAATAAACAAATTTTGTATTAAAATCAATTAATATTTCGAATATAATATTTAAAACAAGTTTAAATATTCAAATCAAATAGATGAAAAATCTGGGTCATTACAGTCAACCTAGGAATGGGTCTGGGTCGACCCATATTAATGAACGATGTTTTTATTCCTGGGCTTTCGACTTAGGTTTGTTTAACTGTGCTATTTATTTTAATTTAAATCCGATGGACGTGGTTTATTTGGACATCTATAAATAAACCTATAGGGCTAGCCGCCAAACTCATGTTTTTCTTAGTGGACGCAGAAGCCCTTCCATTTCTTTTCTTCTCCAATTCTTCTAACAGAAAATATTAGATTTAGGCTCTCTGATTCAAGAATTGGAGGCATATGTTATAGATTTAAGTTTTAGATGCCCAAATTCTGCATCCATGCGAGGTAAGTTCTTTGAATCTAAATTTAAATAATTTCTTTTATTTTTCTTGGATTCATAATTATAAATTCGTGAAAAACATATTTTGTATATTCAAATACGAAGGATCACGGATAACAGTTTTAATACCAAATCAGATCCAGAACTTGGAGTGCAAATCCAAGGTAAGTGGATTTACATTATTCTTTTTAATAGCGGTATATATCATTGTGTGATTCCTGTTAAATTATAAGTTATTCTCTCAGTCCCTTTTCCTTCTTTATCGTCAAATTTTACAGTTTTATGTTAAAATTTGGTTGTGCGCGAAATATGCCTAAAACTACAATATTGGCACACGTATATGACTGATTTGTGTGCCTACTTCTATGCGAATAATTATAATATTTTTTATGTTTGTGCATACTGGAAAATATAATTCAATTGGAATTTTGAATAAAAGAGGATTTGGAGCAGATGAACATGTGATTCCAAAACTGTAATAAAAAGGGAATTTGGGTTGAAAATAGGCAAATTTGACAAGACTTGACAAAAAAATGTGACTTAGGGTGACATGATATAATTAATATTACATATAGTAAATTTGTGGTTGAATGGTCAATCTGAGTATTCCATATTTGATTGGTAAAATTACCTTTCAGATTTAAAATGGAATGAATATAGAAATTGATGGAATTGAAAGAAAAAGGGGTATAAGCTCAACCGTGTCCAAATTTATAATAGTTATGCCAAATTGGGAATATATGATGAGAATGGGAATTTATGTATAATGATTAAATTATGAAGTTTGAAATAACCTAGTTTGATTGGTTAGGAAAATGGGAATGTATTTCCATTATTTGTTTTGTAAGAAAAATGGAAAACATAATTACAAGCATAAAAAGAAATAAAGGCATGGATTAGTGCGAAATAGGGATTTAGCCCTATTGCGTGCTTTCTAATAGCCTAAAAATGATTAAAAAGAATATCTTGCAATTATATGTTTCTATTGTTGTAATTACCTTAAACTATGAAAATAAATTATTATGCGATTTCAATAACTAATCAAATATAAGCATGCCTAACTTTCGAAAGAACAATTTTACAAAGATGGAAAGAAAAAGGGTAACATAACTAAAAGATGTCATGTAAAGAAGGGAATAAGAAATCACGTTAAATACTTTATAATTAGAAAGGAATGTAACCTATTACGATAATTGCACGAACACATAAATAGATCATAATAAGACAAGTTGAATCTGTTGGCAAGAATATTATGATAATTGTATAGACACACAAGTGAATCATAATAGACAGTTTTGATTTATTGGTAAGCAAGATTACAATATAAAGGTTATAATTTAAAGTGAAATGAAGGCTTATTATTAATAAACTTAAAAGCGTAAATTAAAGTTTAATAAGCATAATTTTATGGCTATGGTTCTATGGTGAAAGTAAGACGATAATCTGGAAAATGTTATTAAAAGAGAAATGAAGTAAGAAAAGCTTATTATGAATAAAATTAAAAATGTAGATTAAGTTTAATAACCATAATTCTATGGTAGCCTTGTGATTAAGCATTCTATTCTATGGTGGCATTGTGATTAGACAATTTTACAATTCTATGGTAGCCCTGCGATTAGGCAATTGTATGGTTTTATGTTGTCCTTGTGATTAGGCAATTCTACAGTTCCATGGTGGCTTTGTGATTAGGTAATTCTATGGTATTCAATGGTTCTATGGTAACTAATAAAGTTAATAAGCAAGTAATTAAAATTCAGATTAAATAGACTAAATAATATTGTAAATCAACTAAAAGAAAAGTATGTAAAACGTATAACATTGAATTAGATATAGGGTTTAATAAAATAACGAATGATGTGCATTTGGACTAGTCCAAAGGAATGAAGAGCCCAATTGAGTAAATCATCGGCGGTTTCTAGAGACGTGGTGAAAGCACGTCCAACTTAATATTCAATGGGACTGGAGTTCGAGACTTCTATGGGAAATGGGGATACTCTAAGATGGTCATCTAGGTAGGCCTAACGAAGTTGTACCCCCAGAGGTAGGTCAGTACGGTTCCATCTGTTGTATATAACGCAGTTGTATATAACAATTATATGATTTTTGTTTGATGATAACAAACAAGTATATATTATTTTAAATGTGTTTGTTATTGTACTGCTATATCACATCACAGACAGAAATATAATATTTATATTTAAATAGAATACTACTGTACACAAATTCAAATATTCACACAGTATTTTATTTAAATAGAATATTTTATTTCAATATTCAAATAGTACAACTTTTATAACCCCACTGTTTGTACACTCATCTATTACTTTTCATATCAGTACAATTTTTGTACATTCAGTATTTTTTCATTTATACAAAAACACTCAGTCACTCAGTTGTACATTTTCATTTATACATACATGCTCTGACACAGTCTTTAGTCTTCTGTCTCCTGCCTCCTGCCTGCTTCACAATCAGTCCAGTCACAGTCAGTCCAGCCGTCTTCATGCTTACCTGTCACAATGAAACACACACAGAGTACATTGCAACAGAATTTAAACTGAATATATGCAAATATAAATTTTATTTTTCTCAGATTTCTGGTGTGTTTCTCATCATTTTTCATGACTTGATCTGATTCATCTGTGTCTAGGAAGACAGTTTGTATATGTACAGGGACAAGAAATTTTCTGATCGACTGCATATACACACGTGTATAAATATACATGTGTGCACTGCCTCGCCAATCAGCGCGCAACTGAGGAGTAGCCACATGGACCTACTCGACTCAGTGCACATGTCAACATAGTCAACACATATCACAAAAGTGGTCGAGTATTCATGCAACAATGAAAACAGGTGCAGCCAACTTCAAGTGCAAGAGTCAACATGTAGTACAAGTGAACAGCAAGTGTCAGATACAAACAGCAAGTTTCAGCAAATTCAAGACTGGGTGAAGTCCACATGAAACACACAAAACAGTGAACCATCAAGAGTGCATGATACATGGCAGGGCAAACATTCATGAGTGATAGTCAAGACAACATCAAGACAAAGCCAGGATGCATCAGTTTTTAAACAGTGCAACAGTGAACATGATTCAGACACAAACATGGCAGAGCACAATACAAAGTGCAAAACAGCTCAAACAAAAGTTGTCAAGCAACATGAAAGGCCAAAATAACATGGATGATCAGTTTATATGTAACAATGTAGTGGGATAATCAATGAACACAGCAAGCAAGTTTATGAATGGAGAAGCATGACTAAAGCAACTTCACAAGCGAGATACAATGATGCAGTAGTGAATGTACTCAAGCAAACTAACATGGTCGAAGCATTTCAGTTTCAAATCCACGTGGTACAAGGAGCAATGTCATGAAATTCAAGTAAACAATGATCAAGCCAAGTGGTACATTCAGCAATGCTCAACATGGGTTTGAGTGAACATCTCAACAAGCAAGAAGGTTACCAGCAAATTTGTCTACATGGTGAGTCATAGCAAAAGGGAATAGTACAGTTTCATGGTTCAGCATAACCAACACAACATTGTAAGTGAAAAGGGTACAAGGTCAAGCTATACATTTACTTGTAAACTGGTCAGTGGTGTACCAAAATTGACGACAAGCAAGAAGCTCTAAATGGTCATCAACTTTCAATTACATGTTCTAGTATGAACACAGTAATTAAAATGGCAAATCAAAAATGCATGCACAAGTTTTTAACATAGTTCAAAATAGTTTTATACATGCCATGAAGTTTTGACATAGCCAGGAAATTCTATGTGCATGTGCATGTGTACAACATACATCTTAAGACAGGTTATCCATGTTTAACAAAACAACGGTGATGAATACAAATGGTTCAAATTACATGTTTTTTAGCAAGAAAGATTTTGTTGGTAGAAATGCTTTTACAAAGAGGGACGGTTTTTTCTAGATCAAATAAATGTTTCATATATGGAAAGATTCATTTCAGATATGGGAACTTATATCAACACTCCAGAAATTCAAGCTATGATGAAGGGCATTCAAAAGCTTCTTGAAATCCTCAATAATTCAAGCAGTTTCCAAATTTAATATGGCAAGTAACAAAGTAATCAAGAGTGATCAAAGGTAGGGACATACCAAGGAAGTGATGTACATGCAGAAAAGTTTTTTCAAGTGCATCAGAAATTAAAGCAACACAACATGCATGAAATTGTTCAACATATACAAGACTTCGAACCCTTATGAATGAAAAGGTTTCAATTTTAAAAACCAATTTTTAATCAAGGAAATCATCGAAAAGTTTCCTGTTTTAGAAACCATTTTTAGGCAACAAAAATTGTTTTCCAGTTTTGCAAACGAGATTCATTGCAGACAAATCTATCAAGCAGGAAAAAAAATCCGAAATCAATCAGTGGAATCTTGCAAGGCAACAAATCATTATTCATGCAAGGGGCACAAGAATATCCTTTCAAGAATTAATCGATTCAAGGCAAAAAAAGGCAATTTCATTTGAGAAATTCAAAAGGGGAAACATTCACAAAAATCAGCCGAGTCATCTAGTGAAATCAGAGTTGAATAGGGTTTTCATTTTTACCCTATAAACACCTATCACCACAGATAGTTAAGCATCAAAACTATACAAAAATAATCCATTGAAAAACCACAATCAATTCAGAAAAAGGTAAATCCAAAATACTCACATTTTTCAAGTGTTTTTCGATCGCACCCCAAGTCAGTGTAATCGAAGAAGGAGAATCAACTAATTCAAGCTTCAAGAGAATTTCCAGAACATCTTTTAATCGCAAATCGATTTGAGGGAATTATAACTCAGAAACCCTAGTTCAACCGCCATATTTTTTTCCCAGGGAACAAATGGAGATCGGGAAAATGAATTAGCAATGGGTTGGCCAAGTTATTGTGGGCTTAAGTGCTTTAATTAAAAAGGGGATGACCCTTTTAACTTATAGGGTTTTGGTTTAATTTTAGTTGTTTTCTAATTTGTTCTGTAAAATAGAATCAAACAGTTTTTCTAGTGTCTATAAAAAAAACTAGGAAATCCAGTTGGGGTTTTTCTGGCAGTTTACTAGAGCTTATAAAATCTAGGGTTACAAATTACGGGTTCGTAATTCGGGAGAATCTGGTCGAGGGGATATCGATCAGTCTAGGGTTTTGAGCGTAGGGTTAGTACAGGAGAAGGGAGTGCAAGTTTATAGTGTCTGTAAGCGGGATCGGTTATAAAATCCTAGTAGAAACCTTAGGAATACAGCCGTAGGCAGGATTTTTCCGAAGCTGGGTATATCGTGTGTTATTTACTTTCTGTATTTTTATTTCTGCTACATTCTGTGATCTGTGAATATTTTAATATCCCGTAATATTTAAACTCTGCGACAATTTGTCATAAACCCTATTCACCCCCCTCTAGGGTTAATCTAGATCCAACAAGTGGTATCAGATCCTGGTAATTTTATTAACCCTAGAATCATGGATCCTAACTGTCAGTCCTCTGAGAGTCAGTCCAGTCGTATATTATCTATTTTTAATGGTATAGATTTTTTTAAATTGGAAATTAGAAATGGAGTTATATTTAAAATCCGTTGATATTAAATGTTGGGATACTATTATTAATGGATTTGATATTGTTAGTAGAACTGATATTGGATTTAATTCTCGTGTTATTCACACTTTATATTCTTATATTGATGATGTTCAATATAGCCTTATCTCCCATTGTTTGACCGCGCAGGAAATCTGGACGACTCTCAACATGCTATATGGAAAAGAAAACAACTACTCAAAACCCAAGAATGTCAACTCAGTTTCAGATTTGGGCTTAACATGTTATACAGATGGAAATTCAGATATAGACACTACAAAAGATCTTTAATATAAAAAATTTCACTCATCGTTTAAATGATTTAACTGAATCTGTTGAGAATCTAAAATCTAAAAATAAAATTCTGAAATCTGAAAAACTTGAGTTGATATGCAAAAATAATCTTTTGTAATCAAAGCTTAAAAACGTTAAGAAGTCTTCAACTTCTAACTGCAAAAATTGTTTTAATTTAGAAAACGATCTTGTTCGTCAAAATAAAAATATTCAAAAACTTGAGAATAAAATTCTGATCCTAAGAGGGAACAAGATTGAGCTTGAAAGCACAAACAATTATTTGCAAAAAGAATTTGAAAATTTTAAAACGACTGAAAATTCCAAATATATTTTTGCTGAGAATCAAAGCTTGTTGAAAACCGAGTCTATTTTGAATGAGCAAGAAATTGAGATTGAAAAACTCAAGAAATTTTAATCTGAGAGTCGAAAACATTTTGAATTTGAAATTGCTGAGTCTCAAACCAAAATTAAATTGCTTAATGATGAAAATTTGGTTTTGAATCTGATTTAGAAAGATGTAAGATCACTAAAAATTGTTGTTAAGATTTAATGAAAGATAACAGTGATCTTAAAACTGAAATTCAACGACTTGAAACAACATTGACTAAATTTTCTAATGGTGAAAAATCTTTAAATATGTTGTTGAAAAATCAATTTTCATCAGGAAATAAAGTGGAATCGGCTTTGGAAAATTTGATGCTTTTGAAAAGAGAAGTTCAAAAGATTTTAAAAATCCTTCAACCTTCTTTGAAAAGAATCGACTTGATAATCTAAACTTTGAGAATTTCAAAGGATTTTTGAATCAAAAGCAATTTCGAAACAACTCTATTTGGATCCCAAAAGGAAACAAAATGAATTTGTCTAAATTCAAACAGATCTGGGTCCCTAAAGGCACTTTGGTAAATTCTAATGGGTTGCTATTCAAATAAGTTTGGGTACCGAAAGTCCAACACACAACTGTGAGTGGTTTTACTAATTTTGTTGGACCACTCGAATCTCTAAATTGTTAGGTACTGGTGGAGGCTGAGGAACTGCTTTGCGAAAGAGAAACCGAATTCAAATTACTTCATTTCATCAAATTATTCACAGCTCTTTGAGCCAAGTTCGTTGAGTTAGAGATTCTAATTTATATTGGATTCTGGTATGATCTCTAAACTCACAAGCGTAAATATTCTCTGTTTTTATTGTTTATTTCTCCTTCTGTCACTTCTTTTTTTCTTTGTTTTTCTTTGTTTTTATTTTTCACTGTCATATCATTGTAATTTTTTTATGCTCTCTTAAGTCCCAATTGCAATACTCATGATCTTCTGGAAATTCGCTTTAATTGAATAGAACTCTTATGTTTTATATCCAGATCTTGAATTTAATCTTGTAAATATCTGCAACTATTTGAAGTTTTCTGATTATCTGAGTTCATAACAGTATTGATGTATTCTTGTCATATCTTGAACACTGTTAATTTGAATCCTAAATTTTTGAAGATTTAAATAATTAATGGAATTTCACACATCTTTGTTGTTTTGAGTTTCTTCTAATTCATTATAGAAAAGCTTGAAATAATATACTGTTTACAGCACATTACTATTTTTCAATCGTGATAATTTCATTGATTTTCAGATTGGCTTGGATATTTTGGTATGTCTTGAATCTTGCTTACATCTTGAAATTCACTGCCATTCATGATATCTGGTATAGATTTTTGTTTGTTTGAGATCATTTGAAATTTCTGATATTTTGAATCTCACACACCTCTCAGATCTGAAGTTATTAATCATGTGTGCTTGATTCATTGTATCTCATGATTTACATTTTATTCAAGTCATTTCGAATAAACCATTATTTTTTGATCTTGAATATCTCTCCAGCTTCATGAAAATGATCTGAAATTTCCCTTATACTTGTCAGATATATCTTGAGAAATTCTTTTGAAAAATGGTCTTTGAAAATCACTATTATTTCATGATTATTTGATTTGAATATATGTTTGTTTAAAATCATTTGAAATTATTGATTTATTGAATCACACACATATCTTAAATCTGAAATTTACATTCTGGTGTGATTGATTCACTGAATCTTGAGAGTTTCATATTCCTCAAATGATTTCAAATAAACGGTATTTTTAATCATTGGATCATGAATCATCTTATGTGACTATCATCTTGATAAGTATGATTTGAAAATATTTTTTGTGCTGCACTGATACTATTTTGAAAAATGTTTGTTTTGAAATCATCTGCTGCTCTGATTAAAAGAAATTGATTTGTAAATATTTTTGATGACTGCTTGATTTGGTATCAAAGGTTTACCATGCTCTGATAGATGGAATTAATTTTGCTTGATTGGTTAATCTTGCCTTCTTGGGTCTTGAGATTAAAAAATTCTATTGTCAGTGATATCCTGTTTTGTCTCCAGTGTCATCTTATAATCCTCATTAACAGGGACACCAATTGGTATCAGTAGTGTTGAATTTTTTTTGTATATATTTTTTAATCCCTCTTGTGTTGTATAGATCTTTTCATTTTCCTCTTGTAATTGATTTTTCATTTTTAAAATTATTTATTGATTATTCATTCAGAAATTGAAATCAATATCCAAATTTAACTGTATTTATAATTCATCAAGATTATTATCAGATTTAGAAATTGTGATGAATTGTGATTGCAATATATTTCACAACAAGAGGAGATTTTATTTTTTCATGATGGTTGAACATTTATTATAATACCTTTGAATTGGAAATTTCACGACCATCTCTTGTATCTATCATCTTTCTGCCATCCATCATGTCTTTTATATTAATGTGGAGAATTAATTTTTTTAAAAATCTTTTTGAATGAATTGTGAAAATATTTGTGACAAAAATTGGACTATTTTATTATTCAGAATTAGTGATAACTGAAAATTTTCAATGATCCCGATACAATCGAGCATATTTCATAATATAATTAATTAAGAAATTTATTTCATAGTCCATTTCTGTACCTACCAAAATTCTATCATCCATATTGGTTTTATATATCGAGGAGTTTTTCTTTTGAAGCTGAAAACGATAAATATATAATTAATATATAAGTGTGTCTCAAACCTCATTTAAAAATCCAAGCTCTGGTCATGCATGGTTAAGAGACAACTTATAATTTAAGTTGCGGCTGACCTCATTTAAAAATCCAAGCACTGGTTGTGCGTGGTTAGTGTGCTCTTAAATAAATAAATAAATAAAATAATGTGTTATAAATTGAAATAAATCTGAAATTATCCTTGGTGTTTAAAAACCAATCTATCAATCCATCTTCTAGTTTGTGAAATGTATTAATATTTTATGACATATTATGATTTATTGATTGATAGCTATTGGGATTTGAGAGTATTTGATTTTTTCACTTAAATTGAATTATTAATTATAGTCCGAACTGTTTTTTGAACTTCGTCTTTATATAATCTATTGAAAATAATTTAAATTCATATTTTTATAACTCTCCTCATTTTTATAAAATTCATTGTAAATCCAGCGTTTTACAATGTGAAATATGCCACTTGTTCTTAGTTTATTATGATTTTTGTTTGACTGATTGAGATTAATAATGATCGTTCTTCCTCTTAAGCTAAAATTATATTTTTTTAGTCATTTTTCATCTGTATTTTAAATTCTAAATCCTTTTGATGATAACAAAAGGGGGAGAATGAGTTGAGATTTTGATCTATGAGTGAATATATTATAAATATTTTCAATTTTGAAAATTCATTATTATTCACTCATTTCACTCATGCACAGTTATAGGGGGAGTTTCTGTTGTGGGGGAGCATTCAAATGGGGGAGTTCTGTTCTTCACTGACAATCACATTTATTGTAATCAAAATCTTAATATTTGTTTGTCATCATTAAAATGGGGAGATTATTGTATATAACGCAGTTCTTATAAAATTATATGATTTTTGTTTGATGATAACAAACAAGTATATATTAGTTTAAATGTGTTTATTATTGTACTGTTATATCACATCACAGACAGAAATATAATATTTATATTTAAATAGAATACTACTGTACACAAATTCAAATATTCACACTGTATTTTATTTAAATAGAATATTTTATTTCAATATTCAAACAATACAACTTTTATAACCCCACTATTTGTACACTCCACTGTTACTTTTCATATCAGTACAATTTTCATACATTCAATATTTTTTTCATTTGTACAAATACACTCAGTCACTCAGTTGTACATTTTCATTTATACATACATGCACTAACACAGTCTTCTGTCTCCTGCCTCCTGCCTACTTCATAGTGATATAGTCAGTCCAGCCATCTTCATGCTTACCTGTCACAATGAAACACACACAAAGTACACTGTAATTGAATTTAAACTGAATATATGCGAATATAAATTTTATTTTTAAAATTTTATTTGCCTCAGACTTCTGGTATGTTTCTCATTATTTTTCATGACTTGATCTGATTCATCTGTGTCTAGGCAGACAATTTATATATGTACAGGGACGGGAAATTTTCTGGTCGACTTCATATACACACACATGTATAAATATACACATGTGCACTGCTTTTCCAATCAGCGCGCAACTGAGGAGTAGCCACGTGGACCTTCTCGACTCAGTGCACATGTCAACATAGTCAACACATATCACAAAAGTGGTCCAGTATTCATGCAACAATGAAAACAGGTGCTGCCAACATCAAACGCAAGAGTCAACATGCAGTACAAGTGAACAGCAAGTGTCAAATACAAACAACGAGTTTCAGCAAATTCAAGACTGGGTGAAGCCTACATGAAACACACAAAACAGTGAACCATCAAGAGTGCACGATACATGGCAGGGCAAACATTCATGAGTGATAGTCAACATAGCATCAAGACAAAACCAGGATGAATCAGTTTTTAAACAGTGCAGCAGTGAACATAATTCAGACACAAACATGGCCGAGCACAATACAAAGTGCAAAACAACTCAAACAAAAGTGGTCAAGCAACATGAAAGGCCAAAATAACATGGATGATCAGATTATATGTAAAAATGTAGTGGGATAATCAATGAACACAGCAAGCAAGTTTATGAATGGAGAAGCATGACTAAAGCAACTGCACAAGTATGATACAATGGTGCAGTAGTGAATGTACTCAAGCAAACTAACATGGTTGAAGTATTTCAGTTTCAAATCCAAGTGGTATAAGGAGCAATGTCATGAAATTCAAGTAAACAATGATCAAGCCAAGTGGTACAATCAGCAATGCTCAGCATGGGTTTGAGTGAACATCTCAACAAGCAAGAAGGTAAACAGCAAATTTGTCTACATGGTGAGTCATAGCAAAAGGGAATAGTACAGTTTCATGGTTCAGCATAACCAAAACAACATTGTATACGTGTAGATGAAAAGATTCAGTGAAAAGGGTAAAAGGTCAATCTATACATTTACTTGTATACTGGTCAGTGGTGTACAAAAATTGACGACAAGCAAGAAGTTCTAAATGGTCATCTACATTAAATTACACGTTCTAATATGAACACAATAATTGAAATGGCAAATCAATAATGCATGCACAAGTTTTTAACATAGTTCAAAATAGTTTTATACATGCCATGAAGTTTTGACATAGCCAGGAAATTCTACGTGCATGTGCATGTGTACAACATACATCTTAAGACAGGTTATCTATGTTTCACAAAACAATGGTGATGAATACAAACGGTTCAAACTACATGTTTTTTAACAAGAAAGATTTTGTTGGCAGAAATGCTTTTATAAAGAGGGACGTTTTTTCGGGATCAAATAAATGTTTCATATGTGGCAAGATTCATTTCAGAAATAGGAACTTATATCCACACCTGAGAAATTCGAGCTATAAAGAAGGGCATTCAAAAGCTTCTTGAAATCCTCAATAATTCAAGCAGTTTTCAAATTTAATATGGCAAGTAACAAAGTAATCGAGAGTGATCAAAGGCAGAGACACAGCAAGGTAGTGATGTACATGCAGAAAAGTTTTTTCAAGTGCATCATAAATTAAAGCAACACAACATGCATGAAATTGTTCAACATATACAAGACTTCGAACCCTTATGAATGGAAATGTTTCAGTTTTAAAGACCAATTTTTAATCAAGGAAATCATTAAAAAGTTTCCTGTTTTTAGAAACCATTTTTGGGCAACAAAAATTGTTTTCCGGTTTGCAAACGAGATTCATTGCAGACAAATCTATCAAGCAGGAAACAAAATCCGAAATCAATCAGTGGAATCTTGCAGGGCAACAAATCATTATTCATGCAAAGGGCCACAAGAATATCCTTTCAAGATCTAATCAATTCAAGGCAACAAAAGACAATTTCATTCGAGAATTCAAAAGGGGGAACATTCAAAAAAATTAGCCAAGTCATCTAGTGAAATCAGAGTTAAATAGGGTTTTCGTTTTTAGCCTATAAACACCTATCCTCATAGGCAGTTGAGCATTGAAACTATACAACAATAATCCATTGAAAAACCACAATCAATTCAGAAAAAGATAAATCTAGAATACTCACATTTTTCAAGTGTTTTTCGATTGCACCCCAAGTCAGTGTAATCGAAGAAGGAGAATCAACTAATTCGAGCTTCAAGATAATTTCAGAACATCTTTTAATCACAAATCTATTTAGGGGAATTATCATTCAGTAAACCTAGTTCGGCCTCTATATTTTTTTTCCAGAGAACAAAAGGAGATCGGCCAAATAAATTAGCAATGGGTTGGCCAAGTTATTGTGGGTTTAAGTGCTTTAATTAAAAAGGGGATGACCCTTTTAACTCCTTGGGTTTTTGTTTAATTTTAGTTGTTTTTTTAATTTGTTCTGTAAAATCGAATCAAACAGTTTTTCTAGTGTGTGTAAAAAACTAGGAAATCCAGTTGGGGTTTTGCTGGAAGTTTACTAGAGTCTGTAAAATCTAAGGTTATGGATTACGGGTTTGTAATTCGGGAAAATCTGGTCGAGGGGATATCGATCAGTCTAGGGTTTTGAGTGTTAGGTTAGTATAGGAGCTAGGATTGCAAGTTTATAGTGTCTGTAAGCGGGATCTGTTATAAACTCCTAGTAGAAACCTTAGGAATGCAGTAGTAGGCAGGATTTTGCCGAAGCTGGGTATATCATGTGTTATTTACTTTCTGTATTTTTATTTCTGCTGCATTCTGTGATTTGTGAATATTTTGATATCTTGTAATATTTAAACTTTGCAATAATTTATCATAAACCCTATTCACCCCCCTCTAGGGTTAATCTAGATCCAATACCAACCATAGATTATACCTTGGATGCATTTATGTAGAGAGCAGCCAGAAGACTGATGGGATGATTTTTAGGATTCTGCGACTGCCTCGGCTCCAAGAGCAGACTTTGTGTTCAGGGACCAATAAAGATAGTAAGTCGTCGAATACCTATCTTCATCAGTTAGAGCGAGTATGAGAAGGATAGTAAAAAACCAATAGACTAATGATGTTTTACTATCGATACATTGTTTGAAGGACAATGCCAATTTGGATGCTTAGATTGTTTGTTAGGGGCCACAGTCACTTAGCTCTTGGAATGGTCTTTTATTAGTTGAGGGGGCTAACTGAGGCCATAGCCACCGAGAAAAGAGACACACCAATCTATGAATATATGTATTATAGGCCCAACAATGTTGTCTTTTACAGATATAGAAATCTCCCGACTGAGTTTCATAGTGGAACTCAGATGGTAGATATATGCCTCCAAAGCTTGGCGATTGAGGCTTAATATGCTTCGTAGAGTGACCTAATACGCTTTCTTAACGTAGCGATGGAGATTTAGTATGATTTCGTAGCGTGATGATGAAAACCTTTTGAGAAGAGTACTATAGGAATACCTTGATATGTTGGGCATATAGCTACATATATATGATTTATTAGGTTAATCTACTTGGGAGAAGAAGGGTACGATTTATGCGTAAATCCGATGGTGTAATGTGTAAAAACCCAAATAATTTAATGAAGGTAAACGAGCGATAGAACTGTATTTATTGTGTTATTTATATAAAGTATACTTTTTCCATTCACCAAAAAATTTATTTTGACCCCCTCCTCAGAACAGACTCGCAGGTTAGACAGGTGGCAGAGATTTTTACAACTTAGAGACACTTGCTAGTCAGTGTCATTATTATGGTAAGTGTTTACCTATTATTATATTTTGTTCAGTTCCACTGTGAGATATATTATGAGCTCTGATAAATTTATCTTTGCCTCTCTGTAGGATACCAGACAAACCAACTTGGTTTTCAGTAGACATGGATTTTAGCCTTTTTGCAAAATTTGATCTGTTGAAACTTGGATTGTTACATAGGCACTCAACCTGATGTTTTCGAATAAGGAGAAGAACCCCGATTCTCTTATCAAACCCTCTATTTATAATTTCAAGCCATTAGTCTAATAGGCTCACTACTAACCCTATTAGCTCTTAATTAACCTGCCCGGCAGAAGCAAAAACTTAAAACAATGATATTTCCTAAACCGTCGAGCCAAATCTTTTAATATGACCACTCTAAGGAATGACCAACCACCATCCCGTTCAATAAGATCAAATATGTGATGACCGCTAATAACTCCTGCACTTATCAAGAGGAATAAAGCATTGAAAGACGTGCAAAGAAGCTATGGACGATCATCAAGGTAGGTAAACACATGCAGAACCTGTCGTATAACTCACAGCGCAAGGATAAAATATAATAAAGCATATACAACAGGTAATAATAGTGAAGAAGAATTGAGAAGAATCTTAAACTTTTTCATATCACCATGAAATATCCATACGATACTGGATTACACTTTAAAAGTTCGTACAAAGGTGCCTCACTACAATCACTCAGAGAATCATACAACAAAAGCAACAACGGAAACAACACCAAGGTTTGAGTATAAGAAAAATGATATGTAAGCCTCTTGCTCGTCATCGATCTACAACATCGTCCACTAAGATTTGCTACCTGTGACCTAATACTCAGTCTTCCCATCCCAACAGGATGAACAACCAAAGGTAATAAGAGGAAACATAAAACCTTTAGTCAGACAACAGCCTTAATGAGCGATAAAATAACTATCTAACATCAACAATAAAGTATATGAGAATAGGTAGATAAATCAACTAATATACCATCATCAACAGTGAAGAAACCCAAACTCGTCTTCCCCACATCGGATAGTGATAGCCTCTAATATAAGTAGAAACAAACAACAAATTCATAGCATTTAGTTATCAAGCATAGGATATCTTAATCGATATCGACATCTCCCAAGCACAAGCTCAGAAGGCCTAAACCAACATCCGACAAGCACCCAAGAGATATCTCCTTCGACATCGAATAATCTACACTGGATGATACAAGCAAACAATCATCATCCATGACTCTATCAATCACCGCCAATCTTGCTTTGAAACCATCGTTGATTATATGACAGCTACAACATGCCATTGGTCGAGGGCTAATGGTAAACCCGGTTCTAGCAAAACTCCGTACGTCATCACGACTCGTATGTTTGTCTTTTTTCATTCTAAAAGACTAGGCCCATCATGACTGCCCAGGGTACTTGACCATTTACCAGTCTTTTAGGCGTTCCTATTATACCCCTACTTTGAGTTCGCTAGAACCTACGACAACGATAATCTCTCAGCCTTCATTAACTCTAGCTATCAACCTCGACGATTATTCATAGCTCAAGCACTTTCTCGAGCGACCATTATCTACAACTAAACACCCTTGAGTCATCTTCATATTCTTTGCATTACGACGTTCAACGAACACTTCATGATGCTTCAGACGTTCCTCCTTGAATTCACGTCGAAGCTAGAACCATCGTCGACTCAAAAACAAGCTTCGTTTGGTCGATACTGCATTTCATAGCTTTTCTAGCTTTTTCGCTATGAAAAGCTGACCACAACGTTAAAATAGCCTTCTACAGTGTTTTGGAAACGCTACATTATCCCTGCATTCAAATCTGGTACTTTGGCACTTGGTATTCTGAAAACAGTGTAAATCTGCAGCGCGTGCCTTAGCAAATTAACAATTTCACCGTGCGCAGCATGTTCTGGCACTTGGTACTTGCCAAATACCCAAATATGGTACTTGCCACGTTCAAAAACCATGTTGCGTGCATGTCCAAACCACCCTTTTTAGCGTGTTGTGCTTGTGGAAAATCGCCTCATTATTTAATCCGCTCCATCCTTTAATGCAGCATTTCGCCAGATGCTGTAGATACTGATTTTGCCTGATCCATAGAGTTGCGCAGATCCTCCGATACGCACTCAGGCAAACCTCACTTTTTCTCGTGCGCAGGCCTATGTGGTACTGCCCGTTCCATGTCTATCATAGCGTTTTGCAAACGCCGTAAAGCGCCAAAAGTGATTTTGGCCGATCCATCCACTTAATTTTTTTCCCGATCCATTGACCACATTTGTGTCCGATCCATGACCGATAATTTAGCCCGATCCATGTATTGAAATTGCCGAAACTTCAACTAATCTTCACACTTGAACACGACTTGATTCCATACTCAAAAAATAATCAAATACCTACTTTTTTCAACAACGATTCAATCAATATAACAACAACAAATCACGCAATTATCAGCAAACATTAAAACAATGATTTCATAATTAATCAAATCATTAAATGGATCTAAACATAGAACTAACATATGAAATTACCGTTTATAAGTTTCTAGATTAGATTATATGGTGATTTGAATTAAAATCATACTTACATCAATTGGATCTATATGAAACAACTTGAAATGATGAACATAAGATCATACAACTCATATACTTGATTGAATACGTACAAAAGATGTTTATCACTCACCAATTCTTTAAAATAACTTGAAATTGACTACTCTCAAATCCAGACAACAATGATCAACCTTCAAACATCTTAATTTGATGCGATCTTCCTTCACTCGATTTAGATCTAGCTTTGTTTGATGTAGATCTTCAAACTTCTTGCGTAGATCTAAAATTTTAATGGTGGAAGAGAGGTATTTGATTGAGCAAGGAGAATTATAAGCTCAACCAAATGAAAGAATGAAGAAAATTAACTTTCTCTTTATCCCTCTAACCCCCTATTTATAGCCTCTAACCAGCCCACTAATGGGCCACACTGATTCATCCCATTAATAACTAGCCAAAGCTGAACAGGATTTTCTGAAACATTAAAACAGTGATTCCTCCTAAACCGCTGAACCGAATCTTTAATGTGACCACTCTACGGAATTGGCAACACCATTTTCTTTCCAATAAAATCGATCTTAGCACCTGATTGGACTCCAACCAAAAGTTATTCCCTGTACAAAACTGACAGGGGAAAAACGGTCATAAACAAAATTAGTAAAAATTATGGACATATCTCACATCCCGATAAGCAATATATTAAAATATGATAATGATCCAACCCTCAGGGAATTAAATAAAAATATTTTACGATCCTCTGATAAATTAAATGCAGGTCGTTACATTCTCCTCCCCTAAGGAATTTCGTACCCTAAATTCCAAGAAAACATAAGCAACTAGAAAAAAGTCCACATGCCTACCATAGAGAAGCAACCAATTCTATCATCCAAACTGGCAGCCATCAAACCATACGTCCATAGCCTTATCCTAGCATGCAGTATTCTATAAACAACAATAGTATAAGTTACAACGGGGTAAGAATGACACGTCATTTATAGGTCATTCCAACGAAGAATTCTACATGGATCGCCTTCATTCTCTCTTCCGTTTCCCACGTACAATCGTCATCATCTTCACTCCATTGCACCTTGACTAGCTTAACTGTCTTTCTACTATCTTGTTTCAAGTCATTCCCGACAACACGAAGTGGCTTATGAGGCTTCGTAACTACGGACTCAACTTCTAGGTCTTCGTACTGATCCAAAGACACCACCACATTCGAATCGTGCATGAACTTCCACAGAAAAGACACATGGAAAACGTTGCGCACACTCGACATCATCTCGGGTAAATCAAATTTATATGGAAGCTTTCCAATTCTCTTGACTATTGGAAATGGTCCAATGAACCTTGGGGACAACTTTCCTTTGCTTCCGAACTGAACAACATTCTTTGACGGTGAAATCTTTACAACAACCATATCGCCAATGTCGAATTCCAAATCCTTATAACACTTCGGCATAAATATTCTGACGATCTTGGGCTGCCTTCACTCATTGCCAAACGATCTTGATACAATCTGAAGTTTCTCTTATCGTCTCCAGCCCAAGTATCAGCTTATCTTCAATTTCTAACCAACATGCAGGAGAATTACACGGTCTCCCATACAATGCCTCGTATGGTGCCAACCCAGTGCTCGACTGGTAACTGTTATCATATGCAAACTCGACTAGATGTAGATGGTCTTTCCTCGATCCTCCGGAATCTAATACAGAAGCCCTAAGGAGATCTTCCAAAACTCGGTTAACTCTTTCGGTCTGACCGTTAGTCTGGGGATGATAAGCTGTGCTCAAACACAATTCAGTTCCTAAAGCTTCTTGCAAACTCTTCCAAAATCCACTCATGAATAATGATCTCGATCACTCACTATTCTCTTCAAGATACCACATAATCGAGCTATTCATTTTTTATGAAGCTCAGCCAACTTCAATTTGTCCTAGTCGATCTGAAAGGATAAAATCTCGCGCTTTTGGTCAAGCGATCTACTATGACCCAAATCCCTTAATTTCCTGTCCTGTTTCTACGTAGTCCATCGATATTTACTCCCACTTCCACGTAGTAACTTCTAATGGTTGGAGCTACCCACTTGGCTTCTTTTTTTCAGTCTTCACTAACTGACAGTTCATGCATTTGGAAATAAACTTTCCAACATCCCTTTTCATCCCTTCCCAATAGTAAGCTCGTTTCACGTCCGAATACTTCTTATTACCACCAGGATGAATCGTCAACTTCGAGTGATGACATTCTCTCAGAACCTCATCTCTCAATCCGTCGATATCAGGAACAAACACTCATCCTTTCTTACGAATCCAACCATCTCTATCGACTTCAAATTCCTTATTCTCCGGTTCCAACTTTAGGATGATCTCAACAAGCTCTCCATCACGTTTTTGGCTTTCACCAATTCTTCCGATGAGAGTAGATCTTGTCGATAAGCTTGCCAACATTTAAGGTTCTAACTCACATTGTGGTCTGAAATCATATCCGGCCAAAAAATCGAGGCTCTTCCATTCTGAAAACATTGCTCCTAATCCTGCATGTCTTCGACTCAACGCATCTGCAATTGCGTTACCTTTAATAGGAGTATAGGCTATATCGAAATCGTAAGATGCCAAAAACTTTAACCACCGCTACCGCCGGAGATTCCGATCATTTTGGGAGAAAAGATACTTCAATGACTTGTGATCCATAAACAACTCTAATCGAACTCCCAACAGGTAATGTCTCCATGTCTTTAGAGCAAACACAATCACTGCCAACTCCAAAATATTAGTCGGATAATTCCTTTCATGTGGCTTTAGTTGTTGACTTGCATATGCCACAACTTTATCTTTCTGCATTTCAAATCCACTACCACATGCATCGGTATACACAACCATATCTTCATTCCTACTCGGAATGGTCAAAACAGGAGTAATCGTCAGTCACTCCTTCAGGATTCCAAAAGCTTGCTCACAC
Organism: Allium sativum; assembly: GCA_030737875.1. NCBI lineage: Eukaryota > Viridiplantae > Streptophyta > Magnoliopsida > Asparagales > Amaryllidaceae > Allium > Allium sativum. Next base: position 223,189,287 of record CM060924.1, read on the forward strand.
TTTGCATCCCATGTGAACACTTGGTTTTTTTCATTAATCCCATAATGGTGTAGCTAGCTTGGATAAATCCTTAATAAACTATTGGTAATAACCTGCCAGTCTAAGGAAACTCCTCACGTCCATCGCATTCTTAGGTCTATCCCAGTCCTGGATTATTGCCACCTTAGCGAGGTCAAATGCTATCCCATATCCAGAAGCAACATGGCCAAAGAACCTTATTTCTCTCTTCCAGAAGTGACACTTCAAAAACTTAGCTCTCAACTGATGCTTTCACAAGATTTCCAAAACAATTCGCAAGTACGTCTTATTTTCTTCCTCGTTCTGGGAGTAAACCAAAATATCATCCACGAACACAAGTACGAACTTGTTCAACTGATCTCTGGAAACCCTATTCATAAGATCCATGAAATACGTTGGCGCGTTAGTCAAACCGAATGGCATCACTAGCTACTCAAAAAACCGGATGGTGTCCTAAAAGCGGTCTTCAGCACACTATCCTTTGCCACCCTCAACTGGTGGAATCTCCTTGCCAAATACATCTGAGAAAACACCTTAGCCTCGTGAAGCCAATCGAACAAGTCATCTATCCTTGGCAACATATACTTTTTCTTCTTAGTTACCTTGTTCAGCTCACGATAATCCACACACAATCTCAACGGTCCGTCAGCCTTGGTTGCAAACACAACTGGTGCACCCCATTCAGGTGCGCTCCTCTAAATGAATTATTTTCCCGAAAGATCACGAACCTACACCTCTAACTCTCTTTGTTCCTTAGGTGCCATCCTCCTAAGAGGTATAACGATAGGTCTAACACCCTTAACCATATTGATTCTGAACTCAAACTCGCGATGCGGCGATAATCCTTTGACTTCTTCAAAGATATCCTCAAACTCACTAGTGATCAGCACAGATGACAAGTCTTCCTTTGGAATCACAAGCTAATATAAAAAGATCACGAAGACACCATCTTTAGGCTTATGTCAAATCAAAACCCTTTTCCCTTCCACATCCTCGACTTTTACCTCAAGCTTCTCGCAATCCACTATTGTCGCATACCTCTTGAGCCAGTCCATACCCAAGATGATCCCAAACCCAGCGAAGTTCAAAACAAAGCAGTCACACACGAAGGAGCAACCATGAATCGATAACACAAGACCACGAAAAAACATACAAAGGCTGGACGTACCCCTAATTAGATTAGTCACAACCAAAGGTCTATCACAAATCTTGGGTTCTAAACCCAAGCGGCTCACAAGCTCATTACAAATGAATGAATGCGATGCTCCAGTATCGAACAACACTCGAACTGAAACACCTCTAACTGAAAGAGTGCCTTGAACGATGATACTCTTCCCTTTCTCCTCTGTCGTAGGAGCCCTCGAAGAAGATGGAACAACTTCGAAAGCATAAGCCTTCAGTATTTGCTTATCCTTAGTTGGTTATGGACAACCCTTTTTGAGATGCCCAGGCTTGCCACAATTGTGACACTTCCTCTCAAACTTCGGATTCTTCTATTCATTAGGGAAATGGCCCATCTGTTGGAAGTTATAGTAAAACACCTCACTTTTTGGTTTCTTCTTGCCATTCTTTTCCTTCTGCTGCTGTTGCTTCCTCTTCTTGTTGTTATTACCCTGCCATGGTTTAAGTTCTTCCTTGGCTGCAATAAAACAGTTTCTTCTTTAGGAAAGAAGCTTTCATGTCTCACGGCTATTTCCACAATCTTCTCGTACAGGTCATCTAGATGATCAACCAAAGGTTTTCTGATGTAGGTATCCAAACTCATCACAAACTTCTCGAACTTCTGATAAGGAGTCTCAATATACGAATGGGCATACTTAGATAAAGCCTCAAAATCAGAAACATACTCCAACACTGGTCAACCATTTTTCTTCAACTCCACAAACTTTTTGAACATAACCGACTTCTGAGTGGTCGAAATAAAATTTGTCTCAAATTTGACATGGAACTGATCCCATGTAATCCCATCTTCTGGAATCTATAGCGTAACAGAGTTCCACCAATCCATGGGTCTACCTTGTAGCTTCCTCGATACAAGCTTTCTCTTAGTCGCATCGTCGATGCCTAAGTCTACAAAATCCGAATACAAGCATCTAACCACCCCTGAGTCTCTTCAGTCGGTTCTTTCCCTATAAACAACTTTCCTCCGAGAGAAGTGAAGTCCTTACACCGCTTCGCGAAATCCACAACCCTCGGTATTTGCACTTGAACCCCTACATCTACCGCAGCTGTTCCTGAAGCGGGTACCCTTCTCATGAATGCTTCCATCATAGCTGGATAATCTGGTGTACCACCATTTCCCCCTCAAGGAACAGTCTCCTCACTAGTAGTGTGTCTCGATGGTCAACGACTCATTTTAAATCTGCAATATAGAATGATTAGTCCATCTATGAGAAAAAACTTCAAAGGGTGTTCAAGCGCTATTATACTTACACGAATATATAATATATATCAATCAGAAATCTACAAATACGTCTCTCATATGTTATTACATCTTTGAACTTTGGCTAAAATCGATTAACCAGAGCTTTGATATCGAATGTGGCGACCGCCCATAAATCCTAGACTTAACGAGAAGAATAAAGCGCTGAAAGACGTGCCAGGCAGCTATTGGAGATCATCAAGGTTGGTAAACACATGCGAAACATGTCGTATAACTCATAACACAAGGATAAAATATAATAGAACATATACAACAGGTAATAATAGTGAAGCAGAATTAAGAAGAATCTTAAACTTTTTCATATCAACACGAAATATCCATACAACATTGGATTACACTTTAAAAGTCTATACAAAGGTTCCTCACTACAATTACTCAGAAAATCATGCAACAAAAGCAGCAACGAAAACATCTCCCAACATCGTCTACTAAGATCTGCTACCTGTGACCCGCTACTTGGTCTTCCCATCCCAACAGAATGAACAACCCAAGGTAATAAGAGGAAACATAAAACCTTGAGTCAGACAACAGCCTTAATGAGAGATAAAACAACTATCTAACATAAATAATAAAGTATATGAGAACATGTAGATAAATCAACTACTCTACCATCATCAATAGAGAAGAAACCCAAACTGGTCTTCCCCACATCGGATAGTGATAGCCTCTAATACAAAGTATAAACAAACAGTACATTCACAACAGTTAGTTATCAAGCATATACCATCGTAATCGATATGGACATCTCCCAAGCACAAGCTTTAAAGGCCAAAACCAACATCAGACAAGCACCTAGGAGATATCTCCTTCGATGTCGAATAATCTACACTAGATGATACAAACAAAACAATCATCATCCATAACTCTGGCTATCACCGCCAATCTTTCTTTGAAACCATCGTTAATCATATGACGGCTACAACATTCCATTTGTCAAAAGCTAATGGTAAACCCCGGTTCTAGCAAAATACCAGACGTCATCGAGACTCATATATTTGTCTTTTTTCATTCTCGACAACTAGGCCCATCCTGACTGCCCAGGGTACTCGGTCATTTAACCTGTCTTTTAGGCGTCCTTTATTATACCATTGTTATGACTCCGCTACAACCTATGACAATGATAATCTCTCAGCCTTCATTAACTCTAGTCGTCAACCGCGATGACTATTTATAGCTCAAGCACCTTCTCGAGCAACCATTATATACAACTCAATACCTTTGAGTCATCTTCATATTCGGTTGCATTACGATGTTTAACGAACACTTCATGATGCTTCATACATTCTTCCTTGAATTCACATCGAAGCTAGAACCATCGTCGACTCAAAAACAAACTTCGTTTGGTCGATGTTGCATTTTATAGCATTTCCAGCTTTTTTGGTATGAAAAATTGGCCACAGCGTTAAAACAGCCTTCTACAACATTTTGGATATCCCTGCGTTCAAATCTGGTACTTTGGCACTTGGTATTCTGAAAACAGTGTAAATCTGCAGCGCATGCATGGGAAAATCACTTATTTCATTGTGTGCAACACGTTCTGGCACTTGGTTCTTATGAAATCCCAAAATCTAATATTTTCCATGTTAAAAAACTACGCTGCGCGCGTGGCCGAACCACCCTTTTTAGCGTGTTTCGCTTGTAGCAAATCACCACGTTATTTAGCCTGATCCATCCTTTACTACAGCATTTCGCTAGACACTAAGATACTGATTTTGCCCGATCCATAGAGTTGCGTAGATCTTTCGATGCACACTCAGGCAAATCTCAATTTTTCACGTGTGCAGGCCTATGTGGTACTGCCCGATCCATGCGCAGCAGTTTTGCCCGATCCATGCCTATCATAGCGTTTTGCAAACGCAGTAAAGCGCTATAAGTGATTTTTGACTAACCCATCACTTAATTTTTGCCCGATCCATTGACCACTTTTCTGCCCAATCCATGGCCAATAATTTTGCTCCATCCATGCACTAAAATTGTTGAAACTTTGACTAATCTTCACACTTGAACATGACTCGATTCCATACTATAAAATAAATCAAACTCCAACTTTTTCAATAACGATTCAATCGATATAACAACAACAAATCACACAATTATCAACAACCATTAAAACAATGATTTCCCAATTAATCAAATAATTAAATGGATCTAAACATAGAATTAACATATGAAATTATCGTTCATAAGTTGCAAGATTAGATCCTATGGTTATTTGAATTAAAAACTTACTTACATTGATTGGGTCTATATGAAAATAACTTCAAATGATGAACATAAGATCATACAACCCATATACTCGATTTACTCCATGCGAGTGATGCTTATCACTCATCAATTCTTCAAAATAACTTGAAATAGACTACTCTCAAATCCGAATAGCGAAGATCAACCTTAAAACCTCTCAGTTTGAGGTGATCTTCCTTCACTCGATGTAGATCTAGCTTTGTTTGATGTAGATCTTCAATCATCTTGCATAGATCTAGAATTTTAATGGTGGAAGAGAAGTATTTGATTGAGCAAGAGAAAAAATAGCTCAACCAAATGAGAGAATGAAGAAAAGTAACCCTCTCTCGATCCCTCTAACCCCTATTTATAGCCTCTAACTAGCCAACTAATGGGCAACACCAATTCAGCCCATTAATAACTAGCCAAATCTGAACAGGATTTTGTGAAATATTAAAATAGAGATTTGTCCCAAACCGCTGAATCAAATCTTCAATGTGACCACTCTACAGAATTGGCAACACCATTTCCTTTCCAATGAAATCGATCTCAGCACCTGATTCGACCCTAATCAAAAGTTATTCCCTGTACAAAACTGATAGGGGCAAAATTGTCATATACAAAATTAGTAAATATTATGGACATCTCTCACTTCCCCACAAACAACATATTAAAATATGAGAATGATTCAAATCTCAAGGAATTAAATAAATATTTTACAATCCTCCGATATGTAAAATGTGGGTCGTTACAAAATATATCACCAAATTTAGTCCCTAGCACAAGTTATGGTCAAAACAGTAAGTCACAATGGGAAAATGGTCACAAAACGATTTGTAATAACCATGAACATATATCACATCCCTATGAACAACATATTAAAAATATGAGAATGAGGCGACCTCTGAGTAATTAAATAAAATTACCTTACGATCCAAAAATACAGATATCTACATTCTCCCTTGTTCTTTAGGAATATCTTCCCCGAAATCCCAAGCAAACACATGAAAACAAAATATCTCGCACGCCTACCATTCACGGTATATCATCCTATCTAACATCCAACAATCCATGCAACCAAAATCATGTTCTAGCTTGTGGAACTCAAATAGTACAATTCACAACGGTGTAGGTAAGATACGATATATGAGATATACCACTCAAAGAGTTTTGGATGGATCGACCACATACTCTCTTCCGTTTTTCCATGTGCAATTGTCATTGCTTACGCTCCATTGTACCTTGATTAGCTTATGCCTAAGTGCGAGTGATGATGTGCCGACGAAGACGTTGGGCTCCTTAAAGGGGTAGTCTATAACATCCCTTTCAAAAAGTTAACCCAAAGATCTCTTAGCACAGTGGTTAGGCATAAAATTGCTTTTTGAAAGGTGAGGAGTTCGAATCTCGTGGTCGTTACATATGAAAACGAAAGGGTGCAACACAAACGAGGACAACCCAAGATCACAAGAAAAGTTACAACGATAAGAGGGAAGGATTTGGAACTCCAAATTGAAGATTTAGTATTTTTGAAGATTCACCTTTAAGGAATGTTGTTCGATTTGGAAGGAAATACAAGTTACCTTCAAGATTTGTTTGGCTATTTCTGGTTTTAGAGCGTGTTAGGAAGCTCTCTTATAGAATGGATCTACACGAGAAGATAGCAGATGCGCACAATTTTTTTCATCTGTCGTATCTATGGAAGCTTGTGCATGACTCGAGTATGAAAGTATCTCTATATAAGATGGAAGGCTTAGCGGTAGAGCCAAAAAAATTTAAATCTCATAGGCCGCTTCACGTTTTTAGGAATGATAGAAACATCTTAGCAGGATGTGCATGTAACTTGCATCAGTAGCACACTGACTGACATCCGCAACATTACATACACAATTTTGGTTGGGTATAAGCATTGATACCAATGTGACAATCGCAAGATTCGAATTCCTGACCTCCTGAAAAGGAACACCATGCAGTAACCACTATGCTAAAAGTTCTTTGTGTTAAATTTTCTAAAGGGATGTTACAATCAACTTCTCTAGCACAATTTTTTAGAGTATATCTGACGCATAAGGCTCTAAAAGTATACCTATGAAGGATAAGATTCAAATGTGGATTCTAATGCATGGGAAGTTGAACATTATGAACATGTTGAGAACTAAAAGGATGAATATTACTGAGAGATGCTTGTTCTACGGGGGTGGAGAAGAAGGATTCATTCATTAGTTTTGTGATTGTGATGTGGCATTTTATATTTGGATTAAATGATTAGTCCATTTAAATTATAGTGGGGGTGATTTTAATAAAGAATAGTTCGAATTCTTGAGCTATCATTACAAGAGAATTTTAGACAAAGAAATGCTGAATAAGTACGTTATATTTATATTTTCTTATTCGTTATAAGAAAAACCATTTAAGTTGCAAAAAATTATGACTTTTCAATTTAAATGCAATAGATAACAATGTCGCTAATAACATAAATGTATCCAAAATATCTCATGTTTCTACCTTTGCTAAAAAAAAATCGCGTAAGCTAAATAAACATAATCCATCTATGTCTATTCGTATGTTTTGATATATTTGTTGCCCTCTTTCCCTTTCACATTTTCGCCTTCTACTAAAGAAAAATTCTTCCCTTTTTAATCGTGCTTAAATTACATTGCGCTACAAATGAAATTTTCCTTTTCCTTATCAACTTTATTGTTGTAATCCACTCAACTTTGTCTTGGCAGCCAACAAGAATTTCTCCGTATTGCATATGTATGTTTTGGTTTGAATTTTTGAAATCGATTTCATGATTCTATCTGAATTCTGCATTTGAATGCATCATATTTTCGAATGTCTTCTAATTGGAATTTTTTGTATAACCCTAACTTGATTGGTTGATTTTATTTTAATAAATGCGACAAATTTGAATGTTTTTGTTTATATTGTAAGGCATTCATGGACTAAGTAACAATCGTTATTGTGAGAAGTCGCGATTTCTTATTGGCTCATCTCAGAATGGGTCAAAATTTCGACTCAGAAATGGCTTATTGAAACTTCGAACCAGCTCTAATACATAGCAACTGACTGCCAGGCCGACCAATACAGAAAGAGAAGGTTGACTGCTTCGTACCAATTCTAATGTGGCAACTTGGGTTTCTTAAGTAAATGACTAGATAAGGTTTCTATTTTATGGTTTAGTTTTTTTTAAGAATCTGATAGTCCAATTTATTTTAGCAATTATAAATAAGACCTAGGTTCCTTATTGCCCAAAAAACGAATAGGAACCGATTGATGGTGAGGCAAAACAAACAACATATAGTCACCAGCAAAGCAATCACATATCTAGTAATAAAAGAAAAAACACTAGAGGTTTATAGTGGTTCCACTGACGTCTTGTTAGTATACGTCCACTTGGGGAGAGGATATTTTATTACTTTCAATAAGAAAAATTACAAGACTAATAATAGGGAAGAAGAAGAACTTTTAGAGATGATACACCTCACATTTTTTGAGATGATAATACGTTCACCTAATCCCTGTCCTTATATAACAATTAATGCTTGGGGTTGAAGTAATTGATTTATGATATAAATAAATGCCTAATTAATTCTCTTGATAGGCTTCCTTGTTTAACCAACCAATTAGGGAATTAATTCCTTACTTCACTATCCCAAAAAGAAACCTTCTTCAAATCCTTCCACTTATGTAGGTAATTTATTGCCCTGCCTAATTTTGCAAAAGATGTAATAAATTTTTGATATCTTCCAAATCTTCTGCAGTTAGAAATATTATATCACAAATTAACAATATTTCCCAAATCTTCTCTAATTGTAAATATTCTATCACCATAATTAATAATATCTTCCAAATCTTCTACAAATGGAAATATTGTATCACAAATTCTAACAATCTCCACCTTGATACTATATTTCCTTGAAAGCATACCAATTTACATACATCCTCTTACTCTAAGCATAACACACCACGGTTAATTTCCCCAATGAGCTTTGGCATGGCCATCACCCATTGCACTTTGTTAACAAACTTCGGCAACGCCACCGCTTGGCAATAAATTGTACAAAGTAACCCCTTCAAGTAAGACCTGTCAATTTTCACCATTAAAACAAACGTCTCCATGAACCATCTCAACCCTCTCCCCACACCGAGCCACCACATGGCACTTAGCATTTCGATTTGCGATTCCAGTTCCAACAATGCCCGAACTTACCAGCCTACAAAGACTTATGCATATCCACTGCTTTCTCCTTTGATCTCTGACCAACTTCAGACGATCCCTTCTTCCGGTGATCAAGCACATCCTCTTGGCAAAATACCACCTTGTTGGAGCTTTCCCCTTTGATCATATTTTGCCTATGCAGAAACTTAAAGCCCCTTCTCGTATGCCTAGCGTTGACATCTTTCCACGAGAACTGTAGGCTATAACCCTTGACTCTCTAAGAACAGTGCTTCCCATCTCTTGACTTTATTTTCTTCTTCTTCTCCCCTGTCTCTATACCAGCTAATAAGGCTTCCGTACTACTTCCTCCTCTACATTCACTCAACCCCTTCATCTGATCCTTCAAGTCCTCAGATAGAAGACCTGCCCTCACATCAAGATGTGCCTTCACTGAAGTACTCTCTCTCATCCATATGGTGAAAAACGTCTTCAGCAAAATCTGAGGTTGGTTAGTGACTTCTTTAAATAGAGTTTTTCCAGCTTGGTCCAAATGTCCTTAGCAATGGTCTCACCGCTAATCTCTGAAATGACATTTTCTCCCATTGCTAATTATAAAGTAGTAAATGCTCATCGTTCCATCTCCTTCCTTTCCACGGCTGAAATATCATCCGTCAACTCTTCAGGAGAAAACACCACAGGATGAACATTATTCCTCATCAAAACATCTTTCATCCTCCATTGCCAGTTCTTGAAGTCTTTATCCCCATTCCATCTTTCAATTGCTAACTGAGATCCTGCTGCCATATATGTCCCTTTGACATATTACCTTGATACAATTGCTGAATTTTCCTTATCGCCTGCCATAATGCCTAACACCCTTTCTCAATTAACCTTGATGCTCTGATATCAACTGTTGCAGAAAAAACGAATAGGAATGGATTGATGGTGGGGCAAAATAAACAACAGATAGTCACAGCAAAGCAATCACAAATCTAGCAATAAAAGAAAAAACACAAGAGGTTTATAGTGGTTTCACTAACATCTTGTTAGTATACGTCCACTTGGGGAGAGGAGATTTTATAACTTTTCTCATAAGAAAAATTACAAGACTGATAATGCAACACCCTGAATTTTTAACGGCAATAAAAGAGAACAAATTTAATAATATTTAATTTAATATACATAATTAGAGGAAACAGACTGCACCATTGCGTCCGTCTCGAAGTTTTGGTCAAGATAGACATTTTGTTTGCATAAAACGGGCACCGTAAGAAGAGGTTATGAGGGTTTTAAGTTTGTATACGCGCTGAAAAATTATATATACGCATTAGTCAGAATTTTATCCGGAATAGTTCGACTTTAAAAAAATCGTCAGAGCGGCAAAATCCCCACTCTAGGGGTTGACCCCCCTTAACAGGTGTCGACCTATAGGTCGACCCACCCACAGGGGTGTTGACACCCCTAGGGCTGAGGTGGTAGTCGGTTTTAGAGGGCTCTACATCTATAAATATGTGTTCAAATCTCCTATTTCTTCATTGGAAATTGTAGGAGCCATATGCTTCCGGGATATGAACTAAGACAGAACCGTTTTCTTCAACAACGTAATTTGCAAATCAAATTCAGAAATTCAAGATCCGTGCTTTCTCAATTCTCTAAACCTAACGATGTGAGTTTCTTGTTTCTTTTAGGTTTAGATAAATAAAAGTAAATTGTGAAAGAATGTGAATTGGATATGTTGTAAAGCATGATTCTGTGCTAGTATTAAATCCTATACTATGTCATGATAGATCTGTTTCCCTAGATCTAATACAATTGTGGTTATTCTATTATGTTGCCTATATGGATCTTGACTTGTAACTATATTGTAGGGGATGTACATCTATTAAAGTGGACAGTTGTAACATTGGCTAGATCTAGTTCTTTATGTAAATCCCTTTTTCACCTGTCATATTGTGATCAATCTAGATATGTTATAAACTTGACATGTGAAGCCATCTTTAGATCTAAACATGTTACTATGTCACCCAAATTATGCTAGATCTAAATAGTTGGACATCTAAATGGTTAGTTTAGATCTCATTATGCTTGCTTTGAGATCGTAGTTTCCACAAGTTCATCAGTTTTATGTCCACTTGTTATGATATTAATTACATGTCCATTCACCTTGTTATCATGCTAGTTTTGCCAAGATACGTTGAAACTATCACCTTTGTTATATTCCCTTTTTCATTGTCATGGCTAGGCTACTTTATAGCCTAGATGCCGCCAAAATACGTGCGAATATGTTAGTTAGGAAACAGGGAAAAAGGGATTTATAATTGGCATAATTTATTTAATATTTTATATGAATTGGACATAAAATTCAAATGGGGAAACATAGAAACAATCACCTATAATGGCATAGGTAGATTTGGATAAAAATGGAATGTTCAGTAATTACAATTAGGAATTGTAATTGTACTTATGACACGAGGTTAGGTTGCATTAGTGGTGGAAGTCTGCCCGGACTCGACCGGAATATCCAGCAGCCACTAATGTTGAACCTAATGTGGAAGGTCTAAGTACATAAATACAAATCGGGCTATGACACGACATTAGGACCAACTGTGTAATAAGTCTGCCCGGACCCGACCGACATATCCAACATCCACATGTTGTAGGCCTAATGTGGGAGGTCTAGCCCATTATAAACCATAAATGGACATGGTAAAAAATTGGACTACTTAACCTAATTTAATCCATAAGTATTGTATGATTATGAACTTAAGTTAGGTTTAAGTAAAATTGGATGGGTAGTGGGTGGGTTAAGTAAATTAGAGGGGGTGGGCAAAATTTGCATATAGGCCCACGAACTTAACCCGATAAGGTTATGTTATTAAAGACACCTAGTGGTATATATAACCGGTGGAAAAATATAATAAGGTTATGTAATTAAAGACACCCTTTAGGGTAAGCATAACTGACATAGGGCTATGTAATTAAAGACACCTAAGGGTATACATAGTCAATGAAAAACCTAGTGGGGATACAAGACAAAGGGGAAAGCTTGTATCAAATTGTGTGGGACCCATTCCAATCAGTAACCCGGAGTAGGTATCAAATAAAGAACTTCATACTAGGCGGAGAAGAGGCACGCTTACTGATTAATTATAATAGATTCAAATGAGACGAACAGTGTGGGCGGCGCAAACTGACCGGGCCATGTACATGCATGAGCCGAGCAGAGGGGCATAAGACGACTGTGACACCAGTAGATATGGTTATGCACACCTTAAGGGTTGTCACATTAGGAAGTGATACCTCTTACTGTGGGGCCAGCACAGGGTATCTATGGATTAGGGAGCCGATCGATTAGGGTAGTGGTTAAGGTACACTCAGACATATGCCCTAAGTCTACCAACTTATAGTGGAAGGGATCATCTCATTTTAGTTATACTAGTAATATTACAGAGTAATCATTAGTGAAGCACATACACCTTACTCTGTCTATCTTGTCACACCTTCCATTTATGTAGTGATCTCACTTACCCACTTTATATGCGTATCATGTTACTTTTATTTATTTACTGTCTAAAAGTAACTAGACTCGCCAGACTTTATGTCTGACCCTTTTGTTTCTCCTTCTTTCTTCCGTCCCCCCCCTAAGGTTCTCAGGGAGGAAACACTCAGCTTAGTGAGGACTCAGATATCATCTTGCTAGGAGCTACTTCTGAAATATGGCTCAAGTTCTTATCTCTACTATGGCTTAACTCTTTTAATTAGGGAATTATGTTTTTCATATTCTTATGTACTCTGTTGATGCAAGACAGAAGTTGTTTTACTGTAATGGTTTTTGTGACTTATGATATTATGGACCACGACATTATAATTTATGTTTGAAATAAAAATTTAAAAATTTCCGCTGCTGCCTTATTTATATTTGTCTGTAATTATTCTGTGTCTATTTACCTATAACGCTTCACGAAACTTAATGCATTCCCTTACTGAGTGATATTAACAGATGTGGGGTGTTACATTTGGTATCAGAGCTGAAGTTTACCAAATTAGATTAAAAAATTTGAAAATTAGTTTTCAAAAAGGTTTTAAAAAAAGTATTTACAAAAAGAAAATTCTGTTTTGAAAATATTCCCCGAGAAGCCATATGTAATATTCTTTGGTCCTTTATCTAAATTTCTTCCTTTTTCCTTTTTCAGCATGTCTGGGGAACAAAACAATCCTAATATCCCAGAGGGCATCACAATACCCGGATGGTTCCGTAGGTATTTGGAGGCCACAGCGCCTGCCAAAGGCTAAAGAGACATTCCTTCCCCAGCTGCACTAGTCATTCCTCCTCCTCCCCCTTCAAGAGCAGATAACTTCGCCAAGATATGCAAGGACTTCCGTGATATGGGAGGGAAGCCATTCCATGGGAATGAGACATTCGTAGAAGCTAGGAACTGGCTTAAGGAGACCGAGGACTTGTTCGTAATCTTTGAAGTAGAGGATCGAAGAAAGATTCAGTTAGCTTCTTCGTTGTTAAAGGACAAAGCCACATTTTGGTGGGAAGTCACCCAAGATGGACGTCCGGTGGAAACTTGGGAAGATTTTAGGCAGTGGTTCGAAATGAAATTTCTTTTCCAAGTTGAGAGAAGCATACAGATGGAAAGGTTCTTAGCACCCAAACAAGGGGACTTGGCGGTGAATGAGTATGTGAACAAGTTCAATCAGTTGGTAAGGTTGGGTTAGAGTTGGTGGATACACTGAACAAAAGGGCTTTGCGGTTTGCTAAAGGGTTGAACAAGCCTCTGCATGGTTTAGCCATGTCCTATATTCCAACAGGGGCCACTTTTGAAAAGCTTGTTGATATGGCCCTAATGCATGAGGAGGACAAGGGAGAAAAGAAGGAAGCAAAAGTTGAGGGGACATCGCATAATAAGAAGGTGTGGCCCAAGAAAGGGCAGCAACAACAGCAAAAGAAAGGAGGGAAATATGATAAAGGAAAGGATAAGAGAAAATGTCACAATTGTGGAAAGGAGGGTCACTTGATCAAAGACTGTAAGAGAAGGAAGAGCAATTGCTTCAATTGCAGAGAAGTCGTCCACTTCTCTAAAGAGTGCCAAAAGAAACAGGGATAACAGGGACAAGGTCAAAGAGCAGGAACTTCTGGAGGGCAGGTGCATGCTCTCGCGATCAGTGCTCCTGAAAGAGGTAGAAAAATTTCCGTAGAAAGTTTAGTTTCTCTTTCAAACCATCCAGTAGAACACTTTTTTTCTGGCGCTTCACACTCGTTTATATCTAGTTCTGTGGTTGAATATCTGCAATTAATTACTAGTATGGTAGTAGATCCTATAGTTGTTTCAAACTCCATTGGAGGTTCAGCTCATTTATTGATGATTTGTCGGGGTTTGAAATTATATGTGTTAGGCGTTGAATTTGAATGAGATGCATATGTTCTCGGGTTTATGGGCTATGGGTTGATTCTAGGATTGGATTGGCTTACCCACATATAGAGCCATTTTGGATTGTGAGAGCTAAGTTGTTAGACTCCTGACTTGTCATGGGAAGACCCTCGAAGTTTCTTGTGACCCCCAAGGGTTTATTATGCTTAGCTTTCTAGAGTCTCTAGATGCATCCATAAATGATTTGCAATTTGTTCCATTGGTTCGGGATTATTCCGATGTTTTTGATGAGGTGCGGGGTTTACCTCCAAGTCGTGAGATCGACTTCCGAATATATCTAGTGGACAATGCAAAGCCAGTTGCATTACCAGTGCGCCACATGGCTCCAAGGGAAAGGAGGTAGCTGAGTAAGCAAGTAGGGGAGCTACTTGAGAAAGGGTTTATCAGACGAAGCATATACGAATGCGGTGCTCCAGTAGTATTCGCAACTAAGGCGAATGGTTTGCTTCGTTTGTGTGTTGACTATAGAGAGTTGAATAAGCTCACCAAGAAGAATAGGCACCCGCTTCTGAGGATTGATGATTTATTTGATCATCTTATTGGTGCCTCGGTATTTTTTCAATTGGACTTGGCAACGGGGTTCCATCAGTTGAGAGTGGCTGAGGACAGCATAGATAAGACTGCTTTTAGAACTCCGAACGGTTTCTTTGAATGGCTAGTGATGCCTTTTGGGCTGACGAATGCACCCGCCTATTTTGTCGATCTACTGAGTAGGGTGTTTCGAGAGTTCCTAAACAAATTTGTCGTAGTCTTTTTGATGATATTTTGATCTTCTCCAAAAGCCAAGAAGAGCATGCCCAACATTTGAGAGAAGTTTTAAAAACTCTCTGTAACCATCAGCTTAAGGCAAAGTTCTGCAAATGCCATTTTTGGAGAAAAGAAGTGAGATTCTTAGGGCATGTAGTCTCCAAAGAAGGGATATCTATAGATCCGACCAAGGTGGTTGTAGTGCAAGATTGGATGATTCCTAAAAATGCAACCAAGGTGAAAAGATTTCTTGGGTTGGCAGGTTACTATAGGAAGTTCATTAAGGACTTCGCGAAGATATCAACCCCTCTCACCAGGCTAACAAAGAAGAATTTGACATTTTCATGGGACATCGACTGTGACGTTGCTTTCCAATGACTGAAGAGGGCTCTAACAACAGCCCTAGTCTTGACCTTGTCGGATGAAAATAAAGTGTTTACTATTTACATTGATGCGTGCAGTACAGGGCTTGGTGTGGTTCTGATGCAAGAAAGGAAAGTAATATGTTATGGGGGTTGACAGTTGAGAGTTCATGAGAAGAACTACCCCACCCATGATCTAGAGCTCGCTGCCATAGTATTCGCGTTAAATACGTGGCGACATTATTTACTTGGAGAAAGGTTCGAGTTGTACACCGATCATAAATCTCTCAAGTATTTATTCTCACAGAAGGATCTCAACTTAAGGCAACAACGGTGGATGGAGTTCTTGGCTTCTCATGATTTTGAAATCGCTTATACCTCGGCCAAGGGTAATGTGGTAGAAGTCGCACTAAGTAGGCAGAGGGTGGGCCTAAGTCCTCTGTTTGTGGAAAAAAAGAACTTGGAGTTCATATCAACTCTTGATTTTAGACTCTCCATCGAGGTTTTGCCTGATTTGTTTACATCCTTGGAGATACGACCGACCCTTATGGACGAGATAGGAGCTTCACAACAAGGTGACCCACAGATTCTAGACATCATAGATAAGCTTAGAAGTGGGGAGACTTCTGGTCACCTCAGTAGATATGCCATAGATGAAAAGGGGTGGTTGAGATGAGATGGAAGGCTTTGTGTTCCTTAAACTGGAAGCCTAATAAAGGCGGTCCTAGAAGAAGCCCACTTTTCTAAGGTGACCATTCATCCGGGCGGTGATAAGATGTATAGAGACATGAAGAGAGTTTTCTTTTGGGTTGGGATGAAGAAAGATGTAGCCGAATTTGTTTCTCAATGTTTAGTTTGCCAGCAAGTCAAGGCTGAGCAAAAGAAGCCCAGAGGATTACTTCATCCGTTGGAGGTTCCGCAGTGGAAGTGGGAGAGCATCTCTATGGATTTCATAGATGGTTTGCCTAGGTCAAAGAAAGGCAATTCCAGTATTTGGGTGGCGGTAGATAGACTCACTAAGAGCGCTCACTTTATTCCGGTTAAGAGCAAGAGGACGACATCATGGTTGGTAGCAATTTATGTTCGTGATATAGTTCATCTTCATGGAGTACCTTCCAGCATCGGAGCAATCGTGACCCCATCTTTACCAGCGAATTTTGGAGGAGCATGCAAGAAGAATTAGGTACATAGTTGTGTTTGAGCACCGCTTATCATCCTCAGACCGACGGACTGACGGAGGGATGAACAGGATTCTTGCGGATCTTTTGAGGCGTGTATCCTAGACTTTAGAGGGACTTGGGAAGAGCATCTTCCTTTAGTAGAGTTTGCCTATAATAACAGTTATCAAGCTAGCATTGGCATGGCACTCTTCAAAGCATTGTACGGACAACCCTGTAGATCACCAACTTGTTGATGGGAATCTACAAAAAGATTATTACTTGGTCCAGATATGGTTAGAGAAACGTTCGAAAAGATTGACCTTATTCGACGACGGACGAAGACAGCTCAAGATAGGCAAAAGTACTATACAGACAAGAGAAGAACTGACATCGAATTCGAAGTAGGAGACTTAGTTTTTGTCAAAGTATCACCTCTGAGGAATGTGGTTCGCTTTGGATCAGTAGGGAAGCTGGCACCTAGGTTTGAGGGAACATTTCCCATAACCAAGAGAATTGACCAAATAGCCTATAGAGTGAAACTCCCAGAAAATATATCCGATGTTCATGACTTTTTTTATGTCTCTCATCTGTGGAAGTTCCTGCATGACACCGCCGAAGTTGTTGAACCGAGTATGTTGGAAGAAGTATAAGTGGAACGGGAGGCGACAGTCAGACGAGTCCCTTCCCGTATTCATGAATCAGAAGTTAAAAAGTTGCGCAATAAGGAGATCAAGTTGCTAAAGGTTCAATGGAGAGATAGCCCAGAGGAAGCGACTAAGGAGATCGAAGACAAGATTCGTGCTTCGTACCCTTTTCTTTTCGACGGTATGTTCTTAACTCCTTTTTTAAAGTTTTATCAGTGTCAATAGAGTATATCTTGTCTATAGTATTTTTTGGCCTTTATATAGTAATCCTATGGATGTAAACATGTGTTTGAAACATGTTATGTTTGATGGATGCAAGTAGATGCAAGTGTTTGCCTGTGGACGCACATACACACACAATAGGCACTAAGATCGGCTCAATCACTTTAACCTGCATATGGGTGTGTGTGTGTGCATTTTCTTTTCTTTTATGGATGGAAATGGATAAGTTAGCATATGGATGTTGCATGCACACATATAGAAATCACATGGTATAATAGGATTATTTGCATACATATTGGATTCATGGCACTAACATACATTGCATTAAGGAGGTCAACTAAATCAGTAGACTGCCTGATCTTCGCATTAGTGTTGGGGCATATACACACACCTTTGCATATATTAATATAAGCATTAGACATCTTAAAGGACAATGGATGCCAGTGATTGGTGGATAAGTAGATAGATGATGAATGGTAGGATATGCATTCTTCTCAACTTAGAGATTTCGGGGACAAAATCCTTTGAGTAAGGGAGAATGTAACACCCCGAATTTTTAACGACATTAAAGGAGAATAAATTAAATAATAATTAATTTAATACACAAAATTAGAAGAAAGGACTGCACCATTGCGTCCGTCTCGAAATTCTGGTCAAGATTAACATTTGGTTTGCGTAAAATGGACACCATATGAAGAAGTTATGAGGGTTTAAGTTTGTACACGCGCAGAAAAATTATATATATATATATATATATGTATATATATATACACGCATGAGTTAGAGATGAGTAAGAATTTTATCTAGAACAGTTCGAATTTGATAAATTCGTCAGAGCGGCAAAATTCCCGCTCTAGGGGGTCGACCCCTTGAGGGGTGTCGAACTAGGGGTCGACCCCCCTTAAGTGGTATCGACCTATGGGTCGACTCACCCACAGGGGTGTCGACAATCCTAGGGCTGAGGTGGCAGTCAGTTTCAGAGGGTTCTGCAGCCATAAATATGTGTTTAAATGTAACAATCCTGAAAATCAGAACGAATTTAAAATTTTTATTTTGGCAATTTTGATGAATTTTGAATATTTAAAATGATTTATTTTAAATAATAACGACAAGAAATTTATTTCTAATACAAACTGATCGAAACATTTGAATTGGGTTACGCAACATATCCCATTGTGTTCGGAATGGTGGTAATTAGCTAGGGGCGACGGTCGTTGGGTCTGATTTGGAGTTCGATTTAAAAAGCAACTTTTTAGAGAAAAATAAATTAATTAATTAATATATATATATATATTTACATATTGACCCCTCCCTCCCTTTCCCTGTTCACAATCAGTCAAACCCGCCCCAATTGAAAAACCCATCGAGCCCCATGCCCTAGCCGCCGCCTCCGTTAGTCGCGCCACTTCCCTGGCGTCACCGCACCGCCAATGCCGCTTCCTCCCCGTCCAATCATTCCCCTCCCTTCTCCTTCTCCATTCGCCGTGCTCACCTCACCCATTCGAGAAATCCTAGCTGAAACCGCCCATTCCAGTCGCCTAGGGCTAGCCGTTGCCCCTGGTTTCGGCACCACCTGCACCGCCCTCCACGCCTCCTGGTCCGCCTCCACGACCCCCAACTCCGACGATGTCCTCTCCACCTTCAAAATTGTAAGTTTTTAATTATTTATTTTAATTTATTTTTGAATAATCAGTTTATATATATAGCAAATAAAAGATTTGAATTTTTTATTAGAAAAGTTTATATTTTTAAATTAGAAAAGGTGAGATTTTTAAATTAGAAAATGTGAGATTTTTAAATATAGAAAGATATGATTTTTATGTTACAAAGATACGTTTTTTTTAAATATATAAAAATTTGATTTTTATATAAGAAATAGTGAAATAAAGATTTGATTTTTATTTTAATGATTTTAGAAACAAAGATGCGATTTTTATTTATGAAAACAAAGAATAAAAAATATGATTTTTATCTACATGGATTTGAACTAAAAATTTGATTTTATTATTTGAAAAGAGATATAAAAATATATGTTTTATCATAGGAATAACAAGTAAAAATATGATTTTTATAATCATTAAAGTGAAGTAAAAATATGATTTTTATTATCATGAAAGCGAAGTAAAAATATAATTTTTAGCGAAGTAAAAATATGATTTTTATTGTTTAAATGGTAAGATAAAAATATTTTTTTTAGCGAAGTAAAAATATATTTTTATATATATGAGAAGTGTTATAAAAAAAATACGATTTTTATAAATACAGTAGCGATATAAAAATGTGATTATTAATATAAACATCATATTAAAAATGTGATTTTCAATATGGACAGCGTGGAAACGACTGCGTTGAATATCGGGAAAATCCTAGCTATTCAGAAATTCAGAAATGAAATGGCGGAGTGGATCCCAAAGGTGAGAACTCTCCACTAAAATTTTCTACTCAGTTATTTATTTTATAACTGCATATATGAATTGCTCCCTGTCGTCCACAAACCATGGACGACTTGTTTGTTTGATTGTGTTGTGAAAATTGATTGTGGTGTGAAATGGACTGTACAAACATTCATGTGTTGAATAAAATAATTTATTGTTAAAAATATAATTTTTAACGTGTATATGAATAAACTAAATATTCATTAATCGGACGATTTGTTTATGTACACCCATTTGGCTGATATGGATTGGGACGATAAATTTTATACGTCGCCCAATTGCACAAATAAATTATGTGTTTGTGCATTGAAACCCCACATGGGTATTAGGATGATATTGGACATACACTAATCCCAATATTTAGTTGTATGTCAATCATGGGTTGACAGGCTGCTGTAAGCGTTAAATATTTATATTTAATGCTTATGCAGTGTAGAACACACTCTAGATGATGGTTGATTGTTTATCATTGTTGTTCGATACATGTGTTGTATGAAATCCATATAAATAACATTATATGGTAATTCACTTTGTCTGATTCCAGTTCAGAAAGAATGAATATTTTAAAATAATAAATATTTTAAAATAATGAATATTTTAAAATAATATTCAGTAAAGGATCAAAATCTGATTTTGACGTTCGATTTGGGATGGACAGAAATATATTTAAATATATGAAGCTGTGTTGATTAGAATAGCGCCAATTTGACGTGAACGATATTTATATCGATTTTATTCATTTTTATAATGAATATCGAAAAGGAAGTGATTTAAAAATCTGGAGTTTGAATATATTATCGTTTACATATTAATGATATGAAATATTCAATTTTGATTTAAAATTGAATATGAAGTTGAAATCGTTTTTTTAAAACGAATTTAAAAAGATTTATAAAATATGTTTTAAATGGAAATCGACGATATATATAATATATATATAATGGCCTGAATAGAACGTGCCGCGCCACGGCAGTTCGCGAATTTCGACCATTGACTTCGAGTGGACATTACGGGAGATCGACCGTCGGATTCTCCTAAAACCGAAACCATTGGGTTCGTATCGAGAAGAGCTTTCTAATGAATACAAGAAATTAGAAATCTAACGGTTGGAATTGAATGGAATTCGATTTGCTAATAATCGAAGTTTTGTAGAGGAAGGTTATTACTATATATGGAATTTAAAAGGCTTTGTCATTATTCCATTTATATTATCGGTTGGATATGGAAGTTTATATCGATTATATATATCAATCTATTTTCCATGAAAATTCCATTGTTAATGGAATGATATTTTGGGTTTATCGTGAGTTGTCTTTTAAATGACATTAGTTCTTTATCCCAGTTAAATATAAGATTAATTTCTTAACTTTGAAGGAAATCATTAGCTAATGATTTTTGGAAATTAAAACTGAATTAGAGTTTTAATGAATCTTCAATTAGATTGAAAGGTGAATTTGATAAGTAAAATTATCAAATTCAAGAAATGATCGAGAATGGAGTACCACTAGTTTCACTCCAGGTGATAGTTAAATCTTTAATTAGATTTGAACGTGAAATGGTAATTTAATTTACCAATAACACCGTGGTGTTAGATATGAAGCATTACAAGTTTTGCTTCATGGGATGAATAGGTTGGGATTGGGAAATTAAACAATTGATTACTTCGGTAAGGATCGCTAATCCCGACTAGTTTGGATAAACCATAATTTGGTTTGAATTGATATCCAAAGGAAGATTAAAGAATAAATTTAAAGAATTTATCTTTGATAAAATTAATGGGAACCTTTCCGAAAGTATAAGAATATTCGAATAAAGGAATATTATGGATTGGAATGAGGCATATGTTGTATTTTAATAGCACTTGTTTATTATATATGTGAGTTATTGAAAGATTGGGTTTATACCATTTTGAATAACTGATTCGACCATATGTCGAGGATGAAGACGGTGGTTGAAGACCGGATGTGACGATCCCAAAATCCGAGGGGCGGTATTAAGGATAATCATGAGGAAATAACACATTAATCATCATATCAAAGTACAGATAATAGCAGAAACAATAAATAAATTGATTTTTCATGGATATGACAGCGGAATCACAACATGTAGGAATATCAGAATAGCATAACGTGGGATATAACTTAGTAAATGAAAGGAAAGTGATCAGTCATCATCGCCAGAGGCGGAATACGTACATGCAGTGAGACATAATAAAGGTATCAGTCTACATCGCCGAAGGCGGAATACATATACATATAGTGAGAAATACAGAAAGTAAATCAGTCTGCATCGCCAGTGGCGGAATCATAATATAAGTACAGTAATGGCGGAAAAAGTCAAAGTCATCTCTATGAAGTCAGCCTCGCCATGAGCCAAAAATGCACTCTATGCAGCAGTGCAGAACCAAAAACCACCTGTCACCTGTGTACTAGGCTGCCCGTGTGAAAATAAGGGCGCCCGCGTTTGCAAAGTGAAACAAACAACGAGTCAGTCAGGGAGACTGGTATGAGGAATCTATTTAACAGTTAAACAACAGTAAATAGCAAATCATAGGACCACGCCGCTTTCGCGGAACGGGTTTACTCCAGTGATTGCTAGTGCATTTAAAACAAAGTAAGTTCTTTTAAAACAACGCAATGCTTTTAGAAAGAATGAAGCCATTATAAGACTCAGGTCCCATCACACAATGCAACGCAAGCCGGAGGATAGAGTTTTACCTTATAATAGCCAAATATGCTTTATACGTATAAAGCGAAATCATTTGATATTATTACTAGTGCATATATGTTTCAAAAATGAATAGCATCATAAATATCAATCATAGACGGCATAAGTGCCCCATACCACTATGTTGCCCTACTAGTTCTACAATCAAGTCCATTATTTCGTATTGGAAATTGGATTTCCGTCATGAGTCGAGGCAAGGGGCAAGCTCCTCTCCGCTTCGAGACACTTTAGCAAATGCCTCGGGACTACACACTCTGGGTAACCCCTGGATGCTTCAGGGCCGGTCCTCACTTACGTTAGAGGATTATTTATTCCTGAACACACGTTTCCCGGTCCTTACAGACCTACAATCGAGGCGCCTCGCATTCCAACAACCACAAAGGTGCAAAATAGATATATATGTCAGGGCTGGTAAGTCACTGACACCACCATAGCTAGAAAGAAACGTCGTGCTCTCCCTGCAGTCCGTATCCCGTTTTTAACTCATACCGGGGTGTGAGGTTCGCGAATCTACGAAATACACAAAGCCAGGCCACGTAGACCTTGCTTTGATCATCATCCACAAGACTTTGCTTTGCAACAGAAGCCTTGATCACAGCATCTCGGCATGCCACATAGGCAGTCCACTCCATACGATTGATTTCCATCGATATATAACCTCTAAGCTCGTACGTCTCAGAGAAGGGCGTTAAGCAAGAGAATAAATTCTCCGCCGCTAAACAGATATATATTTAACAGAGATCAATCAGTATAGAACAAAATCCAATGTCAGACACATAGTCCATTTACAAGTCTGTCCTGGGTCTGAACGAAACCGGAGGCGTCAAATTCCTCGTATATCCGTCCAATCAACACATACGTTCAGACGGCTACTACTTCCGTCCCTTTCCGGTAGCTACTCCGGTCAGGAACCTCAGTAGCGCCCATCCAACCGATACGAAGATCTTCGGTCTTGAATCGTCTTTGCATTTTCCAATTCGAATCGCTCGATAAATTATTTGAAATGAGGGTTAGCTCGGCCTTTTCAAATAATTTATGTCATTAGAATTTAAATCGATTTTCTTCATGGTTACATTATTCGACATCCATCTTTCAGTTATTTAGAGTTATTTTCATGTGAAACACATACAACCATCAAATATCAAATCATTCAAGCCCAATTGGTTTATTTGCAATCTACGTTGCTAATAATATTTTATAACTATTTTCGCCATTTTTATTTATTTAAAAATGGCCATATTTAATTAAACGACGTTTCAGGTCGTGCCGTGGCACTGGCGCTGTTTTTCCCTTAATTGGTTTTACACATATCGGAAAATCTAACCGTTGGATTTCTACAAAGTCCATATCAGTAGGAAGATATTCCCAATGCGAACCCAACGGTTCCAGTTTCGTGAGAATCCGACGGTCGGATCTTCCACACTAGTTGTTTGAAGTTACGGTTTCAAAATTCGAACTGCAGCGTCGTTATTCGATTTAATTTAATTATATTTATATTTATATATAAATATAAACGATTCTGGCGCTGTTTTTCCTCAGATTTGAATTAAACATTCCGGACAATCCAACCGTTGGATTTTTACAAGGTTGGTGCCGTTGGAAGGATATTTCCAAGGCGAACCCAGCGGTTGCGGTTTCGGGAAAATCCGATGGTCGGATTTCTCGTACTAATCGTTTCAAATTACGATTCCGAAACACGAACTGCACGGCCTCTATTCCTTTTAATTATATTTATATTTATATTTATAAATATAGTTCAATCTATAATTTCAACTATAGCTCATTCTATATTTTCAACTTCGTTTTCACTTCAAATATTTCACTAACGCCTTAATATTTCGAAAAATTTCGCCATAACCTCCTTTGTACGGGGAGGGGTTTGGAAATTTATTGGGCCGTATTAGGTACCCAATAAATCCTAAAAAGCATTCACATATTTATAGTGATATATTTTGGTGTTTACGGGGGAGCATGTACTGATAATCACTCTAGAGAATAAATTCCCGTCACCCCGTTTCCGTGTGGAAATAAATAGTCCATGTGCCGTATCTAATAACTAGAGCAACGTGATTATTGTCAACTCCAGACCCGTGTGGGGTTTTTATTAATCTGGCAATTTATCGTTATAATTTATATAGTCCATATCAGTCATCAGTTCAACCTGTAGTACATAGTCATCGCCATACAAGCCTCTTGCTTATATGGTATATCTTCCACCTCGTCACACAAGCTCCAATTGCTTATGTGGAATATGATGAAGTATGCCTATCATCAAGAAGTATGCCATGTAGTGTAGTTCAAAATTAATTGTTACTATCCTATGGCGTTGTTTATTATTTCACACAGAAAAACCAGCACTCCGCATCCAATGGCATTCACAGGAGTTGATAAATAAATAAAATTGCGCAGCCAACTCATCAAGGTTTACCTATTTGTCGGGCACGCAAATAATTTCTTTACTCTACAGCTAATCCATTTTTCCTATTCATCACATGTATATATATGCAGAACAAAGCTAATAATAACATTTCTAGCAAACTATTATTTATTTCAACACGTGTGTATTTTTAACTAAGCGTATACATGATAAAAGGAATATTTTTATCATCAAAAATATTTATTCGACACGTGTGTATTTTAACACTTCTTATTCACTATAAAAATATAGTATTCATTGTCGATTCATTTTATTTTTAAGAGATGATAACATTCAACACATGAACTTCAACTCAACGAATGAATTGCAATTCAACACATGAATATCCTATATAGTTTGTATATATATAAAAATGTGATTTTTATCGCTAAAGCCATTTGTTTAAATTCGAATAATATTCAACACATGAATTTCAACTCAACGAATGAATTGCAATTCAACACATGAATATCCAATATAGCATATGTAAATAATTTCAATGCATGAAAATTATTCTAACACATAAATATTTCAGAAAATTTCGGCAGCATAACGGAAGGGTAGTTAAAACCGGGACCGTCCCTAGTACGGCTCCTCGCTCTACCTTAAAACCTCGCGGTTTTTGACAATGGGGATCATGCATCTAGTTCGCACGCAGGCGGCATGTTTTATTTTCAATTCCACAATCCTATTCTATTTTGTTTCAACCACAAGAGGGTATTTTTCAACCACAAAGGTATTTTTCAACCATAATATCAACCACAAACAATTATTTCCAACCATTCGTCAAACCATATAATATCACGTCAATCACAAGCAATAAATATCGTCCATGGTCTGTGGACGAGGGGAGTATATATATATATAATATAATAATTCACTTGCATTTCATCACAATTCAAAGCATATATGTTTCAAACAACGCTTGTATAATTTATACATCGCTAATATAACTTATACAACACATGTACATGAGGTATACAATGCGTATATAATTTCCACTTCGCTTATATAATTTATACAACACGATTTAATTCACACAGATAATTTAGATTCCTCACATTGGTTATTGCGGTGCTAAAAATCGTAGGAAGGTCAGAAAAATCCGCGGCTTCTTCTAGAATGTAGAGAGCCTCCTTGCGGTCACGGTGTCTCCTGTTTCATCGAATTTCGTTAAAGAATGAAAAAGATATTATTTTTCAAAGCTTTGCAACGCTTTAAAGTGTTAAAAACGTATAAAGGAGTTACCTTTATTTTTCGTTCAAAAGGGGATTCGCTGTTTTCGCGAAATCTGTGCGTCGTGGGTCTGATCGGAGGTGATGGCGTCGTAGAGGAGGTCGAGGGCGTCAGGTCGATGGTGGTGGGGTCGGAGATGGTGGCAGATCGGAGCAGATCTGGCGATGGGAAGTCTGGAGCTTCGTGGCGGCGATTCCGACGATGGCGGAGGCGATGGGGGTCGGTGATGGGTCGGATTTGTAGAGGGGGAAGAGGCAGAGCGAACGGCGGTGGTGGCAAGGTCTGGAATGGCCTGTAGCGGCGGCGGCGTGGGCGGAAAGAAATGAACGACGTGGATCGTCGATTCTTTTGAACGGCGGAGGGTTTTTGGGGTTTTTTTTATTTATTTTTTTTGAAAGAAAATTTTCTATTGGCCAGTATTTATAGAAAATTTTTAAATAGTGTTTTTGCAAACGGACTCCTTTTTAAACCCAACGACTGTCGCCCCTAGCTAAATACCCCCATTCCGGACACAATGGGATATGTTTCGTTAGCCATTTCGACTGTTACAGTCAGTTATTTTTCAATTTAAAATATAAAACATTCGATATTTAATTTAAACGTACATTTCAATCTGCCAGGGCCACAAACTGAATCAAAAAATTCCAGAAAAATAAATCTAGCTTTGTTTTGATGATTCGGTCTTAACAAAACCAGTTTCGTCGAATTCTGAGCTCGTTTGAAAAACGGCCATTTTTAGGTCGACCCATTTTAACAGAATTTGACCAAACACGTTATCTTTTTCCCCGCTCGCATACTAGCTTCAAAAATTATGAAATTTGAAACTTAGCAATAATTTGACATCCCGGACCCAACGAAAGTGGTTTCGTCGAATTCCGAGGTCGTATGCAAAATCTCAATTTTCAAGGGCTATATATACTATATAGCGACCTTTCTGAAAATTCATTTGGCCATAACTTTTGATTTCCGTTATGAAATTTCGATTTTTTAGATTCGTTAGAAAGGTATTGATAAACAGATTTAAATATTTTTAGTTTCATCAAAATCCGTTATATTTTCCACCCAGTACAGTCAGACAAAGTTTATATTCAAAATTTCAAACTGCCATATTATACACAATTCTATATTTTATTGAAATATACTATTTCAACTATTCAAATTTCTTGGTAATAACCTAATTAAAAAAATTTAAACTGGTTAATATTTTCCGGGTTATTACAATCTCCCCCACTTAAAACTTTTCGTCCTCGAAAAGGAAATAATAGTTAAGCTGGAAATAAAATGTAAATGCAAAGTATTGTAAAGGTACCTCGCACCGGAGTTAGTCAGAGATGTCCACTCTGCATTTGGGATAGGCTTGTTTAATGCTTTCCTCAGTCTCCCAAGTACAGTCTCTAGGATCACTACTCCACTGCACTTTGACTAGATGAATCTTTTTCCTCCTTAGCTCTCTGGTTTCTTTGCCAACTATCTTTAATGGCTCTCTACTGAGTGCTAATTCTGGAGTTATGTCAATATCATGTTGCGCTGCTTCTTCCACAATAAGGTCGGGATCATGAACATGTTTTCTGAGTTGAGATACGTGGAACACATCATGTATACCAGGCAACCAATTAGGTAATGAAACCCTATATGCAAGAGTTCCAATCCTTTCAAGTATAGGAAAGGGACCAATAAATCTCGGTGCCAACTTCCCAGTCTTGCCAAATCTGATTACTCCCCGCATTGGAGAAACTCTTAAATAAACATAATCGCCAACGGCAAACGATATATCCCTTCTTCTCGCATCAGCATAACTTTTCTGTCGGCTCTGCGCGGTTTTTAATCGCTTCTTAATGAAATCGACTTTATCCGATGCTTCTCGAACCATATCGGGCCCTAACACAAGTCTGTTGCCTGGTTCTACCCAACATGCGGGAGATCTGCACGGTCTACCGTATAATGCTTCAAATGGAGAAATTCCCAAACTTGCTTGATAGCTATTGTTGTAAGAGAATTCGGCTAGATGTAAGTGATCTTCCCATGAGCCTCCAAAATCGATAACGCAAGCCCGCAGTAAATCTTCTAAAATTCTATTCACCCGTTCAGTTTGGCCATCTGTCTGAGGGTGATAAGCGGTGCTTAGATTCAATTTGGTTCCCAATTCTTCCTGGAATGCTTCCCAGAATTTGCTAGTAAATAGGGGATCTCTATCGCTGACTATATTGAGCGGCACTCCATGTAATTTAACTATTTCTTTGAAGTAAATCTGTGATAGACTTTGGGTCGTTCTGTTGGATCGGACAGGTATAAAATGGGCAGTCTTCGTGAAGCGATCTACGATTACCCATATACTGTCGTTTCCTTTCTTAGTTCGAGGCAAACCATCAATGAAGTCCATCGAAATTTGTTCCCACTTCCACCCTGGAATCTCTAATGGTTGTAATAATCCAGCCAATTTCTGCTGATCACTCTTAACTAGCTGACAAGTAGGGCATCTGCTAACATATAATGAGATATCTCTTTTCATCGCCTTCCACCAGAAGGTGCGTTTGATATCGTTATACATTTTGCTCACACCGGGATGGATACTCAATTTGGATTTGTGGCACTCATCAAGTATTTCTCTTTTTAGCTCAGAGATGTCGGGAACGCAAATTCTTCCTTTTAATCTCAAAACCCCCTCACTATCCACCTGGAAGCTGGAGTCTATGCCTTTACCGATCCTTCTGATCATTACTTTTACAAAATTATCCTCCTTTTGAAGGGTCGAGATCCTGTCTATTAATGAAGACGTGATGACAAAACTGGCAATGATCTCATTCTTTCTGCTGAGCGCATCTGCTACAACATTGGCTTTCCCTGGAGTATATAGAATTTCAAAATCGTATGCTGCAAGGAATTCTAACCAACGCTGTTGTCTCAAGTTTAGATCTTTCTAGGTGAACAGGTATTTCAAGGATTGATGATCGGTAAATAGTTCGAATTTCTCGCCCAGTAAATAATGCCTCCAGATTCTTAAAGCAAACACGATGGCTAATAACTCAAGATCATGAGTTGCATAGTTTCTTTCATGCGGCTTTAGTTGACGGCTGGCATAAGCGATCACTTGGCCTTTTTTGCATCAACACTGCGCCTAGCCCTCTAATAGAAGCGTCTGTCCATACAGTCAAGTCCTGGTTGCCTTCTATAATGGTCAATACTGGAGCAGTTGTCAACTTCAGTTTTAGCTCTTGGAAAGCTTCTTCACATTCGGGTGTCCATTTGAATTTCTCATGCTTCTTTGTAAGCTTTGTCAAAACTCCAGATATCTTTGAAAAATCCTGAACGAATTTCCGATAGTAACTAGCTAATCCAAGGAAACTTCGAACTTCTGTGGGCGTAGTAGTTTGTTTCCAGTTCTGAATTGCTGTAATTTTTCTTGGGTCTACAACAATTCCTTCTTTTGATACGACATGGCCTAGGAATTTAACTTCATTCTGCCAGAAGACACACTTAGAAAATTTAGCTTTCAAGACATTTCTCCTTAGAATTCTCAACACTTGTTCTAAATGTTTTGCATGTTCGTCTTCCGACTTAGAGTAGATTAAAATGTCATCGATGAAGACTAGAACAAATTTATTCAACACACCATGGAACACTCTGTTCATAAGATCGACGAAGTACGCCGGAGCGTTACACAAGCAGAACGACATTACTAACCATTCGTAGAATAAATCGGGACCCCTGAAGGCTGTCAAAGGAACACAGTCTTCCGCTATACGCAATTGGTGGAAACCTGTAGCTAGGTCCATTCTGGAGTATACTGTTGCTCCATTTAATTGATCTAACAGATCATCTATTCGGGGCAAGGGATATTTGTTCTTCAGTGTCTGCTTATTGAGATCTCGGTAATCAACGCAAAGTCTTAGAGTACCATCTGATTTCGGGACAAATACTACTGCGGCTCCCCAAGCTGAAAAGCTCGGTCTGATTAGACCTTTCCAAAGCAATTCTCGGGTTTGACTACTTAGCTCTTCTTTTTCTTTCGGGGCCATTCTTCTTATTGGATGTACTACTGGTCGGGCGTTAGGAATTAGATCTATTCTAAATTCAATTTCTCTTTGCGGCGGTAAGTTTTCTACTTCTTCAAACACATCCGCATAATTTTTAAGGACTGGTATCTTTTCTATCGAAGGGGGAATAACTTCTAAAGAAGACCAAAATTTTGTTCTATTAATTTCTGAGCCATGGCATGGTATATATATAGGTCCAAGCTTCGTTTCGACTTTAACGATTCTTTCGGCACATCTAACTTCGGCTTTATATTTTGTCAACCAATCAAATCCCAGTATAATATCAAAGTCGGAAAGGTCCATGACAATTACTTTAAAAGAGAATTTGTAGCAAGAATAAGAGACAGGCACTCTACAGTACGAACTGAGACTGACAGAACCTCCTATCGGATTTTGAACTTTAATTGGTTCCTTAAGTTTTCCTCTTTTTAATTTTAACTTGTGAACAAGGTTACCAGAAATGAAGCTACGTGATGCACCGGTATCAAAAAGTACAGAAACAGGAATATTTTTAATGGTAAGGGTACCTCCCAAGACATCGGGCTTACCTGATCCATCGGTGGTAGCTGGCGGGGTCTTCCCGTCATAGACATGAGCCACTTGAGCATTCTGCTTCAGAGGACAGTTCCTGCTATAGTGCCCCTTCTTATGGCAGTTGTAGCATTCGACTGATTCATTTGCCTTTGGCTTCCTTGGGGCTTTGCATACATTAGAAAAGTGACCTGGCATCCCGCAATTGTAGCAATTTCCTTTCGGGATCTTTGCAGGTTTCTGAGTAGCGGCCGCGGTAATGCTAGATTCAGGTTGATCTGTTGAAGCCTTGCGCTTATTTCCTGCTTGGCTTTTAGCGCGGTCTTGGCTAGCATGCTCTCATCCATGTCTTCGTAATTGCAAGCCATCTCTACTAGTTCTGTAAAGGAGAGTTTGATGTTGCTCATAGCTCTATCGTGGTACTTGCGCTTCAGCCCAAATATGAACCTCTTGTTCTTTGCTTTGTTAGTCGTAATCAGCTCTGGAGCATAGCGCGATAACTGAGTGAACTTATTTAGATAATCCTGAATAGAGAGGTCTCCCTGCTGGAGATTAGCAAACTGCTCTCTCATCCTCTCTAGAGCCTGTTCCGGTACAAACTTCTCATTGAAAAAAGTCTTGAACTGCTCCCAAGTCCGGATAGTACCAGCTGCATCCTCAGAGGTAATGGCATCCTACCACGGCTCTGCTTCCTCCTGAAGGAGCCAAATGCCAAGTCGGGCTTTGTTGTTAGTTCCCATACCCATGCCTTCGAAGATTTTCTCACAGTTTTTCAGCCAAGCTATTGCCTCGGTCACTGTGCCAGTGCCAGTAAAAGGTTTCCCCCAAGATTTATGTACCTCTTTGCCACTTTATCTAGCTCAAAGTCTTCTGGTGCTGGTGGCTGAATAATAGGGCCTTCCACTACTACGGGGATATTCCCCCGTCCTCCCGCTGCATCTCCTCGGCCTCCACGGCCTCCTCTAGCTGCTGCTCCTCGCGTAGCCATCTAAGAGAACTGTATAAGCAAGAAAAAAGTCAAGCTCACAGATTTGATAATTTTCATAAATGATAAAGCAAGGGAATACAAAGAAAGATAATGATGATGTACTGATCAAATTGTTTTGCTAATCTGCTTAGCTCATTCTAGGACATTGCTAATCCTATCTCTAATGAGCTACTCGCATTAGAACACTACTGATTCTATTCTGACGAGGTGTTTAATGTGTTAGATCCCGGAACTAAGGTTAACCAAAGCTCTGATACCAACTGTGACGATCCCAAAATCCGAGGAGCGGTATTAAGGATAATCATTAGGAAATAACACATTAATCATCATAGCAGAGTACAGATAATAGCAGAAACAATAAATAAAATGATTTTTCATGGATATGACAGCGGAATCACAACATGTAGGAATATCAGAATAGCATAACGTGGGATATAACTTGGTAAATGAAAGGAAAGTGATCAGTCATCATCGCCAGAGGCGGAATACATACATGCAGTGAGACATAATAAAGGTATCAGTCTACATCGCCGAAGGCGGAATACATATACATATAGTGAGAAATACGGAAAGTAAATCAGTCTGCATCGCCAGTGGCGGAATCATAATATAAGTACAGTAATGGCGGAAAAAGTCAAAGTCATCTCTATGAAGTCAGCCTCGCAATGAGCCAAAAATGCACTCTATGCAGCAGTGCAGAACCAAAAACCACCTGTCACCTGTGTACTAGGCTGCCCGTGTGAAAATAAGGGCACCCGCGTTTGCAAAGTGAAAGAAACAACGAGTCAGTCAGGGAGACTGGTATGAGGAATCTATTTAACAGTTAAACAACAGTAAATAGCAAATCATAGGACCACGCCGCTTTCGTGGAACGGGTTTACTCCAGTGATTGCTAGAGCATTTAAAACAAAGTAAGTTCTTTTAAAACAACGCAATGCTTTTAGAAAGAATGAAGCCATTATAAGACTCAGGTCCCATCACACAATGCAACGCAAGCCGGAGGATAGAGTTTTACCTTATAATAGCCAAATATGCTTGATATGTATAAAGCGAAATCATTTGATATTATTACTAGTGCATATATGTTTCAAAAATGAATAGCATCATAAATATCAATCATAGACGGCATAAGTGCCCCATACCACTATGTCGCCCTACTAGTTCTACAATCAAGTCCATTATTTCGTATTGGAAATTGGATTTCCGTCATGAGTCGAGGCAAGGGGCAAGCTCCTCTCCGCTTCGAGACACTCTAGCAAATGCCTCGGGACTACACACTCTGGGTAACCCCTGGATGCTTCAGGGCCGGTCCTCACTTACGTTAGAGGATTATTTATTCCTGAACACACGTTTCCCGGTCCTTACAAACCTATAATCGAGGCGCCTCGCATTCCAACAACCACAAAGGTGCAAAATAGATATATATGTCAGGGCTGGTAAGTCATTGACACCACCATAGCTAGAAAGAAACGTCGTGCTCTCCCTGCAGTCTGTATCCCGTTTTTAACTCATACTGGGGTGTGAGGTTCGCGAATCTACGAAATACACAAAGTCAGGCCACGTAGACCTTGCTTTGATCATCATCCACAAGACTTTGCTTTGCAACAGAAGCCTTGATCACAGCATCTCGGCATGCCACATAGGCAGTCCACTCCATACGATTGATTTCCATCGATATATAACCTCTAAGCTCGTACGTCTCAGAGAAGGGCGTTAAGCAAGAGAATAAATTCTTCGCTGCCAAACAGATATATATTTAACAGAGATCAATCAGTATAGAACAAAATCCAATGTCAGACACACAGTCCATTTACAAGTCCGTCCTGGGTCTGAACGAAACCGGAGGCGTCAAATTCCTCGTATATCCGTCCAATCAACACATACGTTCAGACGGCTACTACTTCCGTCCCTTTCCGGTAGCTACTCCGGTCAGGAACCTCAGTAGCGCCCATCCAACCGATACGAAGATCGTCGATCTTGAATCGTCTTTGCATTCTCCAATTCGAATCTCTCGATAAATTATTTGAAATGAGGGTTAGCTCGGCCTTTTCAAATAATTTACGTCATTAGAATTTAAATCGATTTTCTTCGTGGTTACATTATTCGACATCCATCTTTCAGTTATTTAGAGTTATTTTCGTGTCAAACACATACAACCATCAAATATCAAACCATTCAAGCCCAATTGGTTTATTTGAAATCTACGTTGCTAATAATATTTTATAACTATTTTTCGCCATTTTTATTTATTTAAAAATGGCCATATTTAATTAAACGACGTTTCAGGTCGTGCCGTGGCATTGGCGCTGTTTTTCCCTTAATTGGTTTTACACATATCGGAAAATCTAACCGTTGGATTTCTACAAAGTCTATATCAGTGGGAAGATATTCCCAAAGCGAACCCAATGGTTCCAGTTTCGTGAGAATCCGACGGTCGGATCTTCCACACTAGTCGTTTGAAGTTACGGTTTCAAAATTCGAACTGCAGCGTCGTAATTCGGTTTAATTTAATTATATTTATATTTATATATAAATATAAACGATTCTGGCGCTGTTTTTCCTCAGATTTGAATTAAACATTCCAGACAATCCAACCATTGGATTTTTACAAGGTTGGTGCCGTTGGAAAGATATTTCCAAGGCGAACCCAGCGGTTGCGGTTTCGGGAAAATCCGATGGTCGGATTTCTCGTACTAATCGTTTCAAATTACGATTCCGAAACGCGAACTGCACGGCCTCTATTCCTTTTAATTATATTTATATTTATATTTATATTTATAAATATAGTTCAATCTATAATTTCAACTATAGCTCATTCTATATTTTCAACTTCGTTTTCACTTCAAATTTTTCACTAACGCCTTAATATTTCGAAAATTTCCGCCATAACCTCCTTTGTACGGGGAGGGGTTTGGAAATTTATTGGGCCGTATTAGGTACCCAATAAATCCTAAAAAGCATTCACATATTTATAGTGATATATTTTGGTGTTTACGGGGGAGCATGTACTGATAATCACTCCAGAGAATAAATTCCCGTCACCCCGTTTCCGTGTGGAAATAAATAGTCCATGTGCCGTATCTAATAACTAGAGCGACGTGATTATTGTGAACTCCAGACCCGTGTGGGGTTTTTATTAATCTGGCAATTTATCGTTATAATTTATATAGTCCATATCAGTCATCAGTTCAACCTGTAGTACATAGTCATCGCCATACAAGCCTCTTGCTTATATGGTAAATCTTCCACCTCGTCACACAAGCTCCAATTGCTTATGTGGAATATGATGAAGTATGCCTATCATCAAGAAGTATGCCATGTAGTGTAGTTCAAAATTAATTGTTACTATCCTATGGCGTTGTTTATTATTTCACACAGAAAAACCAGCACTCCGCATCCAATGGCATTCACAGGAGTTGATAAATAAATAAAATTGCGCAGCCAACTCATCAAGGTTTACCTATTTGTCGGGCACGCAAATAATTTCTTTACTCTACAGCTAATCCATTTTTCCTATTCATCACATGTATATATATGCAGAACAAAGCTAATAATAATATTTCTAGCAAACTATTATTTATTTCAACACGTGTGTATTTTTAACTAAGCGTATACATGATAAAAGGAATATTTTTATCATCAAAAATATTTATTCGACACGTGTGTATTTTTAACACTTCTTATTCACTATAAAAATATAGTTTTCATTGTCGATTCATTTTATTTTTAAGAGATGATAACATTCAACACATGAACTTCAACTCAACGAATGAATTGCAATTCAACACATGAATATCCTATATAGTTTGTATGTATATAAAAATGTGATTTTTATCGCTAAAGCCATTTGTTTAAATTCGAATAATATTCAACACATGAATTTCAACTCAACGAATGAATTGCAATTCAACACATGAATATTCAATATAGCATATGTAAATAATTTCAATGCATGAAAATTATTCTAACACATAAATATTTCAGAAAATTTCGGCAGCATAACGGAAGGGTAGTTAAAACCGGGACTGTCCCTAGTACGGCTCCTCGCTCTACCTTAAAACCTCGCGGTTTTTGACAATGGGGATCATGCATCTAGTTCGCACGCAGGCGGCATGTTTTATTTTCAATTCCACAATCCTATTCTATTTTGTTTCAACCACAAGAGGGTATTTTTCAACCACAAAGGTATTTTTCAACCATAATATCAACCACAAACAATTATTTCCAACCATTCGTCAAACCATATAATATCACGTCAATCACAAGCAATAAATATCGTCCATGGTCTGTGGACGAGGGGAGTATATATATATATATAATATAATAATTCACTTGCATTTCATCACAATTCAAAGCATATATGTTTCAAACAACGCTTGTATAATTTATACATCGCTAATATAACTTATACAACACATGTACATGAGGTATACAATGCGTATATAATTTCCACTTCGCTTATATAATTTATACAACACGATTTAATTCACACAGATAATTTAGATTCCTCACATTGGTTATTGCGGTGCTAAAAATCGTAGGAAGGTCAGAAAAATCCGCGGCTTCTTCTAGAATGTAGAGAGCCTCCTTGCGGTCACGGTGTCTCCTGTTTCATCGAATTTCGTTAAAGAATGAAAAAGATATTATTTTTCAAAGCTTTGCAACGCTTTAAAGTGTTAAAAACGTATAAAGGAGTTACCTTTATTTTTCGTTCAAAAGGGGATTCGCTGTTTTCGCGAAATCTGTGCGTCGTGGGTCTGATCGGAGGTGATGGCGTCGTAGAGGAGGTCGAGGGCGTCAGGTCGATGGTGGTGGGGTCGGAGATGGTGGCAGATCGGAGCAGATCTGGCGATGGGAAGTCTGGAGCTTCGTGGCGGCGATTCCGACGATGGCGGAGGCGATGAGGGTCGGCGATGGGTCGGATTTGTAGAGGGGGAAGAGGCGGAGCGAACGGCGGTGGTGGCAAGGTCTGGAATGGCCTGTAGCGGCGGCGGCGTGGGCGGAAAGAAATGAACGGCGTGGATCGTCGATTCTTTTGAACGGCGGAGGGATTTTGGGGTTTTTTTATTTATTTATTTTTGAAAGAAAATTTTCTATTGGCCAGAATTTATAGAAAATTTTTAAATAGTGTTTTTGCAAACGGACTCCTTTTTAAACCCAACGACTGTCGCCCCTAGCTAAATACCCCCATTCTGGACACAATGGGATATGTTTCGTTGGCCATTTCGACTGTTACAGTCAGTTATTTTTCAATTTAAAATATAAAACATTCGATATTTAATTTAAACGTACATTTCAATCTGCCAGGGCCACAAACTGAATCGAAAAATTCCAGAAAAATAAATCTAGCTTTGTTTTGACGATACAGTCCTAACAAAACCAGTTTCGTCGAATTCTGAGCTCGTTTGAAAAACGTCCATTTTTAGGTCGACCCATTTTAACAGAATTTGACCAAACACGTTATCTTTTGCCCCGCTCACATACTAGCTTCAAAAATTATGAAATTTGAAACTTAGCAATAATTTGACATCCCGGACCCAACAAAAGTGGTTTCGTCGAATTCCGAGGTCGTATGCAAAATCTCAATTTTCAAGGGCTATATATACTATATAGCGACCTTTCTGAAAATTCATTTGGCCATAACTTTTGATTTCCGTTATGTAATTTCGATTTTTCAGATTCGTTAGAAAGGTATTGATAAACAGATTTAAATATTTTTAGTTTCGTCAAAATCCGTTATATTTTCCACCCGGTACAGTCAGACAAAGTTTATATTCAAAATTTCAAACTGCCATATTATACACAATTCTATATTTTATTGAAATATACTATTTCAACTATTCAAATTTCTTGGTAATAACCTAATTAAAAAATTTTAAACTGGTTCACATTTTCCGGGTTATTACACCGGAGGTCTTCACATCGTTTGGATGATTACTGATGCCTTGATTGGGCTATACACCCAAGACAAAATAATAAGTGGTGATCGTTCCAGATGTACTTGGAGATCGACTGGATATCCGAGGACCTCTCTCCTGTATTGGACATATGGGACGAGGAATAAGGTGCCTCCGGTTTCGTTCAGACCCAGAACGAGCTTATAAATGGATGTGTGTCTGACATTGGATTTCATTCTGTGTGATTAATGGACATCAGTTGCATGGCGTGAATTGCCTGTGTTGCCTACTGAGATGCAAATGATAAAGGCTTCTGTTGAAAAGAAGAGTCTTGTGGTTGATGATCAAAGCACGACTTTAATATAGCATAGCTTTATGTAGCGTTAATTCGCGATCCTCACATCCCGGTATGAACCAGAAATGGGAGAGGACCTCAGGGAGGACATGCATTTTCCTTCTAGATAGAAGTGGTGTCTGGGTTTTGCACGCCCATATGTTTTACTTATGTGGATGATGGATAGCGAGGCGCCTTGAATATATCGGCACTGCGGGGCCGATAGAAGATATGGTCTTTATACAGACCAGATTTACGCCCCATAGGGCGGGGAAACGTAGTGTTCAGGCATTTTTAATTCACATCGAGTGGACGATGGATGATATACCATTTTTCTTTGTCATGGCTAGGCTACTTTATAGCCTAGATGCCGCCAAAATACGTGCGAATACATTAGTTAAGAAACGGGGAAAAAGGGATTTATAATTGGCATAATTTATTTAATATTTTATATAAGTTGGACATAAAATTCAAATGGGGATGTAACAGCCCACATTTTATGTATTGGAAGATTGTAAAATATATTTGTTTTATTCTCTAAGGGTTGGATCATTCTCATCTTTTAATATGTTGTTTATGGGGATGTGAGACATGTCCAAAAATTTTACCGATTTTGTTTGTGACCAGTTTCCCCTGTCAACCTTGTATAGGGCATAACTTTTAACTCAGGTTGAATCAGAGGGTGAGACCTGTGCCATTGGAAAGGAATTGATGATTTCCTTTCCGGTAGAGTGGTTACACTAAGGATTTGGCTCAGTGGTTTGGGACAAATCGTTGTTTTAAGGTATTTCAGTTGGCTATTTATATTTTGGAGCCTTAGTGGAATCATATAAATAGGAGGTGAGAGTGGAGGGAAAAGGTTTACTTTTTCCTATTCTCTCATTTGAAGGCTTTTGATATCCTTCTTCCTCCTATACCTTTCCACCATTAGAAATCCAAATCTAAGGAAGGAAATCGAAGATCTACACCATCCAAGGCAAGATCTACATCATTTCAAAGGCAAATTCATCGAATTGAGGGGTTTGATTCGGAGTGCTCGCTGTCCGGATTCTTATTTCTATTGTTTTAGATTGTTTCGGCAAATCGGTGAAGGATTTACATCTCTCACATGAATGCAATGAATTATATGAGTGTTTTTGCATGTTTCTCATCAAATTGGGAAGTTTTACCATAGATTTACATCATTACAAGTTCAGTTTCATATGCATCACCCTATGATCTAATCTAACAAGTTCTACTCGTTAATTTCATGTCAT
Source organism: Allium sativum (assembly GCA_030737875.1). Taxonomy (NCBI): domain Eukaryota; kingdom Viridiplantae; phylum Streptophyta; class Magnoliopsida; order Asparagales; family Amaryllidaceae; genus Allium; species Allium sativum. Next base: position 223,228,557 of record CM060924.1, read on the forward strand.
ATTACATGTTTGTGTTAGTTAGATCTCTCATTTTGATCATATGTTCATTTTAACGGTTATTGGTGAGATTTACATCATTTTTGTGGTAATTGCCATATCCATGTGGTTAGTAATGTTATGGTATGTTTATGATTGCGTTTGATGATTTTGGTAGTGTCGGTTTCGTCGGATTCGTCGTTTGGCGAAGTTTTGGTCGAAATCGGAGTTGAATTGCAATATGCAGAAATTGGCTCGACCATAGGTTGAATAGGCCAGAAATTGGCTCGGCCATTGGTCGAATCGGCCAGAAGTTGACTCGGCCGTATGTTGAATCGGCCAGAAGTTCGATTGAAATGAAGTAGGATCGGATAGGAGTGGATCGGGCCATATTTGGACCGGGTCATATTTGGATCGGGTCGGTCATATAGGTGATTGGATCGGGTCGGTCATGTTGGTTGGATCGGTCGAGTTTGAAGCCAGAAGGGCGCTGGATTGGGTCGGCCTAGTTTAGATCGGGTCGGCCTGAAAGGGGGCGGATCGGTCATGTTTTTAGCAGTGTTTTTAAACGCTGTGGTTGATAGTGATGATGCCATGGTTAGTTTCCAACAGGGTCATTTTCTAAAAAAGTACGTTTTTCGGGTACGACTCAGATTTGGAGAAAAGGTGGAACTGGCCGCAGCGCAGTGATGTAATTGGCTCGATGATGATGTGACTTCGAAGTAAATTCAAGTAGGAAGGTTCGAAGTGTTAAATGTATTCGTTGATCAAGGTGAAACAACGAATGAGGTGGCAACTCAAAGGTTATGAGTTGGTGGATAATGGTTGCTCGAGAAGGTTGCTTGAGCTATGAAATGTCATCAAGGTTGGATGACTAGAGATGCGAAGGTCGAGAAGTCATCGTTGTCGTAAGTTCTAGCAGGCTCAAAGCAGGGGTACGATGGGGGCACCCAATAGATCAGATGGTTGTTGGTCGAGTACTTTGGGTATCGTTGAAAGGCCTAGTTGTCAAGGTTGGACATTGTCAAGGCTGGATATATGGAGTTTATGCTAGAACTGGGGTTACCGTTAGCCCTTGACATATGGCAAGGTTGGCCGTCATGCGATTAACGGTGGTTTCAAAGCAGGATTGTCGGTGATAGCTAGAGTCAGTCATGGATGATTGGTTGTTTTGTTTGTGCTATCTCACATAGATTATCCACAGTCGAGGGAGATGTTCTCTGATTGCTTAACTGATATTGGTTTAGGCCTCTATGGAGAGTACTTGGGGAATGTTAAACTTGATTAGGGTTGTCTGTGTGAGACTTATATAATCTGGATGTTATGAGTGTTTTCCATGATTGAATGAGTGTTCTGGTTTATATGGATGAATGGTTGAATTGTTTATAGTAAAGGCTATCACTGTCCGATGTGGGGAAGATAAGGTTGAGTTCTTCTCTGGTGTCATGGGTAGATTAGTATGTTTATCTATCCTTTTCTCATACACTTTATTGTTGAAGTTTGTTAGTTGTTTTATCGCTCACTAAGACTGTTGTCTGACTCAAGGTTTTATGTTTCCTCTTATTACCTTGGGCTGTTCATCCAGTTGTGGATGGCCAAACTAAGTAGCAGGTGACAGGTGATGCTTTAGTGAGGACTATGATGCTGATCGGTGGCGAGCAGGAGGCTCACGTACCAGTTTTACTACTATCTAATAATTGGGTTTTCGTTGTTTGCTTTTCTGAATAATGTAGTGAGGCAACTTGGTATAAACACTATTTCCAAGTTCATTGATATTACTTTTTGGTTGTATGAAAGTGTTGTGTTTCTGCTTCACTATTACTACATGTTGTATATGTTCTATTATATTTTATCCTTGCGTTGTGAGTTTACAACAGGTTCCACTTGTGTTTACCTACCCTGATGATCGTCCATGACTGCCTTGCACACCTTTCAGCGCATTATTTCTTTTGTATAGTGCGGGGGTTATGGGCGGGCGTCACACGGGAAACATGGAAACAATCACCTATAATGACATAGGTAGATTTGGATAAAAATGGAATGTTTAGCAATTACATTTAGGAATTGAAATTGTACTTATGACACGAGGATAGGTTGCATTAGCAGTGGAAGTCTGCCCGGACCCGACCGGCATATCCAGCAACCACTAATGTTGAACCTAATGTGGGAGGTCTAAGTATGTAAATACAAATCGGGCTATGACACAAGGTTAGGCCCAACTGTGGAACAAGTCTTCCCGGACCCGACCGACATATCCAGCATCCACATGTTGTAGGCCTATTGTGGGAGGTCTAGCCGTTATAAACCATAAATGGACATGTTAAAGAATTGGACTACTTAACCTAATTTAATCCATAAGGAATGTATGATTATGAACTTAAGTTAGGGTTAAGTAAAATTGGATAGGTAGTGGGTGGGTTAAGCAAATTAGAGGGGGTGGGCAATATTTACATATAGGCCCACGAACTTAACCCGATAAAGTTATGTAATTAAAGAGACCTAGTGGTATACATAACCGATGGAAAAATATTATAAGGTTATGTAATTAAAGACACCCTTTAGGGTAAGCATAACTGACATAGGGCTATGTAATTAAAGATACCTAAGAGTATACATAGTCAGTGAAAAACCTAGTGGGGATACAAGACAAAGGGGAGAGCTTGTATCATATTGTGTGAGACCCATTTCTGTCAGTAACCTAGAGTAGGTATCAAATAAAGAACTCCGTACTAGGCGGAGAAGGGGAATGCTTACTAATTGATTATAAGAGATCCAAATGAAACAAACGGTGTGGGCGGCGCAAACCGATCGGCCCATGTGCGTGCATGAGCCAGGCAGAGGAGGATAAGACGACCGGGACACCAGTAGATATGGTTGTGCACACCTTAAGGGTTGCCACTTTAGGAAGTGATACCTCCTATTGTGGGGCCAGCACAGGATATCTATGGAGTAGGGAGCCGATCGATTAGGGTGTTGGTTAGGGTACACTCGGATGTATGCCCTAAGTCTACCAACTTATAATGGAAGGGGTCATCTCATTTTAGTTACACTAGTAATAGTGCAGATAATCATTAGTGAAGCACATACACCTTACCCTGTCTACCTTGTCACACCTTCGACTTATGTGGTGATCTTTCTTATCCACTTTGTATGCCTATCATGTTACTTTTATTTATTTACTGGCTAAAAGTAACTAGACTCGCCAAACTTTATGTCCGACCCTTTTGTTTCTCCTTCTTTCTTCCGCTCCCTCCCCCCTCCCCCAGGTTCTCAGGGAGGAAACACTCAGGCTTAGTCAGGAATTAGATATCATCTTGCTAAGAGCTACATCTGAAGTATGGCTCAAGTTCTTGTCTCTGCTATGGCTTAACTTTTTTAATTGGGGAATTATGTTTTTCATATTCTTATGCACTCTGATGATGCAAGACAGAAGTTGTTTTATTGTAATGGTTTTTGTGGCTTATGATATTATGGACAACGGAATTATGATTTATGTTTGAAATAAAAAATTTCTGGTGCTATCTTATTTGTATCTGTCTTGTAATTATTTTGTGTCTGTTTACCTATAATGCATCACGAAACTTAATGCATTCCCTTAGTGAGTGGCATTAACGGAAGTGGGGTGTCACAAATAGTAGGGAAGAAGAAGAACTTTTATAGATGATACACCTCACATTTTTTGAGATGATAATACATTCACCTAATCCTTATCCTTATATAAGGATTAATGCTTGGGGTTGAAGTAATTGATTTATGATATAAATCAACGCCTAATTAATTCTCCAATTCTCCCGATAGGCTTCCTTGTTTAACCAACCAATTAGGGAATTAATTCCTTACTTCACTGTCCCAAAAATAAACCTTCTTTAAACCCTTCCACTTATGTAGGTGATTTATTGCCCTGCCTAATTTTGCAAAAGTTGCAATAGATTTCTGATATCTACCAAATCTTCTGCAGTTGGAAATATTATATTACTCAAATTAACAATACTTCCCAAATCTTCTCTAATTGGAAATATTCTATCACCATAATCAATAATATCTTCGAAATCTTCTGCAAATGGATATATTGTATCACAAATTCTAACATTCCTCACTCCAAACCCTTTCTAAGGTGGCTGCTACAAGAACTATTTTATTTTATAGGGCACAGAATGAACTGGAAGTTTGAAATGAAAATTAAGTTTTAATATCTTATAATGATCTATGTCCTATTTATACACAAGGAAAGTTGGTAAATACTAAGTAATCTAGATATAACGATGATATATGCTTTGATTTTCTTTGAGTATATGATTGTCCTTTTGTGATATTGTTGTATATGAGATTGTATTCAAATATTGATTCAATGTCTATTCGAAATGCTTATAGTTTATGTTGTTTGAATTTTTTTGACTTTATCTATGTTAACGAATGCATGTTCTGTTGAGTTTTTATTGCTTTGAAATGATCATATTCTAGCCATGTGTTTTTAAGTTATACAATTTTATTTGTTTTGCATCATTTCGCTAAGCTAGCTCTTAAATTCATGTGAACAAGGTTAATTTGACACGTATAATTAGGTATGTAATATGATAATTTATTACATCTACATATGAACCTAGTAATCTCAAGCAATATACATATATATATATATATATATATATATATATGTATATATTTATGTATGTATGTATAATTTCGATCGATGTATACAATCTGAGATTGACAACAACAACAACACTAATTAGTTCACTTACTAGAACGTTATATTCTTTGAGCCCCATAACTAAAACTGGGCTTCAGCATCACTAAACTAGATGAACATGAACTAGAGAAATTTTTTGTTTGGTTCTTGTACAAGCCAAAAAATGCACAGATAACGTTCAGAGAATAGGAAAACGCTGAATATTTTTAAATGTGGTCTTTTCATGCATTATTTATTTTCCTAATATTTCTCTCAAAAACTTTCTTAATTAACGCTCTAGTGAAAATTGTACGCACTTGACATCTTGTAAATTCATATAAGGCCAAACGTTGGATCGATTGTTTAAAATTTACAATTCAATTGGTTTATGCTATATATAAATTTGGAAAGAGATCAATTTTAATATAAACTCTTAGATCATTAATGGGTAGAGGAATTTGTACTAGCAATACAGACTTATCAACAATAAAAAAAAAGCACAAATTTTATCAAGTCTAATACTGGTAACGTTCAGTTGCCCAGATTAACAAGAAAAATCACATATAATGTTGGAAAAAAAACTCATACAATAATGATTAATAAGCAAAGTAGGAGTGAACAAGGATGAATTGTATAATTTATGACTAAAATTCGGTACTTATACACTCAACGAGGTCTACATATAAACCAACTGAATTAATGAGACTTATGAGACTTATTATAAAGACATGTTGTCGTCTCGCTCATTAAGCAATAAGGAATCATAGAGTATATTAACCAGTTACCATATTGTAATTGTTCAATTAAAGATAAGCAATTGAGCCTCTTCTAAACGAGCATATTATATTATATAAGCAATACGATTAGGATAAAAATACACGGGAATTTCAACGATGCATGAAATGATTGTTACCCAAGATGTGAATGTTACCTCAAGCGTGAAAGGTTCTGAACATAGGAAACAATGTCGTATTATATCGGTGATAATCTCGATTAATCCAAGATCACATTACACTTGATCCAAGATTACATACCTAAGTGTAACAATTTCAGTGTGTAGTTGTTTTACATATTACATCAGATAACCAATTTCTACATCAAACCTTCGAAACTCATTTTCCTTTATATGTGGATTGCGGAAAAAGATAGGGGTTTTTCAAATAATGCTTAACTCAATATGTATTTTGAGAATTAAATCATGTAATCTAATATTAAAACGCAATTTTTCATGATTCTAAATTTTATCATATAATTTGTAATACTGACAAGGAATAATGAATTTTGTGCGTGCTATAAAGAGGAACATAAGAAGTGTAGAAAATATTTTATGCTCCTATAAAGATTGTCAGAATCTTAGTCATCAAGATGGCTACATCATTGTCAAACATTTAACTATGAAATGAATGGGTTTTAAATACATGGGTAATGTATATTTCAATAAAGATGAAGAGATAAATGTAGAGAAGAAATGCTTTTGATATATATGACATATTCAAGATGATTCACTATGAAGATGAAGATTTTTTGAATCATGCATTTTTTGATGATGGTAAAGATAATGGTGATTCTCATAGAAAAGAGGATGATGATGAGTTACTCAAGATCTTGAATGATGCAGGAACTACATTATACACTAGTTGCAAAAATCATATAAAATTATCAGCTATCACCGTAATTATAAATGTTGTACCCGATTATCTAGTAGTCAGTTTGATAAACTTTTAATTCTGCAACATTTTTTTTGAAGGATAATGTGCTTCTTAAGACCTTATATGAAGTAAAAAAAATTCTTAAAGTATTTAACATGGATTTTGAAAAGATACATGCTTCTAAGAATAACTGTTTACTTTTTAGAAAAGAATACAAAAATTTTGACACGTATCCAAAATGTGGTTCTTCGAGATGGAAGAAAAATTAAGATATAGAAGAGGCTTCACAACTACTCCAATTAAAGCTTTGAGATATCTTCCAATAATTTCGGGATTATGAAAATGTATAAATCTTAAAAGATGACAAAAGGCTTAAGAAAGTATGTTTATAATGCAAGCAATGATGGAATAATGCATCACCTCATAAGTTCTGTGACATGGAAAGTGATGCATAAAAAGCACAAATCTTTTTCATCATATTCACGCAATCTTGCACTTGATCTTTCTATGGATGAATTCAATCTTTTCCCACGTTAAGTTTAGTTTCCAGCCGATAATGCTTGTGACATGCAATCTCTCGCTTATTTTGTGTATAAAGAGATAAAATATTATGTTAATTTTACTTGTTCCAGGATCAAGCAACCCAAGGATGATACTTATGTATATTTAGCACCTTTAGAAGAAGAATTACATCATTTGTAGTGTAAGGGAGTTGATGCTTATGATGCATTAATTAAACTTGGTTTAAATAGAATGTAATTTTGTTGCAAATGATTAATGATTTTTTGACTTATGTAAATCTGACTCGATGTCGTGTAGACCATTGTGTGGTGTCGATAAGTGTACTCGTTGGTGGAGTCATAGTAAAAAAAAATCTACATGGGCCATAGAATATTTCAACGTACTTCAGATTCATGGAGGAAACAAAAGAAATTGTTTGTTAACACCATAGAAAAAGGTGGTTCTACTAGAATTCTAACCGGAAGAAACATTTATGTATTATTGAATGAGTAGCCAAATGATTTCATAAAAGGAAAAGAAAATTGAAGTAACAAGAGTAAGTGTACATATGATATAAAGATGAAGATGGTAATATAAATGGCTCATGAAAAATGAAGCTGGCAACGTGGTGGGGAAAAGATCAATTTCTTCAATTTTCCACGTAGGAGGTTGGTGGTTACCTTATTTACTTTTAATTGATTTAATAGAAAAAAAATCATGTATTACATTTTTCTCATCGCAAGAATTTCCATTGTGTCACAAGTCAGATATGAAGCATGTTGAGAAAAAACTTTGTGATAATGCCTATTAGACATGATGTTGCATGATAATATATAAAATTTGAACCAACTGTAGAAATCAAGAATTCGGCACAAACTACATAAAAAACCCCATCGATATAAATTACATCTTCCAATGGCTCTATGCATGTTGTCAAATTTTGAGAGAAAAGTATTTATAATTCAAAGGACCAAATGACTGTTGTTCAAATTCAAAGAATCAGATATCATTGTAGGGTTACAATATTAGCAGATTGAAGTCACATGATTACCGTGTATTAGTGCAACACTATTTCCAGTAGCATCAAAACCATTAATGGCAAAGAAGGCAATAAAACCAGTTATTCACTTGTAGTTTTTTCCCAAAAAATTATGTCAACGTTTTGTTGATGAAGAGAAGGTGGAACAAATCAATATTGAGTTAGTGAAGTTTCATACAAGCTTGAAAAAATTTATACTGTCTTTTTTGATATAATGGTAAATTTGTCAATTTATCTTGAACAAGAAACACTAATGTGTAGATCGGTTCGTTTTTACTTGATGTACACATTCAAAGGATATATGAAGACATTTAAAGATTATGTAAGAAACTAAGCATGATGTAATATCGACTCGAAAAACAAATGCTACTGATAATGCAATCATCAGCAGTATTATTTCCCAATGACATGAAGTGATTCGTTGTTAGCAAAAATATCAAAGGCATGGGAGTACATTAAATCATAAAACACTTTTTATTGATTAACTGTATTCATTACATATTCCCATGCGTAAATTCATGTTTAGAGAAATATAATTGTTACAAGATACCCTAAGGGTAACATATGAAGATGTTACTTTGGTTGATCAGAGTATAAACACTAGGTTATAATACGTGCTTGCCTTTACATCCAATAAGAAGAAGAAAAACATAGCAAAAGAAACTCGCAAATAGCAAGATTGCCTCATGAACATTTGTAGAAGTTTATTTATCTAACTAGATATCTAAAAATCCATACTCTTGATCTGCTTAAATGAGAACTTGGGGGTTTAAGAGGAATGGTCAGAAAACAGTCTAGCATGGATGATATTCTACCATATCGAACTAAATAGATTCTATTGAGACCATACCAGTTAGCGGAACAGGTTTCATCCTCACTAATACCTTGATAACATAACAATTATAACCTATGCATCTGCACACACAACGGTTAGAACAATAATCAGTCTTATGCACATGTTTAACATACAATGGACTACCCATCTACATTTCCTAACTACCCACCTTAACATTTTTATTATCACCCATCATATATTCAAGTAACTGATTGTCTTAATACCGTATGACTAACTATCATAATTTAAATGACTATCCATTGCAAAGTTGTGGACACTTCCCATCCCCTACCATTTTCATTTCCGATTCCTATTAGTTTATTTATTATAAGTTTGTGGACTACTCATCCAATATATTTCATATATTATACAAATGTGGACTAACCATCACACTCCTCATAATTTTTTTATTGTCGAGTTTGACACTACCTATCCTCGGCGTCATCTGGACTATCCATCTCACATTCTATAGTTTTTCGTTAAAATTCTTTTCAAATCTTGTATCCCAAGAACGTACCTTGTGTCCACTGGTATCCTCCATAGTAATTTATCTCCCATTGGTGTCTCCGGTAACTTGTATAGATGACAAAACATCATGTATCATATAGTAAAGTAATGGTGTCCCCATTGACTTGAAATAAAAATATATATCATAAGAATATTTGCTTCACCCAAAAAAGGCGATATCATAATTGGTCATTTAACTATATAAAGAGAAGCAAAGCAGCTTCTTTGTTGCTCCTTCATAGATTGAAACGAAAGAAATATATTTATCCACCATTTAAATAAACAACATCCAGTCAGTTAAGCGAAAAACTTCATGCTCTTACCTATTTCGATCCTCCAAACAAGGCATCTAAACAAGTATAACTTGTCTTCGGTCGAAGCAAGAGTCTGACCTTCAGTTATATGAACTTTCCATCTTTGGAATAAGGGATGAATCAAAACTAAATAATGCTTCAGCGCAGCTTATTCGACTTGGGACAAAGTGAAATAGGTGGTATCATTTGATGACCAAAATAAAGTGTTTAGGGTATCAACCCTAAGGAAACATAGTATAAAATTGTGTTGTGTCCTTCAAGCCTCGACAAAAAATGTTTTATAAAAATATCGTAGTAGAAAAGTGTAACGCCCCACCACGAGATCCACCCTAAAAAATAATAATACATAGTAATGTTATCTATTAGAGAGCACAATGTTGACGGAAAAAATTGTCACATGCCAACACCTAATGTGTATATGTGAACAGTTATCCAAATAAGCAGTAAAGTATGTAAATGCGGAGAGACACAACTTTTATAGTGGTTCGACACTTACACCTACGTCCACTTTATAATCATCATTCATCGTATCTTTGGTTGATTACAAGCTTGTACAAGTTCGTACAATAGCTAAGTACAAAGTGTTACAATAGGATGGCAAAATTTATGCTTGGTCTACACTTTGACTGAATTTCCCTTCTTCTTCGTTGAAAAGGGTTGATTTGGTCAATAATATCCAAATTTGGTGTCCATGTCCATAAAGCTCGAAGATAGCATAACAATCCTTGTTAATGTTCAAGTGTTGAAGTAAAACATGCATGCCATATTTTAATTATCCATGTCATCTCCCATGGCCATGGTGGAGGTGTTGGAAGCCATTAATGAGTGTTTAGAGCTCTCAAAGTCCAAAAATTCCAAGGGAGAAGGATCCAAATGAAGGCTAAGTCTTGGGGTATTTATAGGAGCAAGGTTAGGTGGAAGTAGGTGAGAAATGAGACCCATAAGGAGCAATTTTCGCACCCAAAACAAGGCCACATATAAAAATTTCGAACCCGGCTTCAGTCACAATTTCACACCTGCTGGGTGCGGAAATTTCGCACCTGCTTGGTGCGGAAATTTCACACCCACTAGGTGCGGATTTTCTCGCGCCCGCTGGGTGCGGATTTTCTCGCGCCCTCTAGGTGTGGAAATTTCGCACTTGCTGGGTGCAGATTTTCTCACGCCCGCTGGGCGCGGATTTTCTCATGCCCGCTGGGTGCGGAAATTTCGCACCTGCTGGGTGTGGATTAGCGGATTTTCTCACGCCCGTTAGGTGTGGACTTTCTCGCTCCCGCTGGGTGCGGATTTTCTCGCGACCGCTGGGTGCGAATTTTCTCGCGCCCACTGGGTGCGGAAATTTCGCACCTCCTAGTTGCGGATTTTCTCGCGCTCATTGGGTGTGGATTTTCTTGGGCCCGCTGGGTGCGGATTTTTGCACCTGCCGGGTGCGAAGTCCGTCTTATGGGAGGTGCGAAGGTCCTAGGTGACGGTGTGACTAAGAGTTCATTGGGCTCCACAGAGGCCACCTGATAGAGGTTTGAGTCTCCTTGCGTTTGCAATGCTACTTCGACCCAACTACTTTGTGTTTTTTGACGCTTGAGTGCGTTGCTCACCAAATACTTGAAGTGTGACAGCTTCGACAAAAAAAACGTATCAAGATTTACCCCCCAAAACATATCTTGCTTGGTCCAAGGAAGGTGTGTTTTGCGAGAAGAAGAGAAATCCAAAGATCAAAGCTAGGAGAATTCCAGAGCGAGCTGTTATATTCATGAGATGGAAGACTCACTACCACACCCGATCGTATTATCCAGAAAACCAAAGTCGATAAGTTGGAAATACATGATCTCTTCGGATCACATAAGTGCAAGACCACGATCGCTTGGGAGCGTATTAAGGAGAGAAATCCGAGGATCACTTAGGATCGTATTAATAGAAAGCCAGAACAGCTAGAGTATCCAAGAGACTGGAGGAGCCCAGTAACCTACATAAAAAAGGTGTACGCATAACCATATGTGAGTGGTTTTTCCGTGCTACCAACAAGGCTTCCATAGGTCCTCATATTTACTTGATAGACTGCATTCAAGGCGATCTCACGTTGGTGAGTAAGCCAAGGCTTGTTAGAGCATTCAAGGAAACCTCGCGTTGGTGAGGTGGCCTCGGCAAGTAGCATTCAAGGAAATCTTGCATGAATGAGATGACCTTGGCAAGTGGCATTCAAGTAAATCTCATGTGAGGGAGATGACCTTGGCAGGTGGCATTCAAGAAAATCTTGTGTGGACGAGATTACCTTGGCAGGTGGCATTCAAGGATATCTCGTGTGAGCGAGATGACCTTGGCAAGCGGCATTCAAGGAAATCTCGTGTGAGCGAGATGACCTTGGCAAGTGGCATTCAAGGAAATCTCGTGTGAGTGAGATGTCCTTGGCAAGTGGCATTCAAGGGAATCTCGTGTGAGGGAGATGACCTTGGCAAGTGCATTCAAGGAGATCTCGTGTTAGCGAGATGACCTATGCAAGTGGCATTCAAGGAAATCTCGTTTAGAGAGATGACCTCGGCGAGTGGCATTAAAGGAAATCTCGTGTGAGCGAGATGACCTTGGCAAGTGCATTCAAGGAGATCTCGTGTTAGCGAGACGGCCATGGCAAGTGGCATTCAAGGAAATCTCGTGTGAGGGAGATGACCTTGATAAGTGGCATTCACGGAAATCTCATGTGAGAGAGATGACCTTGGCAAGTGGCATTCAAAGAAATCTCGTGTGAGCGAGATGACCTCGGCAAGTGGCATTCAAGGAAATCTCATGTGAGCGAGGTGGCCTTGGCAAGTGGAATTCAAGGAAACCTCATGTGAGCGAGATGACCTTGGCAAGTGCATTCAGGGAGATCTCGTGTTAGCCAGATGGTCTTGGCAAGTGGCATTCAAGGAAATCTCATGTGAGGGAGATGACCTTGGAAGGTGGCATTCAAGGAAATCTCGTGTAAGCGAGATTACCTTGGCAAGTGGCATTCAAGGAAATCTCATGTGAGTGAGATGACCTAGGCAAGTGGCATTCAAGGAAATCTCGTGTGAGCGAGATGACCTCGGCAAGTGGCATTCAAGGAAATCTCGTGTGAGAAAGATGGCCTTGGCAAATGGCATTCAAGGAAATCTCGTGTGAGCGAGATGACCTTGGCAAGTGCATTCAAGGAGATCTCGTGTTAGCGAGATGACCTTGAAAAGTAGCAATCAATGAGATCACACATTGGTGAGGTGACCTCGGCATGTAGTGCGAGTCACACAATCCATGTCCATAGAAGAAGCACCACCTCGAGTGAACCGACGAAGGACATCCGCGATCTTTGACCCATTACCTAAAGCGAACAACTGATTTAAATTATCTAAAGCGGCACTGGTACCCCCCGTGTTCAAGTTCAAGTTGGGAGTCGGTTGAGTGAAAAGGAAGTCTGGTTGGATTCCAACTTAAGGGGCAACATTCGGCGCAATCCTGGATTCCGAAACCATGGGAGTGTTATCTTCCAAAGTTGCATGCGTCGGCGCTTGAGCAACATTTCGCACTACGGATCTCGCAACTTGTCCAAGTAAAGTAGCGTCATGGGTTGAAATGACGTCGGGACTAGGGATGCCCCCGAGTGTATTGGGACCGACACCGTTCCGAGGAGCGGTGTCGTCCTATTGGTTCGGATGTGGGGTTGCCCCCATGTCCCGAGTCAAAGGGGGAACGTTGGTACTTGTCCCAATAATGTCTGCCTGGCCAGTCGGCGTTGAAGAGTTCCTTATTCATTCTTCCATGCGATCGAGGAGGTATTGAAAGCATCTTCGTGTCGCTCGAGTGGCGCTTTTATATAGTAGCAAGATTTTTGATCATTCCATCGACGTATTCTCGAGTGACATAGTTCGTTAGAACTTCAGTCGAAGGAAGTTCATGGCTTCTTTTACCTCTTATCGCTTCATGAGCTTCAGTGATAGCTAGGAGCTTCTTGCGCTTAACAACCATAGTGTGAAGTGGGTAAAGTTGAAGTTGAAGCCGAGGTTTTAAGATAAATCTGAATAGTTAATCCGATGCAGAGGTCAAAGCTGTGCGTCCCCTTCCTGGCGCGCCAAAATGTTGACGGGCAAAATTGTCGCACGCCAACACCCAATGTGTATGTGTGAACAATTATCCAAATAAGTAGTAAAGTATGTAAATGCGGGGAGACACAGATTTTATAGTGGTTCGGCACTAACACCTACGTCCACTTTATAATCATCATTCATCAAATCTTTGGTTGATTACAAGGTTGTACAAGTTCGGGCAATAGCTAAGTACAAAGTGTTACAATAAGATGGCAAAATTTATGCTTGGTCTACACTTTGAGTGAATTGCCATTCTTTTTCTTTGTTGAAAAGGGTTGACTTGGTCAACAATATCCAAGTTTGGTGTTCATGTCCATGAAGCTTGAAGATAGCATAACAATCCTTGTTAATGTTCAAGTGTTAAAGGAAAACATGCATGCCATGTTTTAATTATCCATGTCATCTCCCATGGCCATGGTGGAGATGTTGGAAGCCATTAATGAGTGTTTGGAGCTCTCAAAGTTCAAAAATTCCAAGGGAGAAGGATCCAAATGAAGGCCAAGGCTTGGGGTATTTATAGGAGGAAGGTTAGGTGGGAGTAGGTGAGAAATGGGACCCATAAGAAGCAATTTTCACACCTAAAACAAGGACACATGAAAAAAATTTGAACCCCGCTTCAGGCACAAAATTTCGCACCTACTGGATGCGAAAATTTCGCACCTACTGGGTGCGGAAATTTCGCACCTGCTGGGTGCGGATTTCTCGTGCCCGCTGGGTGAGGATTTTCTCATGCCAATTGGGTGCAGATTTTCTCGCACCCCCTGGGTGGGGAAATTTCGCACATGCTGGGTGCGGATTTTGTCTCGCCTGCTGGGTACGAATTTTCTCGCGCCCACTGGATGTGGATTTTCTCGCGCCCGCTGTGTGCGGATTTTCTCGTGCTTGCTGGGTGCGGAAATTTCTCACCTGTTGGGTGCGGATTTTCTCGCGCCCGCTGGGTGTGGAAATTTCGCACCTGCTGGGTGCGGATTTTATCCCGCCCGTTGGGTGCGGATTTTCTCACGCCCGCTGGGTGAGGATTTTTTCACCTGCCAGGTGCGAAGTCCGTATTATGGGAGGTGCGAAGGTCCTGGGTGACCGTGTGACTAAGAGTTCATTGGGCCCGACAGAGGCCACCTGATAGAGGTTTCGAGTCTCCTTGCGTTTGCGACGCGACTTCGACCCAACTGCTTTGTGTTTTTTGACGCTTGAGCGCGTTGCTCACCAAATACTTGAAGTGTGACAGCTTCGAAAAAAAAGCGTGTCAGCACCCAATAGGGCTGTTTAGAGCGACTATCCGTAAATCTTATATTAAACGAGTATCGAATATGTCGGTTGGGGTGTATAATTTTCTTTTTCTTTCATAACTCAAATGGATCGATGTACTCAATACATGTTTAATATATAATTACAGTGGCTAAGGATCTGTATTCAGATTAGAGTATAATGATAAACACATGAAACAAATCACAAAACACATCACATATATTTACTAATAGTGGAATCAACAATTCATGTGTACATACTCAAACAATCCAATCGATCATATGCAAATACAAAAACATATAACATGTGACTCAAAAACTTGACTCAATTTGTAGCTCCTAAAAGTTAAGTCTGAGTGAAAGCGGGCAAGCTCATAACTAATGATATACCAAAAATAAATCGGTCTGACCCGAGTATGAAATACATGGGTCGGTCTAGTTGAAAATACCAATAATAGTATGGTATGAGAAACATAACATCATTTAAGAAAATAATTCCTTTTTCATGAGAAAAGGAATCTTATAATCATAGATTAAGTCAAACCATAAACTTGATAATTCCTTTCTACCGAAAAGGAATACTATGAACTTAGAACAACAGATTTATCAGAAGGTAAATTCACGAAGTTAATAATAAGATTGTAGATACAACAGAAGTGGATCTTAAGTCAAACCTAACACTAAAGGGGTGCGAATAATATTTGTGGAATTTTTATGTATCTTTTTGAATTTCTTTAATTATACTTATATAAATGTAAACAATCACAGATTTATTACACAATCAAGAGAAACAAAACATAATCAAAAGCAATAAAAAACGGTAAAGCAAAAGGAAAGAACACACCATATTTTATGTTGATTCAGAGTTACCCTACGTCCAGTCCCGCACTGAAGCCTATACGAATTTTTATTATGTTCAAAAAAAATTACACTCCTTGATTTCAAAGCTATAAGGAGACATCCTCTAGAATTTCTACCTCTAGGCATAGCAGTTCTGTATTTCCAAACCAACAAGGTAAACCCAATTCCTTTACTGGTACAATCTGACTAAACTTGATTTACAAACTAACAAGTCACACACCTTAGCGTATATTTGAAAGGCTTTTATAATGGAATGCAGACTTGATCTTGTGATCTTGATTACAACATCCCTATAACTCTGATTTGCACTCTAATCTTGAGAGAATATGAAGAGGATGATAGAGAATTGAAAAACAAGTGAAATCGGTTTGATTTACGTGAGATTTTGGTATATATTAGTAGAATTTGATAAGGAATTAATGGAGAAGGAAGGAGGGAAGAAGAAGATGAAAATAAAAATTCTTTAGAAAATGCTATATTTATAATGGAATAACTTTCATGTCCATTCGCGAAAGGATATGACGAATAATCACTTCTTTTTAAAATTGAAATTTCAAAAGTAATAGGCACTATGTCGACTACTAGGATTGACTATGTCAGCATACTCCTATATAAAATTTAAAATAAAATATTTTTTCAAATTATTATTGAAATATATAATTATATTATAAAACCCAAAAGTTTTAGAAACTATTATACATGGTAAGAGAATTTTAAACATATAAAATACTTAAGAAAATTTGTTAGGATAATTTTAGACAAATTAAACTTAAATATATATTATATAGATAAAAACAATGTATAAAGTAAATTTAAATTCAAAACTAAATATCTAAAACAATAAGGATTAAAATAGTAATGTATAATTCAAATAATAATTGTGTATCAAATATAAAGTGTATGTTTTCAAAAAATCAAAGGGTAATATCAAATATAATATAAAATTTAATAAAAAATAAAATAGATATAATATCAAATATCAAATAAATATAAATATAATTGAATTTGAATATATTTAAAACTTAAAATATCAACCAAAAAACTATTATAAAACATATACTTTGAAAACTTTATTTTGGAAAACATTTGATATTTATTTGAAACTTATTTAAAAACCTTTTGAAATCTTATCTGAAAATCGTTTGAAAAGAGATCAATGAGTGTAATCGAGTTTTAACAAATATAACTAAGACTCTAATATATGCCTTTGTTATTCTAAAACTCTTGATAATTCGTGAGTCTTGATTTACATCATCAGTCTTAATCAGAATCATAGACTATCTTGTTACTCTACAGTCTTGAATATCAACACCTATTATAAAACCTTTATTATATAGTATATATGTAATCATTAGTAAAAATTAAAAACTATTAATATGATCATAAATAATTGTAAATGTATTTTATACCAATATGCATTATACATGTTGTTGTTATCATCAAAACATCCTTGCACTAACAATCTACCCCTTTTAGACAATGACAACCTTTGTATAAAATATATTTCCTAATTCCCCCTTATTATGACAACTCCCCCTTACTTTGACACCATATTTTATTTCTCCCCCTTAGTCATCCATCAAAAACTACTATTCTTAAAGAAACTCCTTTGATTATATTACTCTTAATTCGAAATTTGAACTCCCATTGACTCAAACACATAAATACTGACCTAACTCGGTTACTTTTTTCAATTATAGACTCGATTAACTACTAATTCCTTGACTGATTACATCCTAATACTATTGGACTTGAAATATATCTAAATATTAAAGTCCAAACATTTCAATCTAATACAAATAAGTATTGAATTTTATTAAAACAAACATGTTATATATATATATTCAAAACATCTATTATAATCGAAACTATACATATAATCCAATTCAAGTTATATACAATTTAATCAAACTAATAAAAATCAATTTATATATACAAACCAATCAATTTAAATGATAGAATATTAAATTTAAACTTATTTACATACCTATTCGAATATTTCTTGGAATTTCAACTTATTCGTCTTTGCTGAAGATTGGATCTCCTTTAATTACATCCCATTCTTCATCACTACGTTGAAAGTGCTTTCTGTGTTTTAATTTGGTTTGTCTTTAGTTAAGGAGGCTACCATCCATCGAAGAGCATTAAAATGTATCTCCTGCTCCTTGATCTTCTGCATTTGGTTTAATTCTTGTGACGACCATCATACAACACCGGTGCTCATATAACCCAATAACACATTGTACAAGCACCCGATGGATGTGAAGCGATCGTCAGGAGAAAGAAATAGTAAAAAAAGGAGAGGAAACGGAAAGAAAAGAAGAAAATGGGAGTGAAGAGAAAGAAAGGAACATAAAACTTAAGAACAAAACTAATCGTGTATCTCATAGTGCATCGGATAACATATAATAACAATAATCATTGATATAAAACAGACAGGGCAGTAATAACTATATAAACCATATAGTCAGGGTATACATGCTCATACCATAATAAAGAATAATAATAGAGTTCATATAAGTTATAAATGTACTCAAACTGATAAACTATCCTTAAAAGTAATACATAACACTGTCAAGGCTCCACATTGTCACATATCGGAATAAATAATAAGGATATAAATATAAATGTCCAAAACATTGCCTCCTGCGCCACTCCGAATAATACCTGTACCAGTCACCTAGCCTACTCACCATCATCGTCGATGAGAACTTGTAACGTCCCGCATTTTTGATGATAAGATATTTAATTTAATTTATTATTTTAAATATTGATTTGGATTATAAATGGATTTATTATATATATTTCGTTTATGTAATGATATTTGAATGTATAATTTATATATAATTATTAAAATTCGTAAACATCGTGGTATTTCATAACTTACGATTTAAAATTTCATGCACATCGATACGAATATAAAACGCTCGACGATAATTGATGATGAAATTAAATGACCATACGAAATAGAACGTTCACATCAATGCATTGCTTACCTTATGATGAAGCCCGTGCTTCGCAAATGGGAATTTTTTTGATATATGCCTTAAAAATGTTTTCTTTTCAGACAATCACCATTTCCAACGAAATGAATTTTATTGGAATACATACCGTCAATTATTGCAAGATTTCCAACTGGAGCCAATCAGAGTTATTTTATCGGTGCGTGCAATTTAAAAGTGAACCGACCAACATTGAATAATGGTGTTGTATAAGTAAATAAACAAATAAATGACCTACCCTATTTTCTCCCCTACTCAGTACATACGTGCATGCAAAAATACATTTATGCAACTACTTTAATCTCGAACTTGTGAGATTCTTAATAAAATTTATGACTAAAGTTTTATTCGTTGCGTTCAACAATGTTGTTTTATGGACTCGGACCCATTAAACATGGTTTTGAAAGGCTAAAGGTAAAGCTAATTGGTACACACTCTCGTTACATGACCAGTTCCGTGAACTGTTCCACTATTTATAAAATTACATATAAAAACCTTTCCCATTTACGTTGTTCTTATAAGTGACTTGCGTGCCAAACTTTATCCTTTCTTGGCTTCCAAACCATTCACTCCTTCACTCCCACGTTTCTGCAACATCACACGCAACAATAGCTACTCTAAAACTCCTGCAACCCTATACCCAAAATACCTTGCTACCCACTTACTTTAACTATAAATACAAGCAAGCTTCCCCTTTTTCCTTCATAGAACCTTCTTGCTTGTAATAAAAACAAAAATCTTTGTTGGGAACTGAACAACTCTTCCCCATCTCATTATAAAATATATCTCCACAGCAGCAAGGGGTGCGTATTTTCAACTTTTGGGTATAAGGCACTTAAGCATGGTTTACTAGAAGGGTTGCTGGGTGGCATGATGCGTGGACGAATGGGAAGGCGGATGCAATGAGGCAGAGTGGGGGGCGCAGTGCACTGGGCGCAGTGCACTGGCAGTGGTCGGCGTCAGTTGGCCCACTGTTTGATGGACGTGGTGACAGGTTCGGGAACTGGGTGGGATGTTGCGTGAATAGCAGTGCTGGGGAAGAATGTGTGTTCCAAGTTTACTTATGATGACATGGATTTCTCTCTTTCACTGGAAGCGTGGGGCGAACGAGTTACTGAAGGCATGCATGGGAGTTCTTCTTGGATACTAGGAGTCTCGGATGGGGGCGCTGATTGGCCAATGAGGACTAGACAACAAGGGGTCGGTGTCAGTAGGGGTTTCGGTTGAATGCAATGAAGAAGATGAAGATGCACAGTGTTTTGCGTGAAGTTGGGCTGGAGCTTTGTGTTTCGAAATGAAACTCAGGTATTAAGAAAGAAGATGAACAGTACTCCATTTATATGCTTTAATGTGCCTAACACCAACATTTGGTACGTTAATTAAGAATTTAAAATTTTAAAACTATGCCTAAGTACTTAATTAGTTTGACAACCTTACCATTGACAAATATGAATAATATGTTGCTGAAATTAGCTGTTAAATCAGTTCCATCAAAACTGACAAAACAACTGTTGTTAACTATATAGGAAATATACCATAATCAACCAAGCAATTGTTGTCAACTTTATATGAAATATTTTTCATAACCCTGTTCAGCCATGATTTAGCATTTCCGATTATTTAGACGCGTCGTGTCTTGTAATTACATAATATAATACTGACATACTAAGGTGATTTTACTAGCGAGTTTTGTGAACAGGTTTAATGCTTGTATTGATTCCCACATGAACTAAATGAAAGGGTGTACAGATTTAACATGTAATGGATCACAAATTGAATGTATTATAATGAGTAGTAACCTTTAACCTGGCCTTTAGTCTTTGTAGGAGCCTAACCTAGTTTTTATTTTTTATTTTTACATGTAAATAAATTATGATTGGGTCCGATCAAGTGTTATAACTTAGACTGTGCCCCTGTAAAATGGCAAAGCCGGTCATTCATACCGTTACTCCAACACTTCTGAGTTTGTAGACGCCCTACTCAATAATATAGAATCAAGGAACCTGGAAATAATGTGCCAAACTTTAAATAAATGTTGTTTAGAAGTTAGGATTTTAAAATATATTTTTGGGTTTTAAAATATTTAATTGAATAGTTAGCAACGTTAAGTGTATTTATTAACCATTATACATAATTGTAATTTAAATATCGAGTATCGTGTTAAATTATAACTCAGTCATACAATAATAGAACTAGGAGAAACAACTGATGTTGAGACCGAGACGGCGAACTTGATATCGCGGAGCTAAGTTGATCAAATTTGGGTGTAGTGGCGAATTATTAAAACGATGTATTTTAGTGATGAATGAAAATCCAAGGTGAGTTCAACTCACTCAGTTTATCCCACTTATATTTATAAGTCGGGTTTAAATATTTGCATGCTATGATTGTTAATTAGTTGATGGATGTTTGGATTTGCTGTTATTGTGATGGTTGAATATCACATCTATTTATTGAAATAAATGATATTGTTAAAATAACATATTTGGATGCAAGGAAAATAGATTGGAGGAATCCAACTTGATTCCTCAAATTTATTGTTTATTTTCATATGATCATTATATGCACTGTTTAACTGATACGATTGGATAATTGAATTGATCATTGACTGTTGAATCTAAATTCAACATTCGTTTTTTTTAACCAATAGGCAGTACTGGTTGAGTTGTTAGCAACAGTTGGCCTAAAAATGAATTGTTTTATCAATATTGATTACCGTCAGGTGAATCGACGGTAATGCAGTTATCAAATTTATTTTATAACTAAAAATGGATTTTGAAATCAATGTATTTGAATAAAAGTTTAATAAAAGGAAATTAATATGTATTATTTATTATTTAAGAGTTTAAGTAATTATTAAATGATTTTGTAAAGTAAATTCCTATATAATAAGCTTTATAAAATTGATGAATGGGAAATAACATAACGGTTAAGAATCAGATAAATTGGTTTCAGGAGACGATTAAATAGAATGATTTAAATTAATTATATTATATTATTAATCTAAAGGAAAGGCTAATGAAGATGATTAACGAGTTGATTATGATTTAAGTTTACAAAGCCAACTAATTTAATTGGAATTGGTTATTTGATTCATTTATTTGAAATTAATCTAAGAAATAGTTAAATGAATATTTGTTTAATTTAATAAGATTTATAAAGGAGAATTTACCGTTTATTTAGTTAATAAAGAACTTGACTATTTCTATGGTAGTTAATGAAGAATTAAATTAGTATTTTAATTCAAGAGGTAAATGTTTAAATGGGATTCAAGTAAGCAAGCAATCAAAATTGCAATAAAATTAGTTAAGATGATATGAACGGAACCAAGTTTTATAATGAATTTAAGCAAATGTGGTCGCTTAAATGAGTGTTCATGTAATATTTGGATTTGATAAAGAAAAGCGAGACAAAAAGGGGTTTTATATAAAACCTGAGTCTTATAAACAATGTTTATAAAATAGGGCGTGAGGCTAAAACGTTTAGTTTGAATTAACGTTATTTAACAATGGAATGAAATCTCGATTCTCAAGGAGAAAATAGTTGGATGAATTAGAAGTGAACTAGAATCGAGATGGGAACCCAATTTTGAATTAAAGTATTAAGGCGAGTTAAATTATAATATGCGATCTAAATTCGCTGTATTAAATATAAGATGAGGTTTCATCAGTTCCAACTAAAATGGAATTTGTTCTGATATCGGGATTGAATATCGGTTTTGTGTATTACAACTGATACCTATCTTAAGATATGAATGTTGTTGATCAAGGTCTGAGAGGTAATTTGAAATACCCCAACTTGAATGACTTCAGGATTATCGAGAGATGATATTAGTTGTAGTGGTGAAGAGGTTAAAAGTAATGTATTTTGAGAAGTAATAATATAATGTTAGTTGAATAATTTGGAAATATATAATAGATTCCAAAATAAAAGGAAATTAAAACGGGCTTGAGAATAAGGAATGGTATCTCCATGGAAAAGGAAATAAAAGGAAATTTAAACAGGCTTGAGAATATGGAATGGTATCTCCATAGAAAAGGAAACAAAGGGATTTGTGAAGATATGACTATGTTTTTCAAAGTAAGAAGATAAGATTTAGAATGGGTTTATTCCAAAAAGATAAGTGATGAGTATAGTGTTCAAATGAGGAAACAAAAGGAGAGGTCGTAACGGTTATTGTACAAATGACGAGTTGAGACGATGATAAATAATAAATGATGCTGTAATTAATGTTTTGAAATAATAATATAATAGAAATTGGATATGATTATTAAGTATTTTTATAAATATTAAATTGAAATGGTTTGAGAAAATTAATATACGGAAATGGAAATTTAATACCATGTTTTAAAATATGAAATGTTTCTAGAAGTTTTTAAATTACCCGTTCGTTAAAAAAAGGGCCAAAGGTTGCTGAGTACTGAACCAATGAACTCATTATGTTCACACAATTTTTATTTGATAGTTAAACCATCGACTATCAAATTCTGGCCCATACGATTGTTGGTACGGAAAGACTGGGATCGAATTTATATTCGAAAACCCATTCCGACCAGCAAATATGTGAAGATGAAGATTGAAGATGGAGCATTGAAGACTGTGGATCTCCAGACAGAAGGATTACTTCTAATCTCTGGTTTAGCGACCGGAGATAAACTGTGATTCTACCGTGATTGAAATCTACGGATTGCAAGGACTACTCGCTATCAATCCATAGGGTGATTCCTAGGATGTGGTAGGAGGGTGCCTTCGGTTCGTCCAATCCCAAGACAACTTGTATGAATGAATGTCTGACAGGGTATTTCCTGAAAAACCATGTACGTTGATTTTTACAAATATGCCGAGTTGGTGGCAAATAGGGGCACTTCTTTTATACCCAGAGTATATTTGTGGACGTCAATTAGTGATTTGATGAATTTGACAATGTGGCATTCAAAGTAAATGATGGCCAGATGTTCCAAGGAAAAATCCTAGCCTCAAAGCCTCACAAACGGGAAATGACAAAAAATCAGGCAGGCAGCATGGCTATGTGGGTCGCACCCATTAGGATGTATAATCACCTATCCATAGAAATTCCTTTTGCTTCTTTAATCTATCAATGTTGTCCCTTTCGGGAAAAGGTTGCTGATCACAACCGTTGGTGATATACATTCGATACACACAAGCGAAATGAGTGGTCGGTCATGTGTGGGCCGGGTTGCAAGACGTTCTTGTTGAACCCAATGTATTCGCCTCTAGAGATTCATTATTGGTAGGTTGTTCCATACCTTTTCATAGTCGGAATCCAATCTCCAATAAACGCCTGTGGTTTTGATTGTATACTATATACATGAAGCGCGAGATGCAACTGTTCCGCTAGACTGATATTTATTTGTATTTAGACACTATTATAATATCAAAAAATATATTTATTTCAAAAATATTTTGGGTTATCGTAAGGTAATAACCGTCCGTGTTTATGTATGGATTTGGTCTTACGATTATATTTTTCTTTCAAAAAGATTTTTGAACTTTAAAACCAAGTTGGATGATTTCCCTAAAACTTTACGAGTTGTTCTCACTCTTGTTCATCAGACTGACCCGGTATTTGTAATGCACGGGTTAGACCGGGTTGTACAGGTCTAGGTTATCGGATGCTGTAAAGTTCAGAGACGTGCTGGAGAAGTTTAGATGTATTAGTATTTATTCCGCTGTATGTTGTATATGAGGACAGATTATTATAACTGTCCAGATGTGTGATGTACTCTGATGATTTGTAAGTTATATTTCAAGCTCTCAATAAAGATTTATTTATATAATATATTTTGTTCCACTACGATGTGAGACTTTGATTTTGTTGTTATTATTCTTCTTCTATTCTAGTATTTCTTACTTTCTTATCTCACCCTCTAATTTATTTCTATTGGCATCTGGGTTTTCAGTACAATTTGGGTTGGACGGGTGTTGTTTAGTCAGCTCAAAAGGTACCGGAAATTTGGGTTGCTACAATTGGTATCAGAGCATAAGGTTGAGTAGTAACCTTGGCTCTGTGGCATAACTCGACAGAAATAGGGTTAGTAACAACCTAGATTGAGTTTAATTGCATATATATATAAGAGTGTATTTGTAGATTTTATATACAAATGTTTTATATTGTGTTATTTGATCGGCTCAATATAGAACTAGCAACTGACACAATATTGTTTTCTACAGATGGTCAAATGAAATAATTTTGAACAAATTATATGTTTGTATACAAAAGTAATGATTTTGTCATATTTTTGGAATATTGGTTTGTTTGACAAACTACATGGAATTCTATTTGGATTGGAAATTTGAAATGACTTGATATAGAATAGATAATCTCATAATTAAATGAATAAATGAGATTGTATGAATTAGAATTTAACAAATAAAAGTTAAATGGAAACGTCTATATCAAAATGTAACTTGGAGCTAAGTCAAATAAAAACAAAGTGGATTAAAATAAATGATTTTAGGAATAAAATCAGAATTTGGGTAATGAAATAGTAGTAAACTAATTATGAAATTAATTAGTGAATTGAATGTCGAACTGGAAATATAACTTAACTTGGATATTTCAAGTGATTTAAGAATGGGTATTAGAGTTAAAATAGATTTTGGAGTTGAATGAAAATCAATTTAGAATTTGGGAATGGAGTAAAATATAAATTGATGAGTTGATTATGGTGGTGTATTGATTGTTGATGATTTGTTAGAAGCATTGAATAGAATTCATAAGTGGTTTAATAACAGGATTGAATGAATTGAAAACTAAGAAGAAAAAAAATCATCAGCATAATAAATTTGAATAAAATCAAATATGAAAGGAAATTAGAAGGATTTAACCCTATAACAGTTATTTGCATGGTAAATCGAGTTAAGTGCAGGTAGTAATTAGAAGAGAACTGTTAACTGCTATGCTTTGGGTTTAGAATTTGGCCACCCGACAAATAGGTAAGCCTTGATCATATTGTTTGGTGATTTGAGTCTGTACCCCAGAGTTGGTTAGCCGTTGGTTTTTGTTTCCTTTTAATTAATTTGAGGCCTAAATGGCAGTTGTACAATTCCTATTCAATAGTACAGAGAAAGTGCTGATGAATTTTAAAAAAATTATATAACTTAGGAAATTTTTATCATGATTTTTAAATAATTTTTTTGGAATAATCGGGATTGAAACATTTTTTTCTTACTTGAACAATTTCGGGGACGAAATTCTTTTAAGGGGGAAAGAATGTAACGTCCCGCATTTTTGATGATAAGATATTTAATTTAATTTTTTATTTTAAATATTGATTTGGATTATAAATGCATTTATTATATATATTTCGTTTATGTAATGATATTCGAATGTATAATTTATATATAATTATTCAAATTCATAAACATCGCGGTATTTCATAACTTACGATTTAAAATTTCATTTATATCGGTATGAATATAAAACGCTCGACGATAATTGACGAAGAAATTAAATGACCATACGAAATAGAACGTTCAAATCAATGCATTGCTTACCTTATGATGAAGCCCGTGCTTCGCAAAAGGGAAATTTTTCGATATATGCCTTAAAAATGTTTTCTTTCCAAAAAATCTCCATTTCCAACGAAATGAATTTTATTGGAATACATATCGTCAATTATTGCTAGATTTCCAACTGGAGCCAATCAGAGTTATTTTATCGGTGCGTGCAATTTAAAAGTGAACCGACCAACGTTGAATAATGGTGTTGTATAAGTAAATAAACAAATAAATGACCTACCCTATTTTCTCCCATACTCAGTACATACGTGCATGCATAAATACATTTTTGCAAACTACTTTAATCTCAAATTTTAGAGATTCTTAATAAATATACGACTTAAGTTTTATTCGTTGCGTTCAACAATGTTGTTTTATGGACTTGGACCCATTAAACATGGTTTTCAAAGCCTAAAGGTAAAGCTAATTGGTACACACTCTTATTCCACGACCAGTTCCGTGAACTGTTCCACTATTTATAAAATTACATATAAAAACCTTTCCCATTTACGTTGTTCTTATAAGTGACTTGCATGCCAAACTTTATCCTTTCTTGGCTTCCAAACCATTCACTCCCATGTTTCTGCAACATCACACGCAAAACAGCTACTCTAAAACTCCTGCAACCCTATACCCCAAATACCATGCTACCCACGTACTTCAACTATAAATACAAGCAAGCTTCCCCTTTTTCTTCACAGAACCTTCTTCCTTGTAATAAAAACAGAAAGCTTTGTTGAGAACTGAACAACTCTTCCCCATCTCATTGTAAAATATATCTCCACATCAGCAAGGGGTGCATGTTTTCATATTTTTGGTACAAGGCACTTAAGCATGGTTTGCTAGAAGGGTTGCTGGGTGGCATGATGCATGGACGAATGGGAAGGCGGATGTAATGAGGTAGAGTGGGGGGAGCAGTGCACTGGCAGTGGTCGGCGTCAGTTGGCCGACTGTTTGATGGACGTGGTGACAGGTTCGGGAATTGGGTGGGATGTTGCGTGAAGAGTAGTGCTAGGGAGGAATGTGGGTTCCAAGTTTACTTATGATGACATGGGTTTCCCTCTATCGCTATAAGCATGGGACGAAAGAGTTACTGAAGGCACGCATGGGAGTTCTTCCTGGAAATTAGGAGTCTCGGATGTGGGCGCTGATTGGCCAAGGTGGACTGGACAACAAGGGGTCGGTGTCAGTAGGGGTTTCGGTTGAATGTAGTGAAGAAGATGAAGATGCACAGTGTTTTGAGTGAAGTTGGGCTAGAGCTTTGCGTTTCGAAATGAAACTCAGGTACTAAGAAAGAAGATGAACAGTACTCCATTTATATGCTTTAACGTGCCTAACACCAACATTTGGTACGTTAATTAAGAATTTAAAAAGTTAAAACCGTGCCTAAGTACTTAATTAGTTTGACAACCTTACCATTGACAAATATGAATAACATGTTGCTGAAATTAACTTCTAAATCAGTTCAACCAAAACTGACAAAACAATTGTTGTTAACTATATAGAAAATATACCATAATCAACCAAGCAATTGTTGTCAACTTTATATGAAATATTTTTCATAACCCTGTTCAGCCATGATTTAGCATTTCTTATTGTTTAGACGCGTCGTGTCTTGTAATTACATAATATAATACTGACATATTAAGGTGATTTTACTAGCGAGTTTTGTGAACAGGTCTAATGCTTGTATCGATTCCCATACGAACTAAATGAAAGGGTGTACAGATTTAACATGTAATGGATCACAAATTGAATGTATTATAGTGAGCATTAACCTTTAACGTGGCCTTTAGTCTTTGTAGGAGCCTAACCTAGTTTTTATTTTTTATTTTTACGCATAAATAAATTATGATTGGGTCCGATCAAGTGTTGTAACATAGACTGTGCCCCTATAAAATGGCAAACTCGGTCATTCATACCGTTACTCCAACACTTCTAAGTTTGTAAACGCCCTACTCGATAATATAGGATCAAGGTACCTGGAAATAATGTGCCAAACTTTTAAATAAACGTTGTTTAGAATTTAGGAATTTAAAATATATTTTTGGGTTTCATAATATTTAATTAAATATTTAGCAACGTTAAGTGTATTTATAAACTGTTAAATATAATTGTAATTTAAATATCGAGTATTGTGTCAAATTATAACTCAGTCATATAATAATAGAACTTGGAGAAACAACTGATGTTGAGACTGAGACTGTGGACTTGATATCGCAGAGCTAAGTTGATCAGATTTGGGCATAGTGGCGAATTATTAAAACGATGTATTTCAGCGACGAATGAAAATCCAAGGTGAGTTCAACACACTCAGTTTATCCCACTTATATTTATAAGTCGGGTTTAAATATTTGCATGCTACGATTGTTAATTGGTTGATGGATGTTTGGATTTGCTGTTATTGTAATGGTTGAATATCATATCTATTTATTGAAATAAATGATATTGTTAAAATAACATATTTGGATGCAGGGAAAATAGATTGGTGGAATCCAACTTGATTCCTCAAATTTATTGTTTATTTTCATATGATCATTATATGCACTGTTTAACTGATATGACTGGATAAATGAATTGATCATTGATTGTTGAATCTAAATTCAACATTTGTTTTGTTTTAACCAATAGGCAGTACTGGTTGAGTAGACAACAACAGTTGGCCTAAAAATGAATTTTTTTATCAATATTGATTACCGTCAGGTGAATCGACGGTAATGCAGTTATCAAATTTATTTTATAACTGAAAATGGATTTTGAAATCAAAGCATTTGAATAGAAGTTTAATAAAAGGAAATTAATATTTATTATTTAAGATTTTAAATAATTATTAAATGATTTTGTAAAGTAAATTCCTATATAATAAGCTTTAAAAAATTGATGAATGGGAAATAACGTAACGGTTAAGAATCAGACAAATTGTTTTCAGGAGACGATTAAATAGAATGATTTAAATTAATTATATTATATTATTAATCTAAAAGAAAGGCTAATGAAGATGATTAACGAGTTGATCATGATTTAAGTTGAAAAAGCCAACTAGTTTAATTAGAATTGGTTATTTGATTCATTTGTTAGAATTAATCTATGAAATAGATAAATGAATATTTGTTTAATTTAATAAGATTTTTAAAGGAGAGTTTACCGTTTATTTAGTTAATAAAGAACTTGACTATTTCTATGGTAGTTAATGAAGAAGTAAATTAGTATTTTAATTTAAGAGGTAAATGTTTAAATGGGATTCAAGTAAGCAAGCAATCAAAGTTGCAATGAAATTAGTTAAGATGATATGAATGGAACCAAGTTTTATAACGAAGTTATAAAAAGGGAATTTAAGCAAATGTGATCGCTTAAATGAGTGTTCATGTAATATTTGGATTTGATAAAGAAAAGCGAGATAAAAAGGGGTTTTACATAAAACCCGAGTCTTATAAACAATGTTTATAAAATAGGGCGTGAGGCTAAAACGTTATGTTTGAATTAACGTTATTTAGCAATGGAATGAAAACTCGATTCTCAAGAAGAAAATAGTTGGCCGAATTAGAAGTGAACTAGAAATCGAGATGGGAACCCAATTTCGAATTAAAGTACTAAGGCGAGTTGAATTATAATATGCGATCTAAATTCGCTGTATAAAATAAAAGATGAGGTTTCATCAGTTCCAACTAAAATAGGATTTGTTTTGATATCAGGATTGAATATTGGTTTTGGATATTACAACTGATACCTATCTTAAGATATGAATGATGTTGACCAAGGTTTGGGAGGTAATTTGAAATACCCCAACTTGAACGACTTCAGGATTATCGAGAGATGTTATTAGTTGCAGTGGTAAAGAGGTTAAAAGGAATGTATTTTGAGAAGTAATAATATAACGTTAGTTGAAGAATTTGGAAATATATAATAGATTCCAAAATAAAAGGAAATTAAAACGGGCTTGAGAATATGGAATGGTATCTCCATGGAAAAGGAAATAAAAGGAAATTAAAACAGGCTTGAGAATATGGAATGATATCTCCATAGAAAAGGAAATAAAGGGATTTGTGAAGATATAACGATGTTTGTCAAAGTAAGAAGATAAGATTTAGAATAGGTTTATTCCAAAAAGATAAGTGACGAGTATAGTGTTCAAATGAGGAAACAAAAGGAGAGGTCGTAACGATTATTGTACAAATGACGAGTTAAGTCGATGATAAATAATAAATGATGCTGTAATTAATGTTTTGAAATAATGATATAATAGAAATTAGTTATGATTATTAAGTATTTTTCTAAATATTAAATTGAAATGGTTTGAGAAGATTGATATATGGAAAGGGAATTTTAATACCATGTTTTAAAATATGAAATGTTTCTAGAAGTTTTTAAATTACTCATTCGTTAAAAAAAAGGGCCAAAGGTTGCTGAATACTGAACCAATGAACTCATTATGTTCACACAATTTTTATTTGATACTTAAACCACCGACTATCAAATTCTGGCCTATACGATTGTTGGTACGGAAAGACCAGGATCGATTTTATATTCGAAAACCCATTCCGACCAGCAAATACGTGAAGATGAAGATTGAAGATGGAGCTTTGAAGACTATGGATCTTCATAGACAGAAGGATTACTCCTAATCTCTAGTTTGGCGACCAGAGATAAACTTTGATTCTGTCGTGATTGAAATCGACGGATTGCAAGGACTACTCGCTATCAATCCATAGGGTGATTCCTAGGATGTAGTTGGAGGGTGCCTTCAGTTTGTCCAGTCCCAGGCCAACTTGTATGGACAAATGTCTAACAGGGTATTTCCTGAAAAACCACGTACGTTGATTTTTACAAATATGCCGAGTTGGTGGCGAAGAGGGGCACTTCTTTTATACCCGGAGTGTATTTGTGGACGTCAATTAGTGATTAGACGGATCTGACAATGTGGCATTCAAAGTAAATGATGGCCAGATTTTCCAAGGAAAAATCCTAGCCTCAAGCCTCACAAACGGGAAATTACAAAAAATCGGGCAGGCAGCATGGCTATGTGGGTCGCACCCGTTAGGGTGTATAATCACCTATACAAAGAAATTTCTTTTGCTTCTTTAATCTACCAATGTTGTCCCTTTTGGGAAACGGCTGCTGATCCGTGAACTGTTCCTCTATTTATAAAATTACATATAAAAACCTTTCCCAATAATGTTGTTCTTATAAGTGACTTGCATGCCAAACTTTATCCTTTCCTGGCTTCCAAACTATTCACTCCCTCGTTTCTGCAACATCACACGCAACAACAGCTACTCTAAAACTCCTACAGTCCTATACCCCAAATGCCTTGCTACCCACGTAATAAACTATAAATACAAGCAAGCTTCCCTTTTTTTCTTCACAGAACCTTCTTCCTTGCAATAAAAACAAAAAGCTTTGCTGAGAACTGAATAACTCTTCCCCATCTCGTCATAAAATATATCTCCACAACAACAAGGGGTGCGTGTTTTCATCTTTTGGGTACAAGGCACTTAAGCATGGTTTGCTAGAAGGGTTGCTGGGTGGCATGATGCGTGGACGAATGGAAGGGCGGATGTAATGAGGCAGAGTGGGGCGCGCAGTGAACTGGCAGTGGTCGACATCAATTGGCCGACTGTTTGATGGACGTGGTGACAGGTTCGGGAACTGGCTGCGATGTTGCGTGAAGAGCAGTGCTAGGGAGGAATGTGGGTTCCAAGTTTACTTATGATCACTTGGGTTTCTCTCTATCGCTGGAAGCATGGGGCGAAAGAGTTAATAAAGGCACGCAAGGGAGTTCTTCTTGGATAATAGGAGTCTCGGATGGGGGCGCTGATTGGCCAAGGAGGAATTGACAACAAGGGGTCGGTGTCAGTAGGGATTTCAGTTGAATGCAGTGAAGAGGATGAAGATGCACAGAGTTTTGCGTGAAGTTGGGCTAGAGTTTTGCGTTTTGAAATGAAACTCAGGTACTAAGAAAGACGATGAACAGTACTCCATTTATATGCTTTAACGTGCCTAACACCAACATTTGGTACGTTAATTAAGAATTTAAAAAGTTAAAACCGTGCCTAAGTACTTAATTAGTTTGACAACCTTACCACTGACAAATATGACTAACATGTTGCTGGAATAAACTGCTAAATCAGTTCAACCAAAACTGACAAAACAATTGTTGTTAACTCTATAGGAAATATACCATAATCAACCAAGCAATTGTTGTCAACTTTATATGAAATATTTGTCATAACCCTGTTCATCCATGATTTAGCATTTCTGATTGTTTAGACGCGTTGTGCCTTGTAATTACATAATACAATACTGACATATTTAGGTGATTTTACTAGCGAGTTTTGTGAACAGGTCTAACGCTTGTATCGATTCCCATACAAACTAAATGAAAGGGTGTACAGATTTAACATGTAATGGATCACAAATTGAATGTATTATAGTAAGCAGTAACCTTTAACGTGGCCTTTAGTCTTTGTAGGAGCCTAACCTAGTTTTTATTTTTTTTATTTACGCATAAATAAATTATGATTGGGTCTGATCAAGTGTTGTAACATAGACTGTGCCCCTGTAAAATGGCAAACCTAGTCATTCATACCGTTACTCCAACACTTCTGAGTTTGTAAACGCCCTACTCAATAATATAGAATCAAGGTACCTGTAAATAATGTGCCAAACTTTAAATAAACGTTGTTTAGAAGTTAGGATTTTAAAATATATTTTTGGGTTTTAAAATATTTAATTAAATAGTTAGAAACGTTAAGTGTGTTTATAAACTGTTATACATAATTGTAATTTAAATATCGAGTATCGTGTTAAATTATAACTCAGTTGTAATGTCCCAAATTTTCTGACCATTTATTTGAAATATTTTATTTATTCAAAATACTGGTTTGAATTTAAATAATCGTTTTTGACCATTTTAATTTAAATATTTAAATTATATTAATAATATAATAATATTTTAATTTCTGAAATATTGGAAAAATGTTCAATTCGCGATATAGAGTGAGAGGACAACTTAAAATGGTAAAATATGGTTTGTATTAAAATTTTAGTGGCGATTTCATTTTAAAACAACGTTATAACATTTAATTAATAATTTAATTATAAAACGAGCTGCAGTGGCACAACAGTTCGTAATTTTGCGTTTTGAACTTTAAACGGCTGTACAGGGCCCAAAATGAGTCGGATTTTCTCGAAATAAGAAACGTCCGAATCTGTTGGATAATATTTTGTCTAATGAAAGAGAAAAATCGAGTTTTCATGTTGTAGATTTTGTTTTATGTCCAAATCAAATTTTGAAAAGGTTGCTGTGGAATTTCCTTATATATTTTATTGTTATTTGTAGTAAATAAACGGGTTTTTAAATTTTTATAATATCGATTTGGCTTCAAATTCAACCCGGGATATTTTACTGTAGTAGTATACGATATTCTGGTCGTATTTGGCCAATTTCAATATTTTAATATTATTATATTGAGGTATTTTAAAATTGTTTTTTTTTATTTGGATTGGGCAGTTATAAAAGGGCCTTTATTCAAATGACCTCTATTTTGGACGAAACAAATTTTTATTGGGATCGCAATAGTTAATTATTGTTAGGTTTCAAGTGGCGCGTCAAATGGGGTTAATTTGTGAGCATGGAAAAATAAAATACAAATAAAAACGACCATTTGAACGTGAACGAGGGCCATTCGAGCAAACGAACTTGGAATTCGACGAAACAATTTTCATTAGGACCGTATCGTCAAATTATTCTATGTCGTCCATTCGCATCTCGAACGGGGTTTGTATGTGAGCGCAGCAACGAATAAACGATGTTTGAAATTGCGATAGACACGAAGAAAAATATCGTTCATCACATCGACTTAAATAAATATTATTTTTCTTTATAAATACACTTCCCCCTCAGCCATATTTCTGATAAAC
Source organism: Allium sativum (assembly GCA_030737875.1). Lineage (NCBI taxonomy): Eukaryota > Viridiplantae > Streptophyta > Magnoliopsida > Asparagales > Amaryllidaceae > Allium > Allium sativum. The sequence goes on from CM060924.1 coordinate 223,262,680, forward strand.
ACCTCCAAACATTTTTCCAACGAACATTTTTGCAGTAAAGTTCCCGTTTACATTTTAATTTATTTCTTTAAATCCATGATGAATTTAGGGGGGTTCCAAAGGGTAAGTGGCAGATCGGGACGATATCTACCTACTGGAGAAAGTTGGGGTGGAATGGTGGTCGGACGTGGTTGGAATCGGTGTTAAATCGTTTTCGTTTTTAGCCAAAATTTAGGAGATTTGATCGATTTGAGAGGCCAAGACCTTGGGGGTTTTGTAGAGGAGAGACAATGCTTCGATTTGGCTATGGTCTCGGGTTCTCTGCTGGTCCGTTGTGGTCGTGGGGTTGAGATGAACAGAGTTGTTCATTTTGGGGCTGTTATCAAAAGCTTCGACGGGTTTTGGTGAATTTCCGGCGGACTGGAGGGTTTGTGGTGGCGGAGGTCTGAGGGGATCGATGCTGGGTGGCACGGCGGTCAGTTTGGCACCGGTCGTGGGTGGTCTGGTGATATATGGACGGAGGATTTTGGGCGAGAAGCGATTTCGGTCGTGCTCCTTTTCTGGCGTTGACGACGAACTAGGGGGGTCGGGGTTTAGGGTGAGGCGGCGCTGAGGACTGGCGGTGGTGCCAGCGAGGTCAGGTGGAGGTCCGGTGCACTGTGGCATTGCCGACGATCAATTGGAGTGGTGGAGCTTTTGAAATCGAATGGGAAAAGAGATGGCATCAGGTTTCTGGAGTCACGATAGGGAGAAACGCATTTTGATTACAACGATGATGACGTGGATGAAACGGTTAATTAAGGTAATGTTTTAAAAATAAAAAAAATTATTAAATTTAATTATTAATTAAGTTAGTTAGTTAATTGTTTAATTTATATAAACTTGAAATGGCGATAACTTTCGCATACATTAACGAAATCTGACGAAACTGGATCCGTTGGGATCGCAGGTACGAGGCCTAGGTGATGGCACTAACTAGGCGCTGATATGACGCTGTTGAAATTTTAGTAAATTTTGAGCGTCCGTTCAAGATTAAATGCAACAAATGCGTCAACCGCCAACCGAAATGATCTGGTGAGTTAATTCTCATACCTTCTGGAATTCTGTGATGTGGTAAATTCATATTAAAATATAATTTACCCTTAAAAATATAAATTGGTTGATTGCTTGCTGTTGACTGTTACGGTTGATTGGATTCTGTTATTTAGATTTAATCGTTTTAAATTAGTAGATCATATGAAATTTATTTCATATATTATTATGAAATGTATAACGAGCTGTGATGCAAGGAAGAACAGGTTGGAGGGATCCGATCGGATTCCTCAAATATTATATATGTTGTTTGTTTGTTTTATATTGTTGATATTTGAACTGATTTAACCCCATATGGTAGAAAAACTTGTTTGAGCGTGATGGTTGAATAAATATTCACCTGTGTTGTGTTTAAAATCAACCGACAGTGTTAATTGGGTAATTGGCAGCGAATGGCCTAAAATGTTTTGCCTAAAATGTATTGTTTCAAACGTCGTTCAACCGTTCGGTGAATTGACGTAGCTTTAAAGTTATAAAATATATTATAATTGAACAGAAGTCTTTCAGTCATTTTATATAATTAATTGAATTATAAATTTATGAATAAATATTTTAATCGAGCTTTTAAAAAGAATTTTGTTTAATGATTATGAAATAAGATGTTGTGATTTACGAAAGTGCTAAAAGCAGAAACCATAAATTTTCCCTACGGGTTGCAAAATAGATTAATTGTTTTCAAAACAATTAAATGGCGTTTTTAAATTAATTAAGCTATTTAATTAATTTAAAAAGGGGAAATGACTAATGATACTCAGTAAACTGCTAAGTGAGGTGTACGATCGACAAAAATCAACCGTCCTTATTTGAAATTGATAATCGAAGTAATTTGATTTAAATACTTGAATATTCGTTAAGGTTTAACGAATGGTGTTAATAACTAGTTAATCTTTGATTAACTGTAAATTAAGGAAATTATTGAATTATGTTAATGAAGCTGATTTTATTTAATAAGCTTTTCCAAATAATAATTTAGACTATTTTTTTAGTTAGTAGCATTGTTAACTATTTTAATATAGTTAAAAGTTAAAGTAAATTATTATTGTAATTAGATATAATTAAAGAAATTACCTTTAGTTAAAATCCCATTAGAGGTGGTGAAGTGTCGATGAAAACGATCAAGAAAAATAAGAGATTTTATAAGGAGGTGTAAAATTCAAGTTTCAAGATGAGAGGTGCAAATGAGATATGTAATGAATATAACGACTTAAATAAGATTTTTCTTAATTATTAAAATTAAGAAAAGTGAACTCGGTTGAATAAAATTACTAAGGAAAACAGTAAATAGATTTGTAATGGACTAAAAGATGTTAATGAGTTTAAAGTGAAATCTGAGCTAAGTTGCAAAAAGGATGATAAATGGATTTTTATAAGCATTTAGAAAGAAATCCATATGAGGTTTAAAAAAGGGTCTTTAAACCAAAATGAAGACTTAAAATTTTTAAGAAATGGATTATAAAACCAATTGTGATCGAGATGGTAAATAAAATTTTGGTGAGATGGTTAAGTGACAAACTGATATTATTCTGAGATAAGAACGTTGTCGATCAAGGTCTGAGAGGTAAATAAAATACCCAACTTGAACGGCTTCATTATTATCGAGGAATGGTATTGGTTTGAAACGAGTGAAAGGGGTTGTGATAGGTGTGATATTCCATACGAGAAGGATTGAATACAAGTGCGAGGTTTTGGAATATGAATCAATACTAAATTGGTTTCAATGTTAATAAGGATAACTGGTTTTAAACGATACAAGTCGACATTGGTTTTGACCATATTAGAATTGGAACTTGTTTAATACCATTAAGTAATATATATATCGTGAGATGCTCGAACATAAGAAAATGGGATAAAGGTTTTGAAGGAAGTTCTTGACATTTACCAAGGAAATAAAAAGGTGGAAATCCATATATATACATGGTTCAAAAACATTAAAAATAATTTTGTCATACTAGAATGAAATTAAGTGTAATGCTTTTAATGTATTAGAAGATTAGAGGTTCATTAACTATTTTATTAAATATATTTTAATAGGCCAGGTAATGCCAAGTACCAAATCAGCAAACTCATTGTATTCACACTATTGTATTTGATAGTTAAATCACCGAATATCAAACCTGACCAATACGATTGTTGGTATGGAAAGATCGAGATCGAATTTATATTCGAAAACCATTCCGACCAACAAATACGTAAAGACGTAGATTGAAGACGGAGCAAGTGAAGACCGTGGATCTTCATAAGCGGAGGGACTACTTGTTGAATTTCTCTGGCTTGGAACTAGAGTTATTTGATTTGTGATTCTGTCGTGGTTGAAATCCACGGATTTGCAAGGACTTCTCGCTACTGATCTATAGGGTGATTCCTAGGATGCAATGGGAGGGTGCCATTGGTTCATCCTATTCCTGGATGACTTGTATGGACGAATGTCTGACAGAGTATTTCCAAAGGGGTCACGTACGTTGACTTCTTCAAACGAATCACAGTTTGGTTGCTACCGACCAGGGTATTTTTGTGGACATCAATTAGTGATTTTTCTGGCAGATCTGACGATGTGGCATTCAAAGTAATGATGGCCAGATGTTTTAAAGAGATTCTAGCCTCAAGCCTCACAACCAGGAAATGACAAAAAACGGGCAGGCAGCATGGCTATGTGGGTCGCTCCCATTAGGATGTATAATCACCTATCTAGAGAAATTCCATTTGCTTCTTAAATCTATATTCGATTTTGTCCCTTTTCGGGAGGCGGTTGCTGATCCCAACCGTCGGTGATATACATTCGATACACCCAAGCGAAATGAGTGGTCGGTCATGTGAGGGCCGGGATGCAAGACGTTCTTGTTGAACCCAGTGTATTCACCTCTAGAAATAAACATTCGGAATGTGATCCCATACCTTGTTAAGGTTGGAATCCAATATCCAATAAGCCCCCGCGGTTTTGGTTTGTATATATATGGGGAGCGTGAGATGCAAGCGTTCCTTTAGATTGTTATTTATTTGTATTTAGACATTATGATAATATCAGAGCAAGTTATGATTTCAAAAACGTTTTGGGTTATAGTAAGGTAAAAACCGTTCGTGTTTATGTGTGGGCTGGTCTTACTATTATCCTTTGATCTCAAAAGGATTTTACAAAGTTAAGCAAGTTATGTGTGTGTGCTGTGAATTTATCACTGATAGTATTCCAGACTCACCCGGTGTATTTTGCTTTGCTTCAAATGTGCTCGGGTCAGACCGAGTATGTTCCAGGTTAGGTTTCGCTTGGAGTTTCAGGAGCTGGAAGCAGGAGGCTTCACCGTTAGATATATAGAGTTATTTTCCGTTATGAAAAATATATGTTGTACTCTGATGATTGGTATGTTTATATAGTTCTTTTGTATAAAGAGATTTGAAATTATATTTTATTTGTTCCGCTGTAAGATTTTGATGGGGTGTTCTTCTTTCTTCTATTCTAATATTCTTTCTTTTCTCATCCTCTAATTTCTTTCTATTGACAATCCAGTGTTTTCGATACTTGAATAGTCGACATGGCGATTTTATGTCGATTTTCGGGGTCAAAAATCCTTGGGTCGTTACAGTGGTATTAGAGCTATTGGTTTAGTGATAACCTTGGCTCTGTGGCGTGACTCAATAGAGATGGGGTTAGTAACACCCTAGATTGAGTTCGTGTATATATATGAGAGCACGTATTTGTGGTTTGATATTGAAATTAGTTTTTGAAATTATTTTGCCTAGTTTATTTATAAAATAATAAAGGTAATGATTTTCACAAATTATTATAATATAGGCAAATTATTTGGATTTGTTAATGTTGATTGTGTGATATGTTTGGATTATGTTGTTGGTTGCTTGAATATGAACCTGAACCTGAATCGATTGGGTTAAAACCAATATGAAATAAATAAGTTGGATAATCAATCCAGCTAAATAAATTTGAATGGATAATTGAAGAAATAAGTGAAGTGATTTTAAATAATTATAATCTCGTGTGGATTGAACAGTTTGTAGAATTGGTTGATGTGAATGATATGGATGTTTGGAACATAACTAGCATTTATTTTGGATAATAATGAATTGGTTTGAGTTGAGAAATAGGTGCTGAAGAGCCAATTCAGCTTTAAAATCCATCCAGAAGAGAAAATCTTGGAGTTAATCGAATCCAATTTGAATAGAGCTGCATAATAACTAAGCAAGCTCGAGAATAAATTATCGCATAATAACGCTCGCAAAAAGGTACGCCTACGCAAATTTGAAATTTTGGTTTTATTTGGGTTTTGAGTTTGGATTTTGATTCTTCCGACCATGAGAGTCGATGTATATATATATATTTCTTGAACCTACGATATTGCAGATGTCCTCCGTAGAGGGGAGACTCTGCCGAATTTTTTCCAAAATTTAAGGTATTAGAGTTTTTTTGAAGCTTTTTGGGAAATTCTATTATTTGAGTTAATTTGTTTTTACGACCGATTAGATTAGTTTGGAAATAAAATCGAGTTTTAAATTTTATTATTTTTATAAAGATAATGGGTTGTGACGTTCTTTCTACCTTAGCAATTTCGAGGACGAAATTATTTTAAGGGGGAAGGAATGTAATGTCCCTTATTTTCTGACCATTTATTTGAAATATTTTATTTATTTAAAATATTGGTTTGAATTTAAATAATCGATTTTGACCATTTTAATTTAAATATTTAAATTATATTAATAATGTAATAATATTTTAATTTCTGAAATATTGGAAAAATGTTGAATTCACAGTATAGAGCGAGCGGACAACTTAAAATGGTTAAATATGGTTTGTATTAAAATTTTAGTGCCGATTTCATTTTAAAACGACGTTATAACGTTTAATTTATAATTTAATTATAAAACGAGCTACAGCGGCGTGGCAGTTCGTAATTTGGTGTTTTGAACTATAAACGACTATACAGGGCCCAAAATGAGTTGGATTTTCTCAAAACAAGAGACGTCCGAATCTGTTGGATAATATTTTTCTAATGAAAGAGAAAAATCGAGTTTTCGTGTTGCACATTTTGGTTTATGTCCAAATCAAATTTTGAAAAGGTCGTTGTTGAATTTCCTTATATATTTTATTGTTATTTATAGTAAATAAGGGGTTTTTAAATTTTTATAATATCGATTTGGCTTTAAATTCAACCCGGGATATTTTACTGTGGTAGTATACGATATTTTGGTCGTATATGGCCAATTTCAATATTTTAATATTATTATATTGAGGTATTTTAAAAGTGGTTTATTTTATTTGGATTGGGCAGTTATAAAAGGGCTTTTATTCAAATGACCTTTGTTTTCAACAAAACAAATTTTTATTGGGACCGCAACAGTAAATTATTGCTAGGTTTCAAGTGGCGCGTCAATCGGGGTTAATTTGTGAGCATGGCAAAATAAAATACAAATAAAAACGACCATTTGAACGTGAACGAGGGCCGAGCAAACGAACTCGGAATTTGACGAAACAAGTTTCATTAGGGTCGTATCATCAAATTATTCTATATCGTCCATTCGCATCTCGAACGGGGTTTGTATGTGAGCACAGCAACGAATAAACGATGTTTGAAATTGCGACAGACACGAAGAAAAATATTGTTCGTCACATCGACTTAAATAAATATTATTTTTCTTTATAAATACACTTTCCCCTCAGCCATATTTCTTATCAACACCTCAAAACATTTTTCCAGCAAACATTTTTCCAGAAAAGTCCCCGTTTACATTTTAATTTATTTCTTTAAATCCGTGATGAATTTTAGGGGGGTTCCAAAGGGAAAGTGGTAGATCGGGACGATATCTACCTATTGGAGAAAGTTGGGGTGGAATGGTGGTCGGAGGTGGCCGGAATCGGTGCTAAACCATGGAAAAATCGTTTTCTTTTTTGTCCAAAGTTAAGGAGATTTGATCAATTTGAGAGGCCGGGACCTTGGGGGTTTTGTAGAGGAGAGACAAGGCTTCGATTTGGCTGTGGTCTCGGGTTCTCTGGTGGTCCGTGGTGGTCATGGGGTTGAGATGAACGGAGGCGTTCAATTTGGGGCTGTTTTCAAAAGCTGCGACGGGTTTTGGTGAATTTCCGATGGTCTGGAGGGTTTGTGGTGGCGGAGGTCTGAGGGGATCGATGCTGGGTGGCACGGCGGTCAGTTTGGCACTAGTCGTGGGTGGTCCAGTGATCTATGGACGGAGGATTTTGGGCGAGAAGCGGTTTCGGTCATGCTCCTTTTCTGGCGTTGACGACGGACTAGGGAGGTCGGGGTTTAGGGTGAGGCGGCGCTGAGGAGTGGCAGTGGTGCCAGTGTGGTCAGGTGGAGGTCCGGTGCACTGTGGTGTTGCCGATGATCAATTGGAGTGGTGGAGCTTTTGAAATCGAATGGGAAAAGAGATGGCATCGGGTTTCTGGAGTCACGATAGGGAGAAACGCGTTTTGATTACAACGATGATGACGTGGAGGAAACGGTTAATTAAGGTAATGTTTTAAAAATAAAAAAAAATTATTTAATTTAATTATTAATTAAGTTAGTTAGTTAATCATTTAATTTATATAAACATGAAATGGCGATAACTTTCGCACACGTTAACGAAATCTGATGAAACTGGATCCGTTGGGATCGCAGGGACGAGGCCTAGGTGATGGTACTGACTAGGCGTTGATCTGACGCTGTTGAAATGTAACACCCCGGATTTTTTTGAATAATCGAATTAACTAAATTAAAGAATAATTAATCTCAGACGTGAGGATTAAGGGAAATGGGTTGCGCCATCGTGTTCGTCTCGGAATTCTGGTCGAGATAGAGCCCGAGTTTGCAAAAAACAGATATCGGATGAAGGAGATATGGACGAGCGAAGTTAGGTGGAAAAAACAAATATTGCACTGGCGCGCTTGGGAAGTGCACCGGTACAAATTTGCACTGGCGCACATGCCAAATGTGCCCAGGCCGAGGCAGCAGGCCTGCACAGTTTTCTGGTTCAGTTTGACCCATGTTGCTGAGTCCTTTCTGACTCCTTGCTGAGTCATTAGGGCTGAGGTGTCACCCTATCCTGACTGAATGGTTTTGATTAACCCTAAGATCATCCGACGGCTTTAATTAAATTAAAATTCTATATAAACATGGGCAGACTCAAACCCTAAATAAAAAAAAACTAAAACTATGGCCGCCATGCTGTCATCTTATAACCTAGAGTAGCCGCCACCAATTAGAGAGGAAGAACAGCAAATCAAATCAGTTCTATTCAACCTTAACAACGAATCTTCTTCAAAGGAAAGCTAATACAACTTCAGAACTCAAGACCCTCTTTGAGTTGTGAGTTCGATAATTTTTATAAAATAATTAGCAAATTAATTGGATTGAGTTATGATGTGGATTATTTGGAAATGATGTGAATTATTGATGTTATCATACATGTTGTAAATTCTATGATGTTATGTTGTGATCATCTATGTTGTAAAGTTATGATGCTATCACCTATGTTGTAATTCTATGATTAGCTTATGTATAATCAAATCATCATGTTTCATATGCTAGTTGGTTATGTTGATCCATATGATAAATCATAAGTATGTATGCAAGTTTAGATATTGATTTGGATGTGGATCATATGCAAGTTAGTAGATTTTTATGCATAACCTTACATGTTTCATGACACCTATTTTATGTGAATTGGATCTAAAAGTTTGGCTATGACATGTGTTAGTTATATGCCAAATTCTTCATGCTAGCTTACATGTTTAGATGTAAGTTTGGACCATTGTTATGTTGCATAAATCACATATGCAAGTTTATGTAGATATATGAGTTTGGACTATGAATCATGTTATGCAAGTTTGTGGTTATTGCCTATGCAAGTTACACCTTTAGATGTAAATCTATGACATACATGATTTATGCATGTTTGTGACCATTATCTAAACAAGTTCATACCTTTAGATTTGGATTTATGACATATGTAGTTTTATGCAAGTTGTAACTTTGGCCTATGCAAGTTTTAGATGTAGAACATCATTCACACATGCAAGTTCACCCCTATGTTTAGATCTAGTTTTATCTATATGTGTGTTGTGATGTTTTATCTTTATTCCATGAGTTAGACTATTCGAATCTAACGTATATTTTACGTTAAACGGACGAACGTACAAAGTGGGGTAAGAGGGGATAATATTAATATATTTAATTGGCATAAATGCCTTAAATGGCATAAAATAAATTGTGATGAAAATTGGTATGATTTTGCATACCATAAATGGATGGACATAATTGAGTCAAATATGGCCATAATTAAATTTGGAATTAATTGGTAATTTGAATTGGGAAATTAATTCAAATTGGGGGAATGATTAACTAGAAGTAATTAATCGTCTAAGACACGAGGTTAGGCTCTTTTGTGGTGTAAGACTGCCCGGACCCGCGCGGCAAATCCAGCTGCCACAAATGCCAGTCTAATGTGGGAGGTCTTAGGCATAAATTAAATACGTAACAATTGTAAAGACACGAGGTTAGACTCGTTTGTGGTGTAAGATTGCCTGGACCCGCCCGGCAAATCCAGCTGCCACAAATGCCAGTCTAATGTGAGAGGTCTTTATGAGGTTACGGTCTTAATGAATTAAGAAACACTTAACCAGATAGACATGTAGTGGGACATGAGGGGGTTAAGTGAGTGCCTTGGATGGCATGTGGAATCTATTGGGTGCCTTAGGTGGCATTTGAAATACGATTAGAAATACTTAACCAAAAATTGAAACATGTAATTGAAACATGAATAAGAAGAGGGTTAAGTGGGATATACTAGAGGAGACCAAGCTTAAGTGGATAGCTTGTGTCAAGTAATGGGGGCCCATTTCAACCAGTAACCCCATACGTATCTTTGTGGGCTCGACCCAAGTCGAGGACGGGACACGCATACTGGGCTTGACCGTAAGAGGCCAAACCGGGTTAGCGGTGGCAACGCAAGTCCAACGGGTTCATATGCATGTGTGGACCCGGGCTAGTAGATAAGACGTTGTTGCATCATGTAGGTATAAGCCGTGCATCATTGGTGGTATCGGGTTGCCACTTTGGGAAGTGATACACCCCACTGTAGGGCCAGCACAGGTATCTATGAGTTAGGGAGCCGATTGCTTGGGGGTAGTGGGTACACCTAGTGGAGAAAGGGGCAGGCGGCACCTATGAAGGCAGCTAGGGGTGCACGAAACTACCATTATAATTGTTAAATCCTTGTAGGCGGGACCAACCTTAGGGTGACTAGTGGTGGTGCAGTATAGAAATTATCTTGTAGTGTCGGTGTAGTTTAGTAATTATCTTATAGTGGTTTAGGTGTGCTTTAACGATATCGTTATTCATCTTGTTTCCTTGTTTACTCTGTCATACTCAATGGTTCATAGTCATTTCCTGATTTTCCAATTTATGCCTTAGCCTAGTTAGTTTGGGTAATTATATTGTTAAAGTTATCGCACTCGCCAGACTTTATGTCTGACCCCCTTTGTTTCCTCCTCTTTTCTTCTCCCCCCCCCCCCTCCCAAGGTGCTCAGGCTGGAACTAGCACCAGCGGAGCTTGATTTTGGACAACTGTGCTTCTTGCTTTTAGAAGATTGCTTAGATCGCTAAAGTAAAGTTCAGCCTCTCTTTTATTTATGGCTATTTTGTATTGGGGATTATGTCTTTCAATTTATGTACTTTGATTTAGTCAAGATGGATATTATGTACTTGGCTCTGGTTTTGATGATATTATCAAACATATGTATTTTCCGCTGTAATGAAATAAAGTTTTTAATTTTTCAAGTACTGTTTATATCTGTCTTGTTGTTAAGTTTGTGTTCTATACTCACTTAAAACGCTCCGTAGAAGTTAATGCATTCCCTTTGTGAGTGACATTAATGGACGTGGGGTGTTACATGTGGTATCAGAGCTGAAGGTTACCAGAACAGATATTAATTTTGAAAGTTGTTTTTCAAAACCATTTTTATAAAGAAGTACCTTCAAAAGTATGTTATAAGGAAAGTATTTTCAAGAGAAAAGCTTAGTTTAGAAAGTGTAACCCCAAGAGCCATATATCTTTCCTTCGGTTCTTTTGTATTGAATCTTTCCTTTTTCGTTTCAGCATGTCTGAAGCATCTGAGATACCAGAGGGTGTTCATGTACCTGGTTGGTTTCGTCAATATCTGGAGGCAAGGGCCGCCACCGCAGGTCCAGCAAATGCTCCTCCTCCTCCTCGCGTCGATACTTTTGCTAAGATATGTAAGGACTTTCGGTCAATAGGTGGAAAACCTTTTCACGGGACGGAGACATTTGTTGAAGATCGAAACTGGCTAAAGGAAGTGGAAGAATTATTTGGAATCTTTAAAGTGGATGATGGAAGAAAGGTCTAGTTGGCTGCCTGGCTGATGAAGGATGAGACCTCGTTTTGGTGGGAGGTCACTAATGGGGGACGTCCAATCGATACATAGCCAGATTTTAGGTAGAGGTTTGAGGCGAAGTTTCTCCCACGAGCTGAAGAGAATTTATATATGGAAAGATTTTTGGCGTTGAAGCAAGGAAACCTATCGGTGAAAGAATACGTCAACAAATTCAATCAGTTGGCGAGATTTGGCTTGGACTTGGTGAATACACCAGAAAAGAAGGCTCTGAGATTTGTTAAGGATTTGAACGAGCCGCTTCATGGGTTAGCTATGAACCATATCCCCATGGGAGCTACCTTTGAGAGACTAGTTGACATGGCGCTTATGCATGAAGAGGAGAAGGGCGCCAATGCTAATAAGGCACCCGAGAAGAAAGGGGATCAAAAGAAGTCACAACAGCAACAACAGAACAAAAAAGGTGGCAAAGGCAACAATGGTAAGGGAAAGAAGAGACGCTTTAATTGTGGGACACCCGGCCATCTAAGTAAAGATTGTAGGAAGAAAAAGAAGATTGGTTGTTTCCACTGTGGCGAAGCGGGACACCTGATCAAGGACTGCCCAGAGGAAGGGTAGAGGGCAGGGTCTACCTCGGGAGGATAGTGGAAGCTCTTATGGCACCAGGGCAGGCAAGGGGGCAAGTTCAGGCTCTCGTGGTCCCACTGCTGCAAGAACGAGGTTGAGCAATTTCCGTTGAAAATTTAGTTTTTCTGTTTTATCATCCTGTCCGTACTTTATTCGATTCTGGCGCATCACATTCGTTTATCTCTACATCATTAGTTGAAACACTGCACCTAGATACTAGTGTTGTTACTGATCCCTTAGTAGTCTAAAATCCTATTGGTGGTTCGGCTCATCTTTCTATGATCTGTCGGGATTTGAGAGGGTTTATCTTGGGCATTGAGTTTGAATGCAATGCCTTTTTTCTTGGTTTCATGGGTTACGGCTTGATTTTAGGTATGGATTTGCTCATTAGATACGGGGCCATCTTAGATTGTGAAAGAAGGGTAGTTAGATTGTTGACTCGTTGTGGAAAGACCCTTGATATTTCTTGTGATCCTAGAGGTCCAGTAATGCTTAGCTACCTAGAATCCCTTGATGCATCCGATGATGATTTACATTCTGTTCCCATAGTCTGTGAATATGTTGATGTCTTCGATGAGGTGAGGGGTTTACCCCCAAAATGTGAGATAGACTTTCGAATATATCTAGTAGATAATGCAAAGCCAGTTGCATTACCAGTGCGCCACATGGCTCCAAGAGAGAGAAGAGAACTCAGTAAGCAAGTGAAGGAATTGCTTGAGAAGGGGTTCATCAGACGTAGTATATCAGAGTGGGGTCCTCCAATAGTATTTGCCACGAAGGCGGATGGGTCCCTTAGACTTTATGTGGACGACTGAGAACTTAATAAACTTACTAAGAAGAATAGACACCCACTGCCAAGGATTGACGATCTCTTCGATCAGTTAGTTGGCGTTTTAGTGTTTTCGCAGTTGGACTTAGCCACGGGTTTCCATCAGTTGAGGGTGGCTGAGGATAGCATAGACAAGACTGCCTTTAGGACTCCAGACGGTTTCTTCGAGTGGCTTGTGATGCCCTTCGGTTTGACAAACGCCCTCGCATACTTTGTTGACTTGATGAGTAGGGTGTTTAGGGAGTACCTTAAAAAATTCGTGGTAGTCTTTGTGGACGACATCTTGATCTTTTCTAAGAGCGAGGAAGAGCATGCCCTACATCTTACGGAAGTGTTGGAGACTCTTCGAGCGCATAGCCTTAAAGCTAAATTTTCTAAGTGTCACTTTTGGAGAAAGGAAGTGCGATTCTTAGGGCACGTGGTTTCCAAAGAAGGGATAGTTGGGGATCCTACGGAGGTAGTGGACATCCAAGATTGGAAGGTCCCTAAAAATTCTACCGAGGTGAGGAGTTTCTTTGGGTTGGCTGGCTACTATAGGAAGTTTATCACAGACTTCGCGAAAATATCAGCTCCATTAACACGCTTGACGAAGAAGAACCTAGTTTTTACATGGGACGTAGATTGTAATGATGCATTCCAACGTTTAAAGAGAGCTTTGACCACAGCCCCAGTCTTAGTGTTGCCAGATGGGAGTAAGCCATTTACCATTTGTTAGCCTACTTTGTGAACTAGGCTACACAAAGTCAAAATGTTAGGATATCAAGAATTGAAGAACACTACTTCCTAAAGCAAATCGGATCAGATCGGATGGTCACTACCACAACGGATCGGAGTGGAATAGAAAATAGACAAGTTAGAGTCCATTACAGACCGGACCGGAGCGGATGGTATAAATTTGATCTGATCCCTTGCAAGCTAGCATGCCCGATCCGATCCCGAAGTTACAGCAGCTCTTACCCCATGCTTTCCTTAATACTCGGGGTGGTTACACCCACGTTCTGCCCACGTCCACCACCAACCCTATGCGTTGTCAATACCAAAATCCATCTGAACCCGAAAGTGGTGGGATAGGAGCCACGTAGGTCCGATCTGAACCGAATTCTGGAGAAGTTTCCACCTATAAATAGACCCCCAAGGGTCGTTTGAAAGGATCTTTTGGCACTCTGAGAGTTTGAGTATCTTTGAGAACCGAATTCCAGCACTCCCAAACAATCCAAATCATCATTCAAAGTGTATTTTGAGTATAATTGAGTGAATGTATATGAAAAATGAGTGAGATTGAGTGAATATCTTGTTGTCTTTTCATCAACATCATCAAGCAAAGTGATATAAAGTGGACATAGGCTCTTCAACGCCGAATCACTATAAATCTTGTGTCTCTTTTCTGTTTTCGATCTCATTTTATCGTAATTTTAGTCAGTTTGGGTGTTAGAACCACTTTTTGGTCTAACATTTTGGTGCTTTCACTGAGAATCATTTGAATTCTCTGTTTTTCTAGATTATCGTTCTACTTTTTGGACCGTTGAGTTCAAAGAAGTTAATCCCCAATTTCTGACGCTTTTAAGTACTTATTGGTTGATTGTTGAAAAATTATGGCCAAAGGAAAAGGCAAGGAATCTCAAACCAGTCGAGGGAATGAAGTTGGTGAAGATCAGCAAAACGCGGTCGTGACGAGGTCTCGTGGGCAAAGCTCGAGGGCGGATCGGACTGGCTCGGGAAATCCGAACCGATCGCAAAGGGAAAGTTCCGATCCGATCCAAGTAGAAGATGTTGAAGAGGTGCGCTCCCCCAATCCGAACTGATCCGGCCAGGTCACTTTGCTCTAATCTGAACCAACTCTAGGTGATGCTGGAACCTCTACTCGAGCCCCTCCAAATGCTCCGACTCCAGCCACCAGGACCAATTACCAGATCAATCCGTCTGCGCCTATCACCCAAGGAGATTTTTCGCGCCTTCTCGACATGCTTGAGAGCACTAGGGAGGCTATGAGAATCCATGAGCGCACCAAACTTATGATGCAAGAGAATATGATAATCATGAGTAGGGAAATTGGCGAGCTTCGCAGGCAGAGGACCCCTTCCCCAGTTCATCACACTGCAATGGATCAGTCTTCTACTTCTGAGGAAGAACGGCCTCGTGAAAGAAGGCCGCTTGAACGACCTCAGAATTTGGAACAAATGACTTTCGAATCTCTGGGATCTCACGAAGATGCTGCTCATGTATTAGGACCCGATGGCCCGAGCTTGAGAGAGCCTATGTTGTTACCAATGCGAGGATCTCATGTTCTGCCTAGAGATCCTAACCTTACCAACCCCACTCAGGGACAAATGCTACAGTCCCTTCCTCCTGAGATCGACTGGGAACGTATGGAGCAAAGCAGAGCAGAAGCCGCTAGAAGAAGGAGGGTGTCCCCTGATCAGGAGCCCAGAGGAAACCCGAACATCAGAGCCAGGGAGCCTGAACGGCCCTTGACCAATGTTGATGTATGGGCTATGGTACGCCAGATCTTGTCTGAGAGTCGAAACTACACCAATGAAGATTATGGTATTGAGCGAAGCCATACTCCCTTTACTGATGACATTCTTGAATTTCAGTTCCCCGATGATTTAATTTTCCGTAGATGGACAGATATAATGGGAGAACTGACTCGGGACAACATCTGATGCGATACACATGGTTTATGAATGCTGCAACTGCTGCTGACGCTGTGAAGTGTAAGGCTTTCGCGATTTACTTAGAAGACGTAGCATTACTATGGTTTACCTGACTTCCTCCTCGATCGATATCGAATTTCAAAGAATTAAGTGAATGTTTTATGAATCAATTCCGACTTCACGCCTGAAAGTCTAACACCGTTATCGAATTATCGAGAATTAAGCAAGCGCCGGGTGAGTCCTTGAAGTCGTATCTAGACCGTTTCAATTTAGCTGTAGCAGAAGTCAGCGACCCTCATGAGCCTACCATCTTGATGGCCTTAATGGAGGGAGTTGATCCTGATTCAGAGTTTGGAGATTATCTTTCTGGGAAGTCGCCTCCCACAAGAGAGTTGTTTTATGAGAAGGCCAATATTCAGTTAAGATGGGAGGAAGCAAGGGAAAACAGAAAGAGGAAGTCCGGAGCGGCCTCAAAAGAAGCTGTTCAGAGTAATGTTGCTGTAAAGCAGTCTGGAGAAAGCTCTGGGAAAGTCGAAGTGAATGGTGGAAACAAGAATGGAAACAATAATAATGGAAACGGGGGCAACAGCAACCGTAATGGTAATGGTAATAGGAGAAACAGGAACCGAGGAAGTAATTCTGAAAAAGACCCAGGTTCTAGACCTTTGAAAATTATTCGCCGTTGAATGATATGTTAGAGAACATTTATTTGGACACATATAATGTTTTGCAATATAAAAAACCACCGCCACGAGATTCGATAGAGAAAGAAATTGCTACCGGAAAATTTTGTTTATTTCACGGAACTCACGGACATTCAACGAACGAATGTCGACACTTGAGAGACGTGGTTGAGAATTTGTTGCGTAAAGGTAGGTTGGATGAGTATAAGGCTGCCCCAAGGGACAGGGGGCAAGGAGGACAGGCCCCAAACTAGAATCAGTCTACTCCCAAGCCTACAGCGCGACAAAAGGGCAAAGGGATTGTCATTAACACCATAGTAGGTGGACTCCATCTAGCTATCCACAGTTTCAGAGCAATGGACCAATACGTTAATGCAGTTAAGCACATAGATGTGGATGAGTGTAATGATTTGGAAGATATCACCCCTGTGAAACAGCAGAGGACAATGTTCGATGATGTGGTGTTCCGTAGCAGAGACGACACCGGAATCCAATCACCTACCGAAGATCCGTTGATTATTACCACTACTATTGGGCCGACACTGGTTAATAAGGTACTGGTAGACAATGGAAGCTTTGTCAACATTTTGTTTAAGAAGTCATTTGATTAGATGAGACTCGAGTCTGGAGATTTGAAGCCCTGTGAAGGTTGGATCCGAGGCTTCAATGGGGCATCGACAGCTCTAATGGGGTATATAGAATTACCCGTAACATTGGGACAAGGGGATCGTCGAAGAGTACGAATGCTTCAGTTCGTAGTGCTAGATATAGATTCGCCCTACAATGCATTTTTAGGAAGGCCTGCCCTTGCATAGTTCAGGGCTTGTATTGCACCATGGTGCTTATTGCTAAAGTTCCCAACTGAAGCCGGAACAGGAGTAATAAGGGGAGACCAAGTCTCCAGACGAGCTTGTTATATTACTGAATTAAAGATGCTGATGAAGGGACTCAACATCGAGACTAAAAGTACTTCACCTCCTCCAAGGGAGGGTTCGGCGTAGCAATTAGAGGGATCAGCCCCGAAGGAGTTGCCCAAGGGAATGCCTGAAGACCTGAATCCTAGAGAAGATGAGGAGCCTGAGGATAGAAAGGCAACTCCTAACGAAACGACAGTGGATATACCCATTGATGAAGCTGATCCAGCAAAAGTTTTGAAGATTGGGTCCCAGTTGGATCTGCACCGAGCCAAAGAACTGGCTAACTTTCTGAAGGCAAACCTGGATGTGTTTGCCTGGACCCACGCTGACATGTGTGGGATATCACCATCCATCATGAGTCATTCTCGGAGTATAAACCCAAAACACCTGCCTGTAAAGCAAAAGAGATGTGTGCTGGGCCCAGAAAGGTCGGCAACTCTGAAAGAAGAAGTGGAGAAGCTGAAAGAGAACATATTTATTAGAGATTCGACATATACCAACTGGATATCGAATCCTGTTTTGGTAAAGAAGTCAAACGGAAAGTGGCGGACGTGTATTGATTTTTCAGACTTGAACAAAGCCTGCCTGAAAGATAGCTTCCCACCCCACAGAATAGAGCAGCATGTGGATTCGACGGCGGGACATGAATTTCTTTCTTTTATGGACGCATATTCCGGATACAACCAGATTCCCATGCATGTGCCCGATCAAGAGCACACGAGCTTCATTACAAATTTGGGGTTGTATTGCTGTGTGGTCATGCCTTTCGGATTGAAAAATGTTGGAGCTACCTACCAACGCTTAGTGAAAAGGATGTTTTATAACCAAATAGGGAAGACTATGGAGGTTTATGTGGACGATATGCTTGTCAAATCGAGACAGTCCTCTAGCCATATGCAAGACTTGGCAGAGATGTTCGATATCCTGCGAAAGTATCGGATGAAGCTTAATCCTTTGAAGTGCTCATTTGGGGTGGCATCTGGAAAGTTTCCAGGTTTCATCGTGAGCTATCAAGGAATTGAAATTAATCCCAGTCAAATAGCAGCGATAAGGACATTGAGGAACCACGAAGAATTAAAGATGTCCAAAGTCTTGCGGGGAAAGTGGCTGCGTTGAGTAGATTTATCTCCAAAGCAACAGACAAATGCGTCCCTTTTTTGACTTGATAAAAAGGGGAAAGAAAATTTTTGAATGGACTCCAGACTGTGTCGAGGCCTTTCGAAATCTATTGGACTTACTAGAGAGACCACTGATTTTGTCGAAGCCGGTGGATCATGAAGAGCTGTTTGTTTATCTAGCAGTATCGGCTCACGCCGTTAGCACCGCCTTGGTCCGGGAAGAAGACAAGGTGCAAAGGCCGGTATATTACGTAAGTAAGAAATTGGCAGCTGTAGAACATAAGTACCCAAGGATTGAGAAGCTTGCTTACAGCCTTCTGATCGCCTCCCGAAAACTTCCCCATTATTTTCAAGCTCACCCAATAATCATATATACTGATCAGCCTCTGAGACAGGTGTTGCAAAGACCCGAAGCATTAGGACGGTTGATCAAGTGGAATATTGAATTAAGTCAGTTTGATTTGAATTTTCAGCCGCAGAGATCGATAAGAGGGCAAGCTCTGGCTGACTTTATAGCAGAGTTCGCAATTCCGGAGGAAGAGACGATCGATGATAAGGTGATCAAATCAGAGGAGGAATTAAAATTAGATCCATGGAAGTTGTACACAGACGGAGCCAAGAACGATCGAATGTCCGGAGCTGGAGTCGTCTTAGTTACTCCTGAAGGACGATCGTTATATTATGCTCTACGACTAGAATTTTAAGTGACCAATAATGACTCTGAATATGAAGCCCTGATTGTCGGGCTGAAACTTGCTAAGGAATTCGGAATAAAGGAATTAGATATATTCTGCGATTCCAAAATAGTCGTCTGCCAAGTGCGAAAGGAGTTTGTGGCCCAGGGACCTCGACTTATTACCTATCTTGGAAAAGTGAAGGAGCTGTTGAGCAACTTGGAACGGTATAACATAACGCATATCCCTAGAGCTGAAAACCAGAAGGCAGACCGGCTAGCGAAGCTGGCAAGTTCAGACAATCCGGAGGAAACCAAAATAGTTCCAATTGAGACGTTGGGATCGCCAAGCTTTGAATTAATGGAAATTGAATTAGCTTTCGAAGCAGAACCAGAGAGGAAGTCGTGGATGACCCCAATCAAGAATTTCCTTAGAAATGGAGTCCTCCCGCCAAAGAAGAGCGAGAGGCGACCCATAGTTCGCAAAGCCACCAGATATATCCTTCAAGATATTACCCTTTATCGGCAAGGATTTTCTATGCCTCTGTTACGGTGTATAGCGCACGACGACATCAAGCGTGTACTAAGGGAAGCACACGAAGGTGAGTGTGGAGATCATACGAGGGGTCAGACTTTAGTAAAAAAGGTATTGCAGTATGGGTATTTCTGGCCCACAATTAATAAAGATGCAGTTGATTACTCACGACGCTGCGATAAATGCCATAGGTTCGCCAAGATCCCCAGAGCATCACCAATCCAGCTCAAGTCAATGGTGAGTCTGTGGCCGTTTGCCATGTGGGGAATTGACATCATCGGAGTTCTACCGATTGCCAAAGGAGGAGTGAAGTATGCAATAGTCGCCGTGGACTATTTTACGAAGTGGGTGGAAGCTGAGCCCTTAACCAAAATCACAGCGAGAAAGGTGATAAGTTTCGTGGTTAGAAATATCATATGCCGATTTGGGATTCCAAGGACCATTATAACTGATAATGGAACCCAGTTCGATGGTGCCGAATTCAAAAATTTCTGCCAGAAATACAAGATTGACAAGTTGTACACTGCAGTCGCCCATCCACAGTCGAATGGGCAAGTAGAAGCAATAAATAAAGTCATAAAGTCCATCCTCAAGAAGCGGTTGGAACGTGCAAAAGCAAAATGGGTGGATGAATTTCTCTTTGCTTTGTGGGCATATCGGACAACGTTTAAGACAGCTACCGGCCATACTCCTTTCTCTCTCTCATTTGGTTCAGAAGCGGTAATCCCGGTAGAGCTTGAAGTTCCCTCTCACAGGGTGACATATTATGACCCGATGACGAATCGGGCACTCCTCCTCGAGTCCCCTGATGAAGTCGAAGAGAAAAGGGATGAGGCAGACTTACGTGCGTCAAGACATCGACGTTAGATGGCACGCTATTATAACAAGAAAGTTTGCTTTAGAACCTTTGAGCCAGGCGATTTGGTGCTAAAGCGATTTTTTCCATCCCTTCCTCATCTCGTTCCAAAGTGGGAAGGACCATTCGCCGTCCAACGGAAACTTGAGACAAGAGCCTTCAAGTTAATGACCGTAGATGGTGAAGAAGTGCGTAGGGCTTGGAATTCCCGACACTTGATGCGATATTTGGATTAGAGATGTTGTATTTTCTTTTGTTTTTTTATGAACCCTGTAAAAAGGCACGACTTGCCTTAGAAAATCTGTTGATGCGAACAAAGGACTATAAAGTGGATGTAGGCTACGACTTAGCCGAACCACTATAAAAATATCGTGTGCCATTTACTTTCCTGCATTATTTATATCTTCAACTATTATTCTATTGTGACTGTGGAATACGAGATGTTAAATTAAAATCTGGAAAGTTGGAGATGGCTTATATGCAAGAACAAACACAACGACTGTTTGTACAATAAGACATAAAAGAATGGTAAGACGACATTCTTAACTTTAACTCTCAAGAATTGAGAGAGAGTATAAAGGACTGGAAGATGACGTCCTCTGAGGCGTGAAGGTGCACCCAGATGAGAGACCGCCTCAGCAAGAACTCTAACCTGCATATAAGACAGGAGAGTATAAAAGATGCCAGAAAAGAACAGGCGTCAATGACGAAAGGAATGCGACCCCCGTCAGAGAATCGGGGACATTCGGACTTTTTAATTTAATCTTGAATAGTTTTTCAAGATTGAATGGGGGCATACATGTACACACATATTCCCCTCCACTATGACTCCATTACACAACATTAGTAGGACATGCATTTGTATTTTTACATAAGTACTGAACTAACGACTAACAGGCATTGCAGGAAATGAATTATTTTTATTTACAAACGTATGAGTTTGTACAGGAAAACAAGCAAAAAAAGAAGATGCGAGGGCCATACTCGCCGCAACAATTGTGGGCCAATTAAATACTAAAATAAAGCAAAACTCTTCATCACTTAGACGTTGAAGTGGACTTGGATTTTTTAGCAGCTTTCTGAGCATCCTTCTCCTCTCTTTCAGCATCAGTTAAAATGCGCTTTGGTTTTTTCCTCCCTGAGACTGAAGTGCTGGAATCGGTTGATTTTTTCCCGGGAGTCGGAATGCCGGAATCAAGAGAAGACTTTTTAGCAAGTTCTTCTATAATAGATCTAGTCGAAAGCTTAACAACTAACCTTGATCCAGCATCCACTATTACGAGAGGCTTAAGGCTTTCGGGGTCTAGGTATTCAACTTTAAGCTGCATACGTTTGTCTTGTTCGGCTTTCAATGCAGCTAAAGTGATGTCATCAGCGCTCCTTGATTCCCCAACTATAGCCACCTCAGGGTCTTCCTCATGCTCCTCGCCACCGCCATCATCTTTCAAGGCGGCTATCATCTCGTCATCATAGGGAGCATCAGACTTATCTTTTTCTCCTTCGGCCTTCTCCACGGATTCTGTTCCGGCGGTGGTCCCCTAAGGCACGTCTGTCTTCTCGGACGGTTCAGCACCTACGGAATGAGAAGCAACAGTTATCAACTCGGGAGAAATTAAAGGGTCCTTTATCGATTGCCCAACTATGCGATGGAAAGTGGAGACAGCTTTGACGAATTGGGGTGAAAAGGTAGAAATACCTTCCGATGATTTCTCAGCTGGAGTAGCTGTCGTCTCTAAAACCGACTCAGGAATAGGAGATAAAAGAGATGCCTGAGGGATCGCCGGGTTTTCGGGGTCATATCCCTCTACTTCAGAAGTTTCATCAGCAGTGGAAGAAGAACCAGCCTCCAAGATGTCCTTTTGTTTAGCCTTCCGCTTTTCCTCCTCTATGGAAGCAGCGATCAAGCGACGCCCCTCAGCCAGGCGTGCCGGCTCGTCATCTCTTAGATATTTTTCCATGAGCTTGTCCTCGTCGATGGAATCTACCTTGAGTTCTTCTTTCTCCCATTCAACAATTTGGCTCCACACGTAAACCAAGGTAGTCAGATAATCTTCGATCCAAGAGATGTTTCGGTGATGGATTACATGTGCAAAAAATTCGATCATTAATTCACCGAAGCCCTACACATCCTCCTGGGCCTCTGCCAGCTGCTTGCGGGACTCTTCGGCCGACTTGATGACACTTTCAACATTACCCTCCGCCAGGGCAGCCCTGTTCTCGGCCTCCATCAACTTGGAAGCCAAGTCAGTGTTTTTCTTCTCCAATTCGGCGTTCTTCTTCGCTAACTCGGCCTTTTCTCGCTCAAGGGCAGCGTAAGCAAGTTGCATTCTGGCACTATCCGACTTGGCGTCTTCTGCTTGCTTTTTCAGCTCCGAGCGCTCTTGAGTATGGGATTCGAGCAAGTCATGATAACATTTTTGTAGATCTTCAAATTGTTGTTTGAAGCTAGCAGCATCGCGTTGAGCGATAGTAAGTTGGGCCTATGTATCCTCGAGGTTTTTCCCTAAATTTTTCAAGGCCTTTGCGTTAGCTTCTGCAGTCTTCTTCATCGAGTTAGTATCCGTGATTAGAGTTCGGATAATTCTGGAGAGGTTGCATGAGTACTTGAATATCTCCGAATATTGTTTTTCGACTGCGTCAATTTTTTCTTTGGCCTTGTCTGCCCACCTCGAGGAAATAGGCTCAAGAGCAGGTAAGAAAGTCAAGTTTTCAAAGTAGTGTTCGGGAAACTGCTCCTCCAGATACGCCCGCTTAACTACAGTTTCAGCATCCAATGGTAGAGGTGCAGGGAATGTCAGCTCGGTATCCTTATGTGTGGAGGGCTCAGTTGCATCCACACCCTTTCTAGGTCGCTTGGCAGGAACCTTGCGTTTGCTTTGCGAGTTGGTATCTCTCGGCGGGCTCCTTTCCCTACTATGTTTTTCTTGAGAAGAGATTTGGTCTTTTGACTGCGACGTGTCATCTCCTCGACGACCTTGGTAGCCTTTATATCACTCTGGATCCGACCAAACAGGAGAGCGAGAGAACGAGGTCTGCGACTGATAAGAATCATAGGGCCTTCTATCCTCCCTACCGCGGCTTTCGCGGCGATCATGCTCAACATCATGAGGGGGTCTGGTCATGCTGCGGCGTAGTTTCCTGATGTCATAGTGAGCACGAGACATTGTACCTGCGCAACAATACAAGTGGAATTCAGAATCAGTATTCTCATAAGAAGTAAGTGCTGTGAAGTGGGGTGCTATTGTGTAAAGTGCATCCTAAGTGGTGTCCCCCCTCCGAAAAACCAGAGTCTGAAGCCGAGCCAGTGCGAGTGGGCTCTTTGGCCTTAACAGGAGTAGCCTCCTCCGAAGAAGTAAAAACTAAAGGATTTGTGCCAAAATCCTCGGAAGTGTAGATAGTTTCAGGTAGGGGGAGGTCTCCCAAGCCCTGGAATATAGGGTTATCAGTAGTAGGGGCATCTCCTTGGGAAGCGTCTACTGGCGGTTCTTTAAGAGACACTGATTTTTCAGGAGAAATAGCATCCCCAGGGGTGATGTACCCTTCTTGGTGCTTTTCAGGTATGTTAGCCAGCTCATCGTCTTAAGTCGAACTTGGAGAAGGTGAAGTTCGAAGTGGCATGGTGGGGCCTTTCGAGCTCTCGTCCATTTTTGGAATTACATCCACCGGAGGGATATATACATATGGACCTGACCCGTGACCAATGCTACGGGTAATGGACAGTAGCCCGTGGTGATGAAGATATTCGTCCTTGAGGACCTTGTCGATAGTTAGAAATTTTTGGTCAACATTGAGGAGCTGATGCATCCGATCAAAATACATTTGACCCGATATTTGTTTTGGATTATCAACTGCAAACAAAAAGAAAACGAATTAATGTGGTGGCGTGGACATTCAGAGTCGAGATTTAGAAAACCAGTGCCTTACTTGATTTTGTCCATCTCCTAGCACACCCCGGCTGTTGCCTTATATAAAACCATTCCAGCTTGGAATCGTCGGCCTTGCTGCTGAACGGTGCTGAAATTATTTTCCTTTTTGGGACAGACTCGAAGTAAGAGAAAGAAGGAGTTTCTCGAGTCCGATGCTTGAAGTTATAAAAGAAATGAACGTCATCGAAAGTGAGCTCTGTGCCTAAGATCTCGCGGTATGCTACATATAAGGTATACAGGTAAGCGTAGGAGTTGGGATGCAGCTACATGGGGGCAATCCGCATCTGTCTTAGAAAGTCGATGACAAAAGGAGAAAACGGTGGAATAGCTCCAACCATGCACATCTACCGGGTGATTGCCATAAACCCTCCGGAGAATTATGAGGACGGTCAGTTTTTGACGGCACCAGGGTATCCTTTTTTAGTATCCCGTGCTTTAAGCGTATTCGAGTAAGTCTGTCGTTGTCAATCGTCGATTCAACAGAATTTGAGGTGATTCCAATATGATGGCAGATTCAAATTCGTCAGGAGCTCGATTATCTCCAACCCCTCCTTCCTCTTCATAGCCCAGAGAAACTTCACTGTCAGAAGACTTTTCGTTGTTATGCGCGTCTACTTCATAATTTGATCCCACGTCGTCCCATTCAGGATCCAAGGAAGAAGTTATGTCATCAAGAGTGACTTTATTGGATGTCTCTGGGACCTCTTTCTTTTCTGCCAGTCTAGAAGAATGTCTTTCGGCCATGATCACTAAACTATCGAAGAAGTAATAACAGAAGTTAGAGTAAATTAGCCCATGTCCCCCTATGCACATGTGTGAACTAAAGTGTGTACAGTGTGTGCAGAAGATGTAAAGTGAACATTTGAAAGTATAATGCAAAGTTTTGGCAAAGCAGTGTTCAGAATAGTCCTTAATGTTTGTTTATGTTCGCAAGGCACTACCCTAACTGTCCATTTAGTTGAAGATTATATCGAGAATTGATTTGGCAAGTTAAGCAAGTTCTTATGCATTAAGTTGGATTGCTCTTCGGTTCGGATCGGAGGCCCTTATTGGGATCGGATCGAGGGGAAACGACCTAGTCTTGGCCTCAAACAAATATTAGATCTGAGGAATTAAGGTCGGATCGGTTCGGACTAGGATTCCTTGAACGGTCCGGATCATATTAAGCAGCCATGCACCTCTCCTCATTTTCACTTTCCGGTCCGATTCAGTCTTGAGAATCCTGTTCGATCCGATCCAATCAAATGAGTTCTGTTCCCATCTTTGACTTTTTGCCCCGACCCGATCCGGCCTTGTGAACCTCATCATCTTTCCCTTTCCTCCATCCTCCATACTTCTCGACCAAACCCAATCCCGTCTCCAAAACTCCAATTGGGACTGAGCAAATACCATCTTCCACCTCCCAACGCCTCGAGGTGATGGCGGACCCACCGACGACGATGGCGTGGGAGGAGAAAGTCAAGGCGTCGAAGCCAAGCAACAATCATGCCCAAATCGTTCGATTTTACCACAAGTCTAAACTGAAAATGATTATAGCTAGATGATTTAAGATCATAAAACTACCTATGTGATTGATTCAGGAATTAGAACAAGAAGTTTTGGGGTTTTAGGCGTCTAGGGTTTCATTCTCTTGTTGGGGCAATTTCTGAAGAACAGTGAAAGAAAGAAAGAAAAGAAGAAGGCAATGAACTTATATAGATTTACAGTGACTACTCGTATTCCCCCTTTTTTCTCCACTCAGACCGGAATAAAAGCCCACGAGCCGCATCTGGCCTGCTAGTTCAATATTAAGCAAGACAAGAAAGAATTTCATGTGGATCGAATCCGAACCGAATGGATTCAACCCAAAGGCCTGACAAGCAAGTTAAATTCGAAATAAAAATAAAGATAAAGATAGAGATTACCTAGAGAGGTCGCTGGAGATCAAGAAAAGCTCTTAAAGTTGCCTAAAAATGAAGAAAGAAATCCGTACGCTACGTGATGTATATATAGACATCAAGAGATGCGACTTTCTTAAGCAGTATATCCCTATACGTCAATGGAAACAACTTTTCAACGATTCAAATTCAAATATCAATGAGCAGATGATATCAAAGCACGCTTCGTCTTCAACAGAAGCATCCTTTGAGGGGGCAAAATGTTAGCCTACTTTGTGAACTAGGCTACACAAAGTCAAAAAGTTAGAATATCAAGCGTTGAAGAACACTACTTCGTAAAGCAGATCGGATCGGATCGGATGGTCACTACCACAACGGATCGGAGTGGAACAGAAAATAGACAAGTTAGAGTCCATTACAGACCGGACCGGAGCAGATGGTATAAATTCGATCTGAGCCCTCGCAAGCTAGCATGCCCGATCTGATCCCGAAGTTACAGCAGCTCTTACCCCACGTTTTCCTTAATACTCGGGGTGGTTACACCCACATTCTTCCCACGTCTACCACTAACCCTATGCACTGTCAATACCAAAATCCGTCTGAATCCGAAAGTGGTGGGATAGGAGCCACGTAGTTCCGATCCAAACCGAATTCTGGAGAAGTTTCCACCGATAAATAGACCCCCAAGGGTCGTTTGAAAGTATCTTTTGGCACTCTAAGAGTTTGAGTATCTTTGAGAACCGAATTCCAGCACCCCCAAACAATCCAAATCATCATTCAAAGTGTATTTTGAGTATAATTGAGTGAATGTATATGAAAAATGAGTGAGATTGAGTGAATATCTTACTGTATTTTCATCAACATCATCAACCAAAGTGATATAAAGTGGACGTAGGCTCTTTAATACCGAACCACTATAAATCTTGTGTCTCTTTTCTGTTTTTGATCTCATTTTATCGTAATTTTAGTAAATTTGGGTGTTAGAACCACTTTTTGGTCTAACACCGTTTATACCGATGCTTGTGGGAGAGGACTAGGCGCAGTCTTAATGCAAGAGGGAAGGGTAATATCCTATGGTGGAAGGCAGTTGAGAGTGCATGAGAGAAATTACCCTACACATGACCTAGAGTTGGCCGCTATTGTTTTCGTGCTTAAGTCTTGGCGCCATTATCTTCTTGGCGAGAAATTCGAATTGTTCGCTGACCACAAATCGCTAAAATACTTGTTCTCTCAGAAGGTCTTCAACTTAAGGCAGCAAAGGTAGATGGAATTCTTAGCATCCTACAACTTCGAGAAAGCATATACCCCTGGCAAGGGTAACGTAGTGGCAGACGCCTTAAGTAGAAAAAGGTTGTTCTTGAGTCCGTTGTTTGTTGAGCGGCGAAGCTTAGAGTTCATTTCTACGTTTGACTTTAAACCTTCCGTTGACTTTATACCCAGTTTGCTAGCATCCTTGGAGGTCAGACCTACGCTTTTGGGATGGATTGGTGAGGCACAGCGAGATGACCCACAGTTGGTTGAGTTAGTAGAGAAGCTCAAAAGGGGGGAGTCATCGAGCCATCTCCGTAGATATACCCTAGATGATAAGGGTTGGTTACGTAGGGATAGTAGACTTTGTGTACCATAGGACGAGAATCTGAGGAAGACCATTCTTGATGATGCACATCGTTCGAAGATGACCATTCATCCCGGCGGGGACAAGATGTACATGGACATGAGACGGGTTTACTTTTGGGCCGGTATGAAGAGGGATGTAGCCAAGTTTGTTGCTAGATGCTTGGTGTGTCAACAAGTAAAAGTAGAGCAAAAGAAACCCGGTGGGTTACTTCATCCGTTGGAGGTCCCACAATGGAAGTGGGAAAGTGTCTCGATGGACCTTATTGATGGGTTACCGAGATCGAGGAAGGGTAATACAGGGATTTTGGTCGTGATAGATAGACTTACTAAGAGCGCCCATTTCATTCCCGTGAAGAGTAAGAGGAATGCTCCATGGTTAGCCTCTGTATACATTCGAGCGATAGTTCGTTTGCATGGTGTTCCTTCTAGCATAGTGAGCGACTGTGATCCTATCTTTACTAGCGAATTTTGGAAGAGCTTGCAAGAAGCGGTAGAGACTCAGTTATGTTTGAGCACCGCATATCATCCTCAGACGGACGGCCAGACCGAGAGGGTGAATCGTATTCTAGAGGACCTATTGAGGTTGTGTGTCTTGGACTTCGGAGGTACATGGGAGGAACATCTTCCATTAGTAGAGTTTGCATATAATAACAGCTTTCAGTCTAGCATTGGCATGGCACCGTTCGAGGCTCTTTATGGACGGCCGTATAGTTCGCCTACATGTTGGTGAGAGTCTACAGATAAGATCTTGCTTGGGCCCGATATGATTAGAGAGACTTCCAAGAAGATCGATTTGATTCGAATGAGGATGAAGACGGCGCAAGATAGGCAGAAATCTTATGCGGACAAGACGAGGACAGATCTTGAGTTTGATATTTGTGACATGGTCTTTGTCAAGGTGTCTCCATTACGGAACGTCATTCGCTTTGGGTCCGTTGGGAAGTTAGCACCAAGGTTCATACGGCTGTTTCCTATTAAGGAGAGGATTGTGTAGATGGCGTATAGAGTGGAGTTGCCCGAGAGACTTAGTGGTGTACACGATGTATTCCATGTATCACATTTGAGGAAGTTCCTGCACGAGACCGCGGAAGTGGTAGAGCCTAGCTTGCTTAGAGAGGTGGAGATAGAGCATGATGCGACGATTCGACGATCTCCTACGTGCATTCTTGGGTCGGAGATTAAGAAGTTGAGGAATCGAGAGGTCAAGCTAGTCAAAGTGCAATGGGGAGATGATGAGAGTAATGCTATTTGGGAGACGGAAGAGAAGATGCGTTCATTGTACCCTTTCCTTTTCGAGGGTATGTCTTTTAATTTCTCCTTTATCGCTTAGCTTGTACTTATCTTATCTTTAGTATGTCCTCTCGCTAGTATCTTTGACCTTTAGATAGGGTCGTCCTATGGTCGAAACATGTGTTTGTGACATGTTATGTATGATGGATGCATGTGGATGCAAGTGATTGCTAGTGGTTGCTCGTGGATGCATATACACAGACTTTAGGCACTAGATCGGCTCAGTCACTTCATATTGCATATTGCATATAAATGCGTGTACATATTTAAGTAATGGATGTATAATGGTTGTACCATCATATGGATGTTGCATTTTGGTGAATGGTTGTGCACACATGTAGAAATAATATGTATCGATAGGGTTCTTTCGCATACATAATGGACGCATGGCACTATCATGGTTTGCATTAAGGAGGTCAACTGAATCAGTAGACCGCCTGATTTTGCATTAGATAAGGAACATATACACACACTTTTTGCATATGTTCATACAACATTAGAAATTCTATAAGGAAAATGGATGCCTGTGTTTGATGGTTGAGTAGATGGTTTTTTGGATGTTAGGATATGCATTCTCCTTAACTTGGAGATTTCGGGGGCGAAATCCTTTAAGGAGGGGAGAATGTAACACCTCGGATTTTTTTGAGTAATCGAATTAACTAAATTAAAGAATAATTAATCTCAGACGTGATGATTAAGGGAAATGGGTTGCGCCATCGTGTTCGTCTCGTAATTCTGGTCGAGATAGAGTCCGAGTTTGCGGGAAACAGATACCGGATGAAGGAGATATGGACGAACGAAGTTAGGTGGCAAAACAAAAAAATTGCATTGGCGCACTTGGGAAGTGCGCCAGTACAAATTTGCACTGGTGCACCAGCCAAGTGCACCCAGGCCGAGGCAACAGGCCTGCACAGTTTTCTGGTTCAGTCTGACCCATATTGCTGAGTCCTTTCTGACTCTTTGCTGAGTCATTAGGGCTGAGGTGTCACCCTATCCCGACTGAATGGTTTTGATTAACCCGAAGATCATCCGATGGCTTTAATTAAATTAAAATTCTATATAAACATGGGTAGACTCAAACCCTAAATCAAAATAAAAACTAAAACTATGGACGTCATGCTGTCATCTTATAACCTAGAGTAGCCGCCACCAATTAGAGAGGAATAACATCAAATCAAATCAGTTCTATTCAACCCTAACAACGAATTTTCTTCATAGGAAAGCTAATACAACTTCAGAATTCAGAACTCAGGACCCTCTTTGAGTTGTGAGTTCAATAATTTTTATAAAATAATTAGCAAATTAATTGGATTGAGTTATGATGTGGATTATTTGAATATGATATGAATTATTGATGTTATCATACGTGCTGTTAATTCTATGATGTTATGTTATGATCATCTATGTTGTAAAGTTATGATGCTATCACCTATGTTGTAATTCTATGATTAGCTTATGTATAATCAAATCATCATGTTTCATATGCTAGTTGGTTATTTTGATCCATATGATAAATCATAAGTATGTATGCAAGTTTAGATGTTGATTTGGATGTGGATCATGTGCAAGTTAGTAGATTTTTATGCATAACCTTTCATGTTTCATGACACCTATTTTATGTGAATTGGATCTAAAAGTTAGGCTATGACATGTGTGAGTTATATGCCAAATTCTACATGCTAGTTTACATGTTTAGATGTAAGTTTGGACCATTGTTATGTTGCCTAAATCACATATGCAAGTTTATGTAGATATGTGAGTTTGGAATATGAATCATGTTATGCAAGTTTGTGGCTATTGCCTATGCAAGTTACACCTTTAGATGTAGATCTATGAAATACATGATTTATGCAAGTTTGTGACCATTAACTAAACAAGTTCACACCTTTAGATTTGGATTTATGACATATGTAGTTTTATGCAAGTTGTAACTTTGGCCTATGCAAGTTTTAGAACATCATTCACACATGCAAGTTCACCCCTATGTTTAGATCTAGTTGTATCTATATGTATGTTGTGATGTTTTATCTTTATTTCATGAGTTAGACTATTCGAGTCTAACGTATATTTTACGTTAAACGAACGAACGTACAACGTGGGGTAAAAGGGGATAATATTAAAAGATTTAATTGGCATAAATGCCTTAAATGGCATAAAATAAATTGTGTTGAAAATTGGTATGATTGTGCATACCATAAATGGATGGACATAATTGAGTCAATTATGGCCATAATTAAATTTGGAATTAATTGGTAATTTGAATAGGGAAAGTAATTCAAATTGGGGGAATGATTAACTAGGAGTAATTAATCGTCTAAGACACGAGGTTAGGCTCTTTTGTGGTGTAAGACCGCTCGGATCCGCCCGGCAAATCCAGTTGCCACAAATGCCAGTCTAATGTGGGAGGTCTTAGGCATAAATTAAATACGTAACAATTGTAAAGACACGAGGTTAGACTCGTTTGTGGTGTAAGACTTCCTGGACCCGCCCGGGAAATCCAGCTGCCACAAATGCCAGTCTAATGTGAGAGGTCTTTATGAGGTTACGGTCTTAATGAATTAAGAAACACTTAACCAGATAGACATGTAGTGGGACATGAGGGGTTTAAGTGGGTGCCTTGGGTGGCATGTGGAATCTAGTGGGTTCCTTGGGTGGCATTTGAAATACGATTAGAAATACTTAACCAAAAATTGAAACATGTAATTGAAACATGAATAAGAAGAGGGTTAAGTGGGATATACTAGAGGAGACCAAGCTTAGGTGGATAGCTTGTGTCAAGTAATGGGGGCCCGTTTCAACCAGTAACCCCATATGTATCTTTGTGGGCTTGACCCAAGTCGAGGACGGGACACGCATACTGGGCTTGACCGTAAGAGGCCAAACCGGGTTAGCGTTGGCAACGCAAGTCCAACGGGTTCATATGCATGTGTGGACCCGGGCTGGTAGGCAAGACGTTGTTGCATCGTGTAGGTATATGTCGTGCATCATTAGTGGTATCGGGTTGCCACTCTGGGAAGTGATACACCCCACTGTAGGGCCAGCACGGGTATATACGAGTTAGGGAGTCGATTGCTTGGGGGTAGTGGGTACACCTAGTGGAGATAGGGGCAGGCGGCACCTATGAAGGCAGGCGGGATCAACCTTAGGGTGACTAGTGGTGGTGCAATATAGCAATTATCTTGTAGTGTCGGTGTAGTTTAGTAATTATCTTATAGTGGTTTAGGTGTGCTTTAACGATATCGTTGTTCATCTTGTTTCCTTGTTTACTCTGCCGTACTCAACGGTTCATGGTCATTTCCTAATTTTCCAACTTATGCCTTAGCCTAGTTAGTTTGGGTAAGTATATTGTTAAAGTTATCGCACTCGCCAGACTTTATGTCTGACCCCTTTTGTTTCCTCCTATTTTCTTCTCCCCCCTCCCCCCAGGTGCTCAGGTTGGAACTAGCACCAGCGGAGCTTGATTTTGGACAACTGTGCTTCTTATTTTTAGAAGATTGCTTGGATCGCTGAAGTAAAGTATAGCCTCTCTTTTATTTATGGCTATTTTGTATTGGGGATTATGTCTTTCAATTTATGTACTTTGATTTAGTCAAGATGGATATTATGTACTTGGCTCTGGTTTTGATAATGTAATCAAACATATGTATTTTCCGCTATCATGAAATAAAGTTTTTTATTTTTTCAAGTATTATTTATATCTGTCTTGTTGTTAAGTTTCTATTCTATACCCACTTAAAACGCTCCATAGAAGTTAATGCATTCCCTTTGTGAGTGACATTAATGGACGTGGGGTGTTACACGTGGTATCAGAGCTGAAGGTTACCAGAACTGATATAAATTTTGAAAGTTGTTTTTCAAAACCATTTTTATAAAGAAGTACCTTCAAAATTATGTTTTAAGGAAAGTATTTTCAAGAGAAAAGCTTATTTTAGAAAGCGTAACCCCAAGAGCCATATATCTTTCCTTCAGTTCTTTTGTATTGAATCTTTCCTTTTTCGTTTCAGCATGTCTGAAGCATTTGAGATACCAGAGGGTGTTCATGTACCCGTTTGGTTTCGTCAATATCTGGAGGCTAGGGCCGCCACCGCAGGTCCATCAAATTCTCCTCCTCCTCCTCCTCGCGTAGATACTTTGGCTAAGATATGTAAGGACTTTTGGGCAATGGGTGGAAAACCTTTTCACGGGACGGAGACATTTGTTGAAGCTCGAAACTGGCTAAAGGAAGAGGAAGAATTATTTGGAATCTTTGAAG
This sequence comes from Allium sativum, assembly GCA_030737875.1. Classification (NCBI taxonomy): domain Eukaryota; kingdom Viridiplantae; phylum Streptophyta; class Magnoliopsida; order Asparagales; family Amaryllidaceae; genus Allium; species Allium sativum. The sequence goes on from CM060924.1 coordinate 223,295,956, forward strand.
TGGATGATGGAAGAAAGGTCCAGTTGGCTGCCTGGCTAATGAAGGATGAGGCCTCGTTTTGGTGGGAGGTCACTAATGGGGGACGTCCAATCGATACATGGCCAGATTTTAGGCAGAGGTTTAAGGCGAAGTTTCTCTCACGGGCTGAAGAGAATTTATATATGGAAAGATTTTTGGCGTTGAAGCAAGAGAACCTATCAGTGAAAGAATATGTCAACAAATTCAATCAGTTGGCGAGATTTGGCTTAGACTTGGTGAATACACCTGAAAAGAAGGCTCTGAGAATTGTTAAGGGTTTAAACGAGCTGCTTCATGGGTTAGCTATGACCCACATCCCCATGGGAGCTACCTTTGAGAGACTAGTTGACATGGCGCTTATGCATGAAGAGGAGAAGGGCGCCAATGCTAATAAGGCTCCTGAGAAGAAAGGGGATCAAAAGAAGTCGCAACAACAACAACAGAATAAGAAAGTTGGCAAAGGCAACAATGGTAAGGGAAAGGAGAGATGCTTTAACTGTGGGACACCCGGCCATCTAAGCAAAGATTGTAGGAAGAAAAGGAAGATTGGTTATTTACACTGTGGCGAAGCGGGACATCTGATCAAGGATTGCCCAAAGAAAGGGCAGAGGGCAGGGTCTACCTCGGGAGGACATGTGAAAGCTCTTATGGCACCAGGGCAGGCAAGGGGGCAAGTTCAGGCTCGCATGATCCCACTGTTGCAAGAACGAGGTAGAGAAATTTCCGTTGAAAGTTTAGTTTTTCTGTTTGATCATCATGTCCGTACTTTATTCGATTCTGGCGCATCACATTCGTTCGTCTCTACATCATTAGTTGAAACACTGCACCTAGATACTAGTCTTGTTACTGATCCCTTAGTAGTCCCAAATACTACTGGTGGTTCGGCTCATCTTTCTATGATCTGTTGGGTTTAGAGAGTGTTTATCTTGGGCGTTGAGTTTGAATGCAATGCCTTTTTTCTTGGTTTCATGGGCTACGGCTTGATTTTAGTTATGGATTGGCTCACTAGATATGGGGCCATCCTAGATTGTGAAAGAAGGGTAGTTAGATTGTTGACTCGTTGTGGAATGACCCTTGATATTTCTTGTGACCCTAGAGGTCCAGTAATGCTTAGCTACCTAGAATCCCTTGACGCATCCGATGATGATTTACATTCTGTTCCCATAGTCCGTGAATATGTTGATGTCTTCGATGAGGTGAGGGGTTTACCCCCAAAATGTGAGATAGACTTTCGAATATATCTAGTTGATAATGCAAAGCCAGTTGCATTACCAGTGCGCCACATGGCTCCAAGAGAGAGAAGAGAAATCAGTAAGCAAGTGAAGGAATTGCTTGACAAGGGGTTCATCAGACGTAGTATATCAGAGTGGGGTGCTCCAATAGTATTTGCCATGAAGGCGGATGGGTCCCTTAAACTTTGTGTGGACTATAGAGAACTTAATAAGCTTACTAAGAAGAATAGACACACACTGCCAAGGATTGACGATCTCTTCGATCAGTTAATTGGTGCCTCAGTGTTTTCGCAGTTGGACTTAGCCACGGGTTTCCATCAGTTGAGGGTGGCTGAGGATAGCATAGACAAGACTGCCTTTAGGACTCCAGACGGTTTCTTTGAGTGGCTTGTGATGCCCTTCGGTTTGACAAATGGCCCCGCATACTTTGTTGACTTGATGAGTAGGGTGTTTAGGGAGTACCTTAATAAATTCATGGTAGTCTTTGTGGACGACATCTTGATCTTTTCTAAGAGCGAAGAAGGGCATGCCCTACATCTTAGGGAAGTGTTGGAGACTCTTCGAGCGCATAGCCTTAAAGCTAAATTTTCTAAGTGTCACTTTTGGAGAAAGGAAATGCGATTCTTAGGGCACGTGGTTTCCAAAGAAGGGATAGCTGTGGATCCCGCAAAGGTAGTGGCCATCCAAGATTGGAAGGTCCCTAAAAATGCTACCGAGGTGAGAAGTTTCTTAGGGTTGTCTAGCTACTATAGGAAGTTTATCAAAGACTTCGCGAAAATATCAGCTCCATTAACACGCTTGACGAATAAGAACCTAGTTTTTACGTGGGACGTAGATTGTGATGATGCGTTCCAATGTTTAAAGAGAGCTTTGACCACAGCCCCAGTCTTAGTGTTGCCAGATGGGAGTAAGCCATTTACCATTTATACCGATGCTTGTGGGATAGGACTAGGCGCAGTCTTAATGCAAGAGGGAAGGGTAATAGCCTATGGTGGAAGGCAGTTGAGAGTGCATGAGAGAAATTACCCTACACATGACGTAGAGTTGGCCGCTATTGTTTTTGCACTTAAGTCTTGGCGCCATTATCTTCTTGGCAAGAAATTCGAATTGTTCACTGACCACAAATCGCTAAAATACTTATTCTCTCAGAAGGACTTGAACTTAAGGCAACAAAGGTGGATGGAAGTCTAAGCATCCTACGACTCCGAGATAGCATATACCCCTGGCAAGGGTAACGTGGTGGCAGACGCCTTAAGTAGAAAATGGTTGTCCTTGAGTCCGTTGTTTGTTGAGCGCCGAAGCTTAGAGTTCATCTCTACGTTTTACTTTAAACCTTCCGTTGACTTTGTACCCGGTTTGCTAGCATCCTTGGAGGTCAGACCTACGCTTTTGGGATGGATTGGTGAGGCACAGCGAGATGACCCACAGTTGGTTGAGTTAGTAGAGAAGCTCAAAAGGGGAGTCATCGAGCCATCTCCGTAGATATACCCTAGATGATAAGGGTTGGTTACGTAGTGACGGTAGACTTTGTGTGCCACAGGACGAGAATCTGAGGAAGACCATTCTTGATGATGCACATCGTTCGAAGATGACCATTCATCCCAGCGGGGACAAGATGTACATGGACATGAGACGAGTTTACTTTTGGGCCGGTATAAAGAGGGATGTAGCCAAGTTTGTTGCTAGATGCTTGGTGTGTCAACAAGTAAAAGCAGAGCAAAAGAAACCCGGTGGGTTACTTCATCCATTGGAGGTCCCACAATGGAAGTGGGAAAGTGTCTCGATGGACTTTATTGATGGGTTACCGAGATTGAGGAAGGGTAATACGGGGATTTGGGTCATGGTAGATAGACTTACTAAGAGCGCCCATTTCATTCCCGTGAAGAGTAAGAGGACTGCTCCATGGTTAGCCTCCATATACATTCGAGAGATAGTTCGTTTGCACGGTGTTCCTTCTAGCATAGTGAGCGACCGTGATCCTATCTTTACTAGCGAATTTTGGAAGAGCTTGCAAGAAGCGGTAGGGACTCAGTTATGTTTGAGCACCGCATATCATCCTCAGACGGACGGCCAGACCGAGAGGGTGAATCGTATTCTAGAGGACCTATTGAGGTTGTGTGTCGGTGTAGTTTAGTAATTATCTTATAGTGGTTTAGGTGCGCTTTAACGATATCATTGTTCATCTTGTTTCTTTGTTTACTCTGCCATGCTCAATGGTTCATGGTCATTTCCTGATTTCCCAACTTATGCCTTAGCCTAGTTAGTTTGGGTAATTATATTGTTAAAGTTATCGCACTCGCCAGACTTTATGTCTGACCCCCTTTGTTTCCTCCTCTTTTCTTCTCCCCCCCCCCACCCCCAGGTGCTCAGGTTGGAACTAGCACTAGCGGAGCTTGATTTTGGACAACCGTGCTTCTTGCTTTTAGAAGATTGCTTGGATCGCTGAATTAAAGTTCAGCCTCTCTTTTATTTATGGCTATTTTGTATTGGGGATTATGTCTTTCAATTTATGTACTTTGATTTAGTCAAGATGGATATTGTGTACTTGGCTCTGGTTTTGATGATGTAATCAAACATATGTATTTTCCGCTGCAATGAAATAAAGTTTTTAATTTTTCAAGTACTGTTTATATCTGTCTTGTTGTTAAGTTTCTGTTCTATACTCACTTAAAACGCTTCATAGAAGTTAATGCATTCCCTTTGTAAGTGACATTAATGGACGTGGGGTGTTACATGAAATTTCAGTAAATTTTGAGCGTCCGTTCAAGATTAAATGCAACAAACGCGTCAACCGCCAACAAAAATGATCTGGTGAGTTAATTCTCACACCTTCTGGAATTCTGTGATGTGGTAAATTCATATTAAAATATAAAATTTACCCTTAAAAATATAAATTGGTTGATTGGTTGCTGTTGACTGTTATGGTTGATTGGATGCTGTTATTTAGATTTAATCGTTTTAAATTAGTAGATCGTCTGAAATTTATTTCATATATTATTATGAAATGTATAACGAGCTGTGATGCAGGGAAGAACAGGTTGGAGGGATCCGACCGGATTCCTCAAATATTATATATGTTGTTTGTTTGTTTTATATTTTGATATTTGAACTGATTTAACCCCATATGGTAGAAAAACCTGTTTGTGCGTGATGGTTGAATAAATATTCACCTGTGTTGTATTTAAAATCAACCGACAGTGTTGATTGGGTAATTGGCAGTGAATGGCCTAAAATGTATTGTTTCAGACGTCGTTCGACCGTTCGGTGAATTGACGTAGCTTTAAAGTTATAAAATATTTTATAATTGAACTGAAGTCTTTCAGTCATTTTATATAATTAATTAAATTAGAAATTTATGAATAAATATTTTAATCGAGCTTTTAAAAAGAAATTTGTTTAATGATTATGAAAGAAGATGTTGTGATTTACGAAAGTGCTAATAGAAGAAACCATAAAATTTACCTACGGGTTGCAAAATAGAACAATTGTTTTTAAAACAATTACATGGCATTTTTAAATTAATTAAGCTATTTAATTAATTTAAAAAGGGGAAATGACTAATGATAATCAGTTAACTGCTAAGTGAGGTGTACGATCGACAAAAATCAACCAAAATTGATAATTGAAGTAATTTGATTTAAATACTTTGAATATTCGTTAAGGTTTAATGAATGGTGTTAATAACTAGTTAATCTTCGATTAACTATAAATTAAGGAAATTATTGAATTATGTTAATGAAGTTGATTTTATTTAATAAGCTTTTCCAAATAATAATTTAGACTATTTTTTTAGTTAGTAGCATTGTTAACTATTTTAATATAGTTAAATGTTAAGGTAAATTATTATTGTAATTAGATATAATTAAAGAAATTACCTTTAGTTGGAATCCCATTAGAGGTGGTGAAGTGTCGATGAAATCGATCAAGACAAATAAGAGATTTTATAAGGAGGTGTAAAATTCAAGTTTCAAGACGAGAGGTGCAAATGAGATATGTAATGAATATAACAACTTAAATAAGACTTTTCTTACTTATTAAAATTAAGAAAGGTGAACTCGACTGAATAAAATTATTAAGGAAAACAGTAAATAGATTTGTAATGGACTAAAAGATGTTAATGGGTTTAAAGTGAAATCTGAGCTAAGTTGCAAAAAGGATGATAAATGGATTTTTATAAGCATTTAGAAAGAAATCCAAACGAGGTTTAAAAAAGGGTCTTTAAACCAAAATGAAGACTTAGAATGTTTAAGAAATGGTTTATAAAATCAATTGAGATCGAGATGGTAAATAAGATTTTGGTGAGATGGATAAGTGACGAACTGATATTATTCTGAGATAATAACGTTGTCGATCAAGGTCTGAGAGGTAAATAAAATACCCCAACTTGAATGGCTTCATTATTATCGAGGAATGGTATTGGTTTGAAACGAGTGAAAGGGATTGTGATAGGTGTGATATTCCATACGAGAAGGATTGAATACAATTGCGAGGTTTTGGAATATGAATCAATACTAAATTGGTTTCAATGTTAATAAGGATAATTGGTTTTATATGATACAAGTCGACATTGGTTTTAACCATATTAGAATTGGAACTTATTTAATACCATTAAGTAATATATATCGTGAGATGCTCGAACATAAGAAAATGGGATAAAGGTTTTGAAGGAAGTTCTTGACATTTACCAAGGAAATAAAAAGGTGGAAATCCATATATATACATGACAAAAACATTAAAAATAGTTTTGTACTAGAATGAAATTAAGTGTAATGTTTCTAATGTATTGGAAGATTAGAAGTTCATTAACTATTTTATTAAATATATTTTAATAGGCCAGGTAATTCCAAGTATCGAATCAGCAAACTCATTGTATTCACACTATTGTATTTGATAGCTAAATAACCGACTATCAAACCTGACCAATACGATTGTTGGTATGGAAAGACCGGGATCGAATTTATATTTGAAAACCATTCCAACCAACAAATACGTGAAGACGTTGATTGAAGACAGAGCAAGTGAAAACTGTGGAACTTCATAAGTGGAGGGACAACTTGTCGAATTTCTCTGGCTTGCAACCAGAGTTATTTGATTTGTGATTCTGTCGTGGTTGAAATCCATGGATTTGCAATGACTTCTCACTACTGATCTAGTGATTCCTAGGATGCAGTGGGAGGGTGCTTCGGTTCATCCTGTTCCTGGACGACTTGTATGGCGAATATCTGACAGAGTATTTCCAAAGGGGTCACGTACATTGATTTCTTCAAACGTATCACAATTGGGTCGCTCCCAACCAGGGTATTTTTGTGGACGTCAACTAGTGATTTTTCTGGCAAATCTGACGATGTGGCATTCAAAGTAATGATAGCCAGATGTTTTAAAGAGATTCTAGCCTCAAGCCTCACAACTGGGAAATGACAAAAATCGGGCAGGAAGCATAGCTATGTGGGTACTCCCATTAGGGTGTATAATCACCTATCTAAAGAAATTCCATTTGCTTCTTAAATCTATATTCGATGCTGTCCCTTTTTGGGAGGCGGTTGTTGATCCCAACCGTCGGTGATATACATTCGATACACTCAAGCGAAATGAGTGGTCGGTCATGTGAGGGCCGGGTTGCAAGACGTTCTTGTTTAACCCGGTGTATTCTCCTCTAGAGATACACATTCGGAAGGTGGTCCCATACCTTGTCAAGGTTGGAATCCAATATCCAATAAGTGCCAACGGTTTTGGTTTGTATACTATATATGGGGAGCGTGAGATGCAAGCATTCCTCTAGATTGTTATTTATTTGTATTTAGACATTGTGATAATATCAGAGCAACTTATGATTTCAAAAACTTTTTGGGTTATAGTAAGGTAAAAACCTTCTATGTTTATGTATGGGCTGGTCTTACTATTATCCTTTGATCTTAAAAGGATTTTACAAAGTTAAGCAAGTTGTGTGTGTGCGCTGTGAATTTATCACTGATAATATTCCAGACTGACCCGGTGTGTTTTGCTTTGCTTCAAATGTGCTTGGGTCAGACCGAGTATGTTCCAGGTTAGGTTTCGCTTGGAGTTTCAGGAGCTGGAAGAAGGAGGCTTCAACGTTAGATACATGGAGTTATTTTCCACTGTGACTGATATACGTTGTACTCTGATGATTGGTATGTTTATACAGTTCTTTTATATAAAGAGATTTGATATTATATTTTATCTGTTCCGCTTTGAGATTTTGATGTGGTGTTCTTCTTCTTTCTTCTATTCTAATATTCTTTCTTTCTTTTCTCATCCTCTAATTTCTTTCTATTGACAATCCAATGTTTTCAATACTTGAATAGTCGACATGGTGATTTTATGTCGATTTTCGGGGTCCAAAATCCTTGGGTCATTAAATCAGTCATACAATAATAGAACTTGGAGAAACAACTGATGTTGAGACCGAGACGGCGGACTTGATATCGCGGAGCTAAGTTGATCAGATTTGGGCGTAGTGGCGAATTATTAAAACGATGTATTTCAGTGATGAATGAAAATCCAAGGTGAGTTCAACTCACTCAATTTATCCCACTTATATGTATAAGTCGGGTTTAAATATTTGCATGCTATGATTGTTAATTGGTTGATGGATGTTTGGATTTGCTGTTATTGTGATGGTTGAATTTTATATCTATTTATTGAAATAAATGACATTGTTAAAATAACATATTTGGATGCAGGGAAAACAGATTGGAGGATTCCATCTTGATTCCTCAAATTTATTGTTTATTTTCATATGATCATTATATGCACTATTTAACTGATATGATTGGATAATTAAATTGATCACTGATTGTTGAATCCAAATTCAACATTTGTTTTGTTTTAACCAATAGGCAGTACTGGTTGAGTTGTTAGCAACGGTTGGCCTAAAAATGAATTGTTTTATCAATACTGATTACCGTCTGGTGAATCGACGGTAATGCAGTTATCAAATTTGTTTTATAACTGAAAATAAATTTTGAAATCAGTGTATTTGAATAGAAGTTTAATAAAAGGAAATTAATATGTATTATTTATTATTTAAGATTTGAAGTAATTATTAAATGATTTTGTAAAGTAAATTCCTATATAATAAGCTTTATAAAATTGATGAATGGGAAATGACATAAAGGTTAAGAATCGGATAAATTGTTTTCAGGAGACGATTAAATAGAATGATTTAAATTAATTATATTATATTATTAATCTAAAAGAAAGGCTAATGAAGATGATTAACGAGTTGATCATGATTTAAGTTGACAAAGCCAACTAATTTAATTGGAATTGGTTATTTGATACATTTATTTGAAATTAATCTATGAAATAGATAAATGAATATTTGTTTAATTTAATAAGATTTTTAAAGGAGAATTTACCGTTTATTTAGTTAATAAAGAACTTGACTATTTCTATGGTAGTTAATGAAGAAGTAAATTAGTATTTTAATTTAAGAGGTAAATGTTTAAATGGGATTCAAGTAAGTAAGCAATCAAAGTCGCAATGAAATTAGTTAAGATGATATGGATGGAACCAAGTTTTATAACGAGGTTATAAAAAGGGAATTTAAGCAAATGTGACCGCTTAAATGAGTGTTCATGTAATATTTGGATTTGATAAAGAAAAGTGAGACAAAAAGGGGTTTTATATAAAACCTGAGTCTTATAAACAATGTTTATAAAATGGGGCGTGAGGCTAAAACGTTAAGTTTGAATTAACGTTATTTAACAATGGAATGAAAACTCGATTCTCAAGGAGAAAATAGTTGGACGAATTTGAAATGAACTAGAAATCGAGATGGGAACCCAATTTTGAATTAAAGTATTAAGGCGGGTTGAATTATAATATGCGATCTAAATTCGCTGTATTAAATAAAAGATTAGGTTTCATCAGTTCCGACTAAAATGGGATTTGTTCTGATATCGGGATTGAATATTGATTTTGGGTATTACAACTGATGCCTATCTTAAGATATGAATGTTGTTGATCAAGGTCTGAGAGATAATTTGAAATACCCCAACTTGAACGACTTCAGGATTATCGAGAGATGATATTAGCTGCAGTGGTGAAGAGGTTAAAAGTAATGTATTTTGAGAAGTAATAATATAACGTTAATTTAAGAATTTGGAAATATATAATAGATTCCAAAATAAAAGGAAATTAATACGGGCTTGAGAATATGGAATGTTATCTCCATGGAAAAGGAAATAAAAGGAAATTAAAATAGGCTTGAGAATATGGAATGGTATCTCCATAGAAATGGAAATAAAGGGATTTGTGAAGATATAACGATGTTTTTCAAAGTAAGAAGATAAGATTTAGAATGGGTTTATTCCAAAAATATAACTGACGGGTATAGTGTTCAAATGAGGAAACAAAAGGAGAGGTCGTAATGATTATTGTACAAATGACGAGTTGAGTCGATGATAAATAATAAATGATGTTGTAATTATTGTTTTGAAATAATAATATAATAGAAATTGGATATGATTATTAAGTATTTTTCTAAATATTAAATTGAAATGGTTTGAGAAGATTAATATACGAAAATGGAAATTTAATACCATGTTTTAAAATATGAAATGTTTCTAGAAGTTTTTAAATTACCCATTCATTAAAAAAAGGGCCAAAGGTTACAGAGTACTGAACCAATGAACTTATTATGTTCACACAATTTTTATTTGATGGTTAAACCACCGACTATCAAATTATGGCCCATACGATTGTTGGTACGGAAAGACCGGGATCGAATTAATATTCGAAAACCCATTCCGACCAGCAAATACGTGAAGATGAAGATTGAAGATGAAGCATTGAAGACCGTGGATCTTCACAGACGGAAGGATTACTCCTAATCTCTGGTTTAGCGGCTAGAGAAAACTGTGATTCTGTCATGATTGCAATCTACGGATTGCAAGGACTACTAGCTATCAATCCATAGGGTGATTCCTAGTATGTGGTTGGAGGGTGCCTTCGGTTTGTCCAGTCCCAGGACAACTTGTATGGATGAATGCCTGACAGAGTATTTCCTGAAAAACCACGTACGTTGATTTTTACAAATATGCCGAGTTGGTAGTAAAGAGGGGCATTTCTTTTATACCTAGAGTATATTTGTGGACGTCAATTAGTGATTTGACGGATCTGACAATGTGGGATTCAAAGCAAATGACGGCCAGATGTTCCAAGGAAAAATCCTAGCCTCAAGCCTCACAAACGGGAAATGACAAAAAATCGGGCAGGCAGCATGGCTATGTGGGTCGCACCCACCAGGGTGTATAATCACCTCCAGAGAAATTCCTTTTGCTTATTTAATCTATCAATGCTATCTCTTTCGGGAAACGGTTGCTGATCCCAACCGTTGGTGATATACATTCGATACACTCAAGCGAAATGAGTGGTCGGTCATGTGTGGGCCGGGTTGCAAGACGTTCTTGTTGAACCCAGTGTATTCGCCTCTAGAGATACACTATCGGCAGGTGGTTCCATACCTTGTCATGGTCAGAATCCAATCTCCAATAAGCGCCCGTGGTTTTGATTGTATACTATATATGTGGAGCGTGAGATGCAAGCGTTACGCTAGATTGATATTTATTTGTATTTTGACACTATTATAATATCAGAAAATATATTGATTTCAAAAATGTTTTGGGTTATCGTAAGGTAATAACCGTCCGTATTTATGTGTGGATTTGATCTTACGATTATCTTTTTCTTTCAAAAAGATTTTTGAACTCTAAAATCAAGTTGGATGATTTCCTTAAAACTTTACGAGTTGTTCTCACTCTGGTTCACCAGACTGACCCGGTATTTGTAATGCTCGGGTTAGACCGGGTTGTACAGGTCCAGGTTATCGGATGCTGTGAAGTTCAGAGACTTGCTGGAGAAGTTCAGACGTATTGGTATTTATTCCGCTGTATGTTGTGCATGAGGACAGATTATTATAACTGTCCAGATATGTGATGTACTCTGATGATTTGTAAGTTATATTTCAAGCTCTCAATAAAGATTTATTTATATAATATATTTTGTTTCGCTGCGATGTGAGACTTTGATTTTGTTGTAATTCTTCTTCTTCTATTCTAATATTTCTTACTTTCTTATCTCACCCTCTAATTTCTTTCTATTGGCATGTGGGTTTTCAGTACAATTTGGGTTGGACGGGTGTTGTTTAGTCAGCTCAAAAGGTACAGGAAATTTGGGTTGCTACAGAACCCAAGGTAATAAGAGGGAAATAAAGCCTTAGGCCAAACAATATCCGGTTTGAGCAATAAACAAATCTTAAAGTACTGTGAAAATCATAATAGTATATATAGCATAGAGGGTTAGGGAAATCATACCAGTCCTAGCCCTGCACCCACAAAGATAGAACATAACAATCGATATGTGATATACTGTGATAAACATCAAGTAGAGAAGGTGTGATGGATGTCTAAGTACCAAATGGTAGTAAATAAGTAAAAAACCATAACATCCATCAACCAACCTCATATTCACTCACTCGTGCATAAAGCATATGACATTCAGTAATTCGATCATCTAATCCATTGAGGCATAGGCACTCTCTACTTCAACAGGTCTACCAAACTCTATCTATGTCCCACTACAACGAACTATAGCAGATAACTATACCTAGTCCATTCTATAATTGATGTTGCGGTCCAGGCCAACCAGTCTATACCGAAGTTGATGTTGATTCCTCATTATGCCACTCTCTTCGATATGTCCCAAAGTCATGCATATCAATGACTTTGTTGCACGCGTTCTCTGTAACAGAATCCATCTCCAGACTATCTATTAGACTCCTGTTTGACTTCGATCGGAAAGTGGGCTATTCTTGACTAACAACAATGCCATGAGACCTCTTCAACTTCCCTCCAAGTAGGAACAACTACGTGTTATCCAATCCCCATATGACAATCACCTTAGTATGATCCAATTTCGTCTTTTCTGCATTTCAGACAAAACTATCCATCGGAGCAGCCTTGTTCCACATCCTGTAGTCTATATCGTTGAATGATGAACCACTACATAAAAGCTTTGCGTCCTTCACTCCTGTCGTAGCCAGTGATCGAAGAGCCACTATGTCCTGCTCCTTGAAATCACACCATCATCCATGTCAAATTGACCAAATAGCCAACGATGATGGTAGTTGATACCAAACACTTTGTAGTAATCGATAACTATTACCCGAATCATGTATTCAACCAAAATAGGTTAAATACCCGTTCAAGGAAAACATTTGACATTCATTGTGAAATCCAGCTTGTCGCCAGGTCTATTCTTCGTCTTAATATTAGCCGCCAAACTCTAGAGACCACGATAAATCATTCCCCTCAAAATCAAGCGCCCAAATACACATGGATTTAGATCGATGTAACCGACCCGAGTCAGATCCTCCTAGTGATCTGGGTTCATATTAGCCAGTATGCCAATGTGGGATCAGCCTGGCATAACGATACAGATTTGGGTCGGCATACATTGATCTGAATCATGTTCAACATACACTGATTCCAAATCGAATCAATATACCGATCCGGATCTTGTTCGGCCTACGGAACCGAATTCCCCTCCATCGCAAAATCCTCTGCTTAGCTCCAATGTCGGTTCGTCATAAAATACATCGTCAAGCTTCAATGTTGCTCCATCGTTGAATTCAGCCATGCACTCTGAAACACCTTCAATAATTTATATCATCCATTTGATTCTATCATAATTGTGCGCTCAACCAATGTGCACCAGCATGTGCATTTGACCAATAAGCACCAGACATTTACAAATAAGATTTTCCTATTACTAGATCGTCCACGAGTGGCGTTTAAAGTTAAACTAAGCAAACAATGCAATCATGCAACCAATAGTCATATAAGCACCCATAATGGCATCCAATATGATAAATAAAACCTATATATAACAAACAAAATGAATAAATGACCAAATGTTCGAATCTAGCAATATAGTCAAAACAACGCGCAATAGCTCGTAAATGGGTATATACATGTAACAACCAGGAACTTTTATGATTATAAATTTAGTTATTTCATTACGTTCCAAATATGGAATTTTTTCAAACGATGAAATTTAACCATGAAACTTGCACTCAATTGCATTTATGATGGAATTGTGGTCAACTTTCATGTTTGGAACTTCACGAACGGAGTCCATATAAGAAAGTTACGGACGAAATACGAAAACGGATGGAAAATAAGTAAAAGAGAATAATATATATGTGGAAATCACTCCTAGCTCAGTTGGTTAGATGTGGGAGAATTGGGATGAGACATAGGTCTCAGGTTCGAGGGCCACCTTTGCCAATTTCTAGGGGTGACTACCTAGGTAGTGTGAAGGCGTTGAAAAATTGGGGTATATCATTACCCGTGGGATTTACCAAGACCGACAAGTAATGGCTTGAACGAAGTCCTAGGTTTCACACATAAATCAAAAAAAAATATGGAAATAATTAAATTCCTCCCTTGTGTATGCAGGTCGATGGAAGGAGGCGACAGTTAGGTTTCCATGTATATTCTTATTATATTAAAGGAAGGATCTTTATTCAAGTTAATCTAACGTTCTAGGGCCAATGTATCCCGTATAAATAAAGGGTTAGACCCCCATTATTTTGCATACAAATATGAAAGCAGTATCGAAGCTCTACCATTTTTCTCTTCTTCCAAATCTCTTCTAAATCAAATCTAAATATATACAAAATTAAATAAACATAGTTTTGAGAAGACTAAAATCATATTCTTATGCAAAAAAGATAGTGCTACGAATAGGCATTCTTCCATTTAGATTTCCTCCCTCTTTTCTATTTCTTCTAGATCTACAAGTCTAAAAGAATCCCATTTTTGGAATAATTGTAGATTTGTTAGATTTTGGGAATTGTAGCCTAAGTTTATTCAGATTCAGATTTGAATAGCTTTCAGGTGAGTGGGAAATTATATACATCATTTATAATAACTTATTTAATTTGTGTGTGTAGATCTAATTATATGCCTAAAAGCATGTTAGATTTGTTTATTATGGTTTGTCTAATCTGAAATAATAGGTTGTGGTTTGAATTTTGAGTTTGTAGGCCCTTTTGGTTAATTAAATTATATTGCCTACATTTGTTCATAGATTTTTTTTTGGTTATTGTAAACACCTTGGATTTGGAAATCAATGCTAGAATTGTAGTAATTATTCCACGTTCTTAGATTTGGTGTTGATTGTGATTTATGTAAATCCTGGTTAAAAAGATATGCTTTTTATGTTCGATGTTGATTGGGGTTTTACTTAGTTATTGTAAATGTTTCATTTTTGTTCTTCTTGAATAAAAGGAATGATTTGGAATTAGCATGAAATATGTACAAATCAAATAGGAATGGATATGTAAATTCACGCATATTTGTATGTAGTTTATTAAAGTCATTCCAAAAATATACATATTTCTTGTGGTTTGAAATATGCCTATTCATCTTTCAACTATTTTGGGAATATATTTACAATAGCTACAATTTTAAACCATTTATAGGATTTTGAATTTTAAACAATATTAAACATAAAAAGTTTGTTTTGGTTATTAGTTTAGACCAGAACATAAATGGTTAAGAATGATAAATAAAGCTTACTAACTATGGTAACTGCGCTTAAATAATAAATAAATCTATAAATTTATCCATCCAAATCTACGTAATTACCGCAAAAATATCATATCATATTATAATAACTGTTTGTTGACATTGTTGTGTGTTTGAATAGTTTCTATTTTATGTGAATATATGAAATTATAACCCATGATAAATGGAAATGGAGACTATGACCGTTATAGCAATAAATATAATTGATTTGCTATATATGACTAAAATGGTCATAAGTAAGGTAATAAATATTGTAACCATATTTGATTGGGGGAAATGAACTGAATATGATAAACATGGCTAAATGGTTACAATTTGAATTGTGTTAGGAATATGAATTGTAACTCCAATCATGGAATCTAATAAATAATAAACATATATGTGTAAATACAAAAATAAGAAACAAATGGAATTAAATTATAATAATAAGTAGGAGTTATAGTATTTAGATTAGAATTAAAATGAGATTGATACAAATTACATTTAATAGAATAATAAATGCCTTAGGAAAATATGTCTGTTAGAGTCATAAATGGCATTAAATAGGTTAATTGATGCCTTATGAAATATGACCGTTATAACCATCTGTGGCCAAGTGGCGTAATTGATAATAATAAAAAATAAAAGGGGAATCAATTGGGATTGTTTGGCATAGTAAATACTAAGTAAATAAGGAAATTAATAAATAAACATCCTCAGATAGGAAGTTATAGGTTTTCCTTATTTATTTCTAGTTAATCTTGAATTAATATAACTAAGAGTAGGGGTAAGCAATACTAGGTTCAAAATGAATTAACCGACCAAACTGGTTCATTTTGGTCAGTTTGGTTCTGTTTTAAAACTAAATCGGTTTGAATTCAGTTTGTAAAGTATATTTCTTTTGGTTAGCGGTTTATCTGAATTAACCGAACTTTTAATTTATTATCTAATTTTACGGTATTGCAGTACTTTGAATAATTAGTTTAGTTATATAATACAAAGGCATTTGTTGCAAATCGATCAAATCTTATAATAAACATTAAATTTAACATATAAAGCTTCTCCAAACATGAATTTATGTTTTACTTTGAGTGGATCCATCTTTTAAATAATAATACATCCTTCAAGTTCTGTTAAACGGTTAACGACCGAATTAACTGAAATCAATTCGGTTTGGCTCGGTTTGAAAAAAAATTGGTTCTATTTCGGTTTAAGTTTTTTTGCCTTCAAACTAACCAAACCGACCGGACGCTTACCCCTAATTAAGAGTCAAGATAGGACTTAGTAGGTTAATGATTCGAGGTCAGTTGCCTTATCGGACAGAAGTCTACACTTTCCAGCAGTTGGGTGTATATACAAGTGTTGCGAGATACTATTAACCATAGGAACTAATGACAATAGTTAATTGCGTAGTGAAGATTATTTCCTAAAATAAGGTTTATCTCATGTGTGGGGTGTTAAGTGGTTCTAGGGCCCGCCTCCCGTCCTAAAAGAGGAAACCTTAAAAGGAAATAATTTATAAATGTAAGCCTTCTTTGGGATAAAGGTATTAAGTAGTTAGATCCACCCTTAAAAGGGTATTAAGTGATTGCGTTGCTCACCTCCCCATATTCAAGAAGTATTAAATGTCTATTGGGTACGAGATTGGTAATCCCTGCGAAGATCCGCTTCCTTTGGGTATTAAATGACTGAGTCGAGGGTCCTCTTTGGGATTAGATATTAAAGGACCCCTACGGAGGCACCATAGGTCTACCTATCCTACGAAAGCATTAAGTTGCTAGGGATTTTCTAATCAGGTCAGCTAATTAGTAACATGGGGGTCTGTTAAGAGGGTCTTAAATGGTGTCATGTTGCTACCTAAACCTAGTATTAAGTGACTGCTTACTATCTCTCGCCTTATGCGGGGCATGGGTATATGCGTGAATGACGGAAGCCTTAAGTTAGTAGGACCCGTAGCTAGTGTACTCTAATTTATATTAGTGTAGAGTAAACCACCGAATATGGTATTAATTGGTCGATGGGCCTGCCTTGGTTCTTAAGTAATCGAAAGGATCCATCCTTACTTATCATGGGTAGTGAGGTCTTAAGTGGCCATATATAAATTAACCTCCTTATGACATAGTGAGTAGTTGAGATCCCACCTCTTAGTTTTAGTAATCAGTTAAGGCTTCATAATTATGCATATTCTCAGTACTGTGATATCATTGTGCTCGGGATACTACCTCAGGAAGGGTAGTTTATCATCATGTGTAAATCTTGCCAAGGTTCGGTTAGAATTACCAGCCTTGTTAGACATATGTTTTGGTTCTAACCAAATGGGATACATTTTTGTAATGCAGATAGTGTTATACATTTTCTAATCACTAAGACTTGTTTTTCTGACCCTTCTCCTCATAACAACTCTCAGGTTTAGCTTAGGGATGACAGGTTTTAGCAAATGTTCAATTTGGTTTTCTGTTCTCGTTCTCTCATGCTTGATATCAATGTGGCGATAAGCTTTAAGGTAGTTGTCTTAGTCGGTATTAGTTATTGTATTCTATTTCCACGGTGATTCAGTTTTATTTTATTTTGATTATGCTCACGCTTATTAATTGCAGGTACCAGATTTATACTCTTCGTGCTTGGATGGGTTTGAGTTTCAATTTTAATCAAAATTCGAGCTCAAAAAATTATAGGGTATTATATTTTGGTATCATAGGTTAGGTTTAGACGATCAAAGGAATTAATAAATTAGGATTAGTGAGAAAATGTATTTGAATTTCTTTTCTATTTCCTTTCTTCTTTTATACTCGACTTTAAATTAATTCGATAATGAGATAGTTGTGGGATTACTTAAATCAAGATAGGTTTGGGCGACTAAGCCTTGGAAGTATTTTGGGTTCGAATATTCGGCTAACCCCGAGTTACCCCACGGTGCGTTTGGCGATTTTATTGTGAAGATCATGAGAGCGACATATGGTGAATCCTGTGGATTTGATCTTATTGACTGGACGAAAAGCAAGCTACAACTGAGATATTCGTGATTTCTTGTTTTTGGTTTTGTTTGGGAGTTCCAGTCGATGACCTTATTTTGGTCTAGAAATGGGAAATTCACGTTAGTATGTCGTTATAGTCTGGAAATATAATTACGAAATTTATTCATTCATGAATCCGGATATTCTTTTGATAAAATTTACCATTTGAATACTTAGTCCCGTGTTCGAAGAGATTTCAGTTTTTTAAAACTGTTTTCGGAACTAAAGAGGGTTTCTAGAAATTTAAATTATAGTTTTCAAGAAATTGTTTTATGGATAGTGATTTAAGTAAAACGATAATATGATCTTAGAAATTTAAATTTAACCATGATTTGGATCATTGGTCTTTGTGTAATTTTAATAAATAATCCATTTTGGTAAAAAGTAGGAATTTGAAAACGACAGGGAATAAGCCTCGAAATAAAATAAAAACTTTAATTACCCATTCCTTGAAAATTTTAATATTCCTCATTTCAAATATTTTGGATGATTTACGGAAATTATCACAATAAACCTTTTTAGATATTTAAAATCTCGACAATCAAAAGCATGGAAAGGTTGTTCCTGTCAGTAGAATAAACTGGAATATAAAATTTTAAATATATATTTATATTGTGAGACCCTTAGTTAAAATAATAAAAATTTAATATCAAAAAGATTTCAAGTTTTCCCTCGAAAGAGACTAAGGATATTTCTTTTCATCTTGGGGTATTTGATTTCATAAATCATTCGTGTTCTCTATCAGCTAGGTAAGGGGAAAATCTGTTTTACTTTAATTTAGATTTCTAGCTAAATTATTTTAGGAATTTGTTCGTTGTGTGGTCACAACCTTTTATTGAGACTACTTTGAATCTTTGGAGACGGTTCGGAATTTGACTTTGGTCTATGATACCACTGTGATGAGGACAAGTCTTTTTTGGATTCACATCAAATTTTAAAGGATAACGTGGGACGACTAATATTTTAATCCGACCCTTATAGGGCCAATGTTTAACCTTTGTCCAAAGCTCGTTTTATAGTTGACTGTTTAGTGTTATACTTAGAGTAGTCAACTAGTTGATGAGTTTTGGTACAACTTGAACATAGGACTCAACCGTAAAAGTTGCGTCCAAATTCCCCTCCATACACTTCTTTCGTCCTACCTTTCTCATCTAGCTGAACCATATCTTTATTCTCCTTCTCTTTCTTTGTTATCGCCTTGTCCCCTCCTTTTTCATGCTAGTTTGCACGTTAGATCTCTCCCCACTAGTACTCCAAGATCTAAACCAAATTTCGTCTCTCTGATCATTTCTTAGCCCATAATACCTACAACACTATCAGATCTTTCTCATACCATTTAAGTCTCATTCTTAGGGAAAGAGGCCATTTGGTTAGATCGGATTAAGCATAAGGTTTCATCACCTTAAGGCTAAGAGAATTATTAGTAGCGCTTGGACTTACAACGGTCCTTTGCTTCGAAATTTTTGTGTAGGGCGCCTGTTTGTGTTGCATCTTCCTTTGCCATATTTTGTTGGAATAGGTTTTTGATGAAGGTAATCGTTGTTTCGGAGGTGAAGGTTGAGCTGTCTTTGGATGTTCTTTCGAAGGAAGATCTCGATGAGATTTTAGAGGCATTCGTGTTGTATGCGGACTTGAATGGTCATTGGTTTGACCGGCTTTGGAGATTTTGCAGCAGATCTCGTTTTCCTTAATGTCAGTGTTTGAGTTTAGAAGACTACGTTTAGACTGCCCATATAGTTGCGTGATTCGTTTTGCACATTTAAGCAAAGATGGGAAGTTACGGCTAGATTTGTCTTATAATGCGGGAATCAATCTTTTCTTTCATCGAAGGTGTAACCATCATTTAGTACGCGTCATATTTGATTCAGCTTATTGTCCTTATGTGTTGTTCTGCTGAGTTACTTTGTGTGTTTTCACCTATCCACTTGTCTTTAGGCAATGTTAGGTGAATCTCTGTGAATGCCAGTTTTGTGGTGGGTTTCTTTTTTCATCGCATAATTCTTTATTGGAAGAGATGGCAATGGGGAAACCTCCAAAATACCATCAATGTATGAACGAGATTGAGCATTTTGCAATCATAATTTAACTTGTCAAAGGTTGTGTAAATGATTCAAGCTCCAGCCGCAGAACAAGACATCTCATAGTTATAGGCAATGTTTTTGAGTTTTCGTGCTTTTGTTGTCTTTGTTCTTTTTGCTTTCCATCAATTGTTTCTTGGTTTTTTGGTAATTGTGTTTGTAACTTTTATTGTTTTTCTTGCAAATCGCATGATGATGTAATGAGATTTCATATGTTTTTGTCTTTCATGTTTCGTTGTATTTGAACTAGAAATGAAATCTCATTTTCTTATCTAACTAATAGTTGTTTAGAGTTGGAAAGTATAGTATTTTGTAGTGGGTAAATTTAAGCGAAGGACAAGGTTTCGCGTTGTTTCGTCGCGGGTATATGTCTTATTTGTAGCATGTTCCTTTTACCTAAAATTATCTTTTGAGTTTGTGTGTGTGGTTTTGATTTTCGCATTTTTCTACTTAACCGACTTCCTTCTACGCGAACATGTGGATTGAATTGTTTAAGTAAAATATTTTTTTGAAACTTTTTGCAAATGTTGTTTGAAAATACACACACACACATCCTTTTTAAAATTTACATTTATGATTTACTTTATTTTAAACTTGATTTATGTAAAAAATATGGATTTTGGTACGTTAGTTCACATATGTTTGAACATCTGTTTTGTATAAAAATAAATTGTATAAATGTAATAAAGCACGTATTACCAATTTTACTATGATAAAAATCTGATAAAGAAAGTAGAATGGTATCAAAAAGGAATTTTAAAATATTCATAAGAATTTTATAAGAGGGAATTTACTTTTATGAAAAATTTCGATTTTATAGTCATATGTAAAGCATAAAGAAAATTTTGGATGATTTGTTTGCGCGTTTTAGTGGTGCATTAAGAACAACGATGCGAAAAGACGTTAACGATAACAAGGGAAAGGTTGGTTTTTCCATGGAAATATTGTTTTCATACCTTGTCAATGATGCGCGTGAGTTATTAATTAACTTGTTTTACATATTAGAGCTTGTCTTATGCCTCCTTTGTAGTCTACAGATGGGAAATTTTGGAGTACATTGGGGCTATTGATGTAAAACTATGATAGAACGGGAATTGGAACGTACATTTATAAGCAGAAGAACGTTGAATTTCTCCGCTTTGATTTCCTTTTTTTGGCTTAAGAGAAATAAATAGGAGACGATTTAGATGCGTTAGCGAATTAGAAGATAGGGTTTGGATGCAAAATTAGTTGCTTCACACTTCTCATTGCTGTCGTGTGAGAGTTATGGATGAAAAATGTTTCTAAAAGCTTGCATTAATGTAGTCGTGCTGGTATATGCTAAGATGTTTACATCATGTTTTCAAATGTGTTTTCAAAACGAAGTGCATACATATAGGAGGATCCGATTTAGAATCATTATGCAAGCATACTTTGTGGTTGAAATTCATTACGTACACTGTGCATATGCGCATAGTGGTTGCAAAAATTGATGTACACTAATTGGTTGTGTAGTTTTGGATAATTAGACGCCAGCGCCATGACTTTGTCATTGGTAAAATTTTGTGACAAAATTTCTTTAAAGGAGTGAAGAACCCGTAATTTTGATGATAATAAATTTAGCTATTTAATTAGGTTCCAAAAATGGAATTTTTGAAAATAATGGAATTTGAGCACGAAACTTGCACTATCGCGTTCGTTATCGAATTTTGTTTAATTTTTATGTTTGGAACTTTGCAAACGGAATCCTTATAAAAAAGTTACAAATGAAATGCGAAAATGAACGGTAAATAAATAAAAGAGAATAACATATATATGGAAATAATTAATTTCCTACCCCGCCTGTGCCAGGTCGACCGGGGCGGTCGACTAATTCATCAATCGCTTGTTGGATGGCAGCACGCAATGACAAGGTTTTGATGTATATCGTTATTATGTTAAAGGACAAATCTTTATTAAAGTTAGTCTAATGATCTAGGGCCATTTTAACCCCTATAAATAAAGGGTTGGACTCCATACTTTTGCATACAATTCTAAAAGTAATAACGAAGCCCTGCCATTTTTCTCTTCTTCCAATTCTCTTCTAAATCAAATCAAAACATATACAAAATTAATTAAACATAGATTTAAGAAGATTGAAATCAGAATCTTATGCAAAAGAGATGGTGCTACGAGTAGGCTTTTTTCATTCAGATTTTCTCCTCTTTCCTATTTCTTCTACATCTACAAATTTAAAAGAATCCCATTTTTGGAATAATTGTAGATTTGTAAGATTTTGGGAATTATAGGCCTAAAGGTTTATTCAGATTTGGATAGCTTTCAGGTGAGTGAGAAATTATAATCATCGTTTATAATCACTTATTTAATTCGTTTGCATAGATCTAAATTACAAGCCTAAAAGCATATCAGATTTGTTTATTGTTTTTTCAAATCTGAAATAATAGGCTGTGGTTTGAATTTTGAGTATGTAGGCCTTTTTGGTTAATTAAATTATATTGCCTACAGTTTTTCATAGATTTTTTTGTGGTTATTTTAAACACTTTGGATGCGGAAATCAATCCCTAAATCATTGCTGGAATTGTAGTAATTATTCCAGATTCTTAAATTTGGTGTTGTTGTGGTTTATGTAAATTTTGATAAAAAAGATATGCCTTTTGTGTTCGATGTTGATTGAGTTTTACTTTATTATTGTAAATATGCCCATTTTCTTATTAAATAAAAAGGCATTATTTGAAATCAATAGGAAATATGTACAAATCAAAGAGAAAGGGATGTGTAAATTCACGCATATTTGTATGTTGTTTATAACATCGGTTCCAAAAATATACATATTTCATATTTCTTATGATTTGCAATATGCTTATTCCTCTTTCAACTATTTTGGGCAAATATTAACAATAACTACACTAATTATCCTTTTATAAGATTTTGAATCTTAAACAATATTAAAAATAAAAAGGTTTGTTTCGATCGTTAATTTAGACCAAAACATAAATGATTAATAATAAATAAATAAATAAACCTTACTAACTAGGGTAATTGCGCTTAAATATATGTATGTATGTATGTATACATTTATCCATCCAAATCTACGTAATTAACACAAACATATCATATCATATTATAATAAATGTTTGTTGACATTGTTGTGTGTTTGAATAATTTCTGTTTTATGGGAATATATATGGAATTATAACCCATGTCAAATGGAAATGAATACGATGACCGTTATAGCAATAAATATAATTAATTTACTATAAATGAATAAAATGGTCATAAGAAAAGTAATAAATATTATGACCATATTTGATTGGGGGAAATGAACTGAATAGGATAAACATGCCTAATAGTTACAATTTGAATTGCATTAGGAATAGGAATTGTAACTCCAATTAGGGAATCTAATAAATAACATATATGTATAGATACATAAATAAGAAATAAATGGAATTAAATTATAATAATAAGTGGGAGTTAAATTATTTAGATTAAAATAAAAATGGGATTGATATGAATGACATTTAATAGGATAATAAATGCCATAGGAAAATATGGTCGTTAGTATCATGAATGGCACTAAATAGTTTAATTGATGCCTTAGGAAATATTACCATTAGGGCCATAAGTGGTAGGTGACCTAACTGATAATAATAAAAAGTAATAAAAAGAGGAATTAATGAGGGATTATTTAGCGTAGTAAATACTAAGTCCAATAAGGAAATTAATAAATAAACATCCACAGATAGAAAGTTATAGGTTTTCCTTATTTATTTCTAGTTAATCCAAAATTAATATAATTAAGAGTCAAGATTGGACTTAGTAGGTTAATGATGCGAGGTCAGTTGCCTTATCCGACAAAAGTCTGCACTTTCTAGCAGTCGGATACATGTACAACTGATGTGAGATATCATTAACCATAGGAACCTGTGATGATAGTTAATTGTGTAGTAAAGATTATTTTCTAAAATAAGGTTTATCTCAAGTGTGAGATATTAAGTGGTTGTAGGACCTGCCTCTCATTTCAAAAGAGGAAACTTCAGAAAGAAAATAATTTATAAGCGTAAGCCTTCTTCGGGATAGAGGTATTAAGTAGTTAGGCCCACCCTTAAAAGGGTATTAAGTAATCACGTAGGTTACCTCCCCGTAATCAAGGTATTAAATGGCTATTGGGAACGAGATTGGTAATCTATATAAAGGTCTGCTTCCTCTAGGTATTAAGTGACTAGGTCGAGGGTCCGCCTTGGGATCAGGTATTAAATGACCGCTACGGAGGTACCATAAGTCTGCCTATCCTGCAGGAAGTATTAATTGGCTAGGGAATTATCTAATAAGGTCAGCTAGATAGTAAAATAGGGGTCCGCCAGTAGGGTCTTAAATGATGTTGCTCTCCTATCTAAACCTGCTATTAAGTGACTACTTACTATTTCTCGCCTTATGCGGGACATAGGTGTAAGTGTGAATGACAAAAGCCTTAAATTAGTAGGACTTATAGCTAGTGTCCTCTACTTTATATTAGTGTAGAGTAAACCACCGAGTAAGGTATTAAGTGGCCAATGGGGCTATCTTGGGTCTTAAGTGATCAAAAGGATCCACCCTTACCTATCATGGGTAGTGAGGTCTTAAGTGACTATATAGAAATAATTAACCTCCTCATGGTATAGTGAGTGGTTGAGAACTCACCTCTGAGTTTTAATATCGGTTAAGCAATGGTTTAAGGCTTCAAAATTATGCATAAATATTCTATCTCATTATTGTGATATCGTTGTATTTGGAATACAACCTTGGAAAGGGTAGTTTGTCGCAGTGCGTAAATTAGTTAGAATTACTAGCCTTGTTAGATATATGTTTTGGTTCTGACCAAATGGGATACATTTGTATATTGTAGACAATGTTATACATATTCTACTCACCTGGACTTGCTGTTCTGACCCCTCCTCCTCATAACAACTATTAGGTTTAGCTCGGGGTAGATAAGTCGTAGTAGGTATTCAATTTGCTTTTCTGTTCTTGTTCTCTCATGCTTGATATTGATGTGGCGATATACTTTAAGGTAGTTGCCTTAGTCGGTATTAGTTATCTTATTTTTTTCCGTTGTGAGCTATTTTTATTTTACTCTGAGTATGCCCATGCTCATCAACTGTAGGTACAGATTTATACCTCCCGTATTTGGATCGGTATGAGTTTCGATTTTTGATGAAATTCAGGTTCAGAAAAGTGTAGGATGTTACAATATTGCACGCAATCGGGTAAAGTGCGATAATCTAGTTAAAACTGCTTAAATCACTTTCTAGTATTTTTATTTATTATTTTTTAGGTTCAACTTTCATAAATATTACGTTTATAACTAGAAATCGATTTAAATGTAAAATTTATACTATAAAAGCAAATATAGTTCAGTGAAAGATAATACCACTCACCTCAACCGAATCGTCTCAAACTAGCTCTAATGCGTAGAACTCGTCCATACGAGTTCAATGGAAGAAATGGTGTCCAAATCCAACCTTGTGCTCAAAAGTTACATAAGATACAATTTTGACATTTATTTAAGTAATTAAATTAACTTAACTACCGATTAACTAATATAATTATCTCCCTAATCACTTTCAGAATTATCTTCCAGAAAGCCACAATGGCTGTACATGAACATGAACAAAATCCCACTTGCTCCAACCTTCCTTTTCCTCTTTTCTCTCTCGTTTCTCAATTGAATTAGGAACTGCTTTTGCCAACGGATCACACTATGCAAGAGCTTCGTAATGCAACCAGACTCGACTCCGACACTTCCCATGTACTATCCATTCATGCCACTACATATAGAGCAGGTCTCAGTCTCCTTGCATGCATACCTTTCTCTGAGGCTCCAATCTCGACGAAACTGGGTGTCAAGGTGTAATTTTAGAGAGAAGTTCTACTGTGGTCTCTGTTTCGTGAATCATTGCTTCAATCTTTGACAGACCCCTCAATAATCATCACCATACTCAAAAAGTAGGATATGGGTTTGTAGAGAAACTCAATTCATGAATTTACGAATAGGTTTCGTGATTTTAGGAGGAGTAAATCGATGGGAATAAAATTTTGAAGCGATGGCCATTGTTTGAAGAACACGACATTAGAAGAATGGAGAACAATGGGGAAGAAAGGTAAATGGGTCGGGTTTGAAATAAGGGATAGGGTCCTAGCTTTATTTATTTATTTTATTAACTAATTCCCAAACAAGCCTAAAAACCCATGATCTCCAATCGACATGTGTCACTTATCATCATCTATGTAAAAAAAGATTTTTGAAAAATAATGAGACTAGTATCAAGACCTAAATCCATCGTATGCATAAGTTAGCCTTTAAAACACAAACTATTTAATTCTAGTTCTTTACAAAAATTGACATGCGTTATAATTACATACGATCGAAAGGTATATCTGAGCGCTACAAAATTTGACGGTGTGCAACAACCCACTAATATGATTCCAATTATTTTTTGTCATAATCCAAGACTAGGTTCCGTAATATCAATTTACGCATACTTCAAGATCGTTTTGACCACCAAATAGTTAAACTCGAAACATAGCAATCCATATACTTTCTATTCATGTAACAAACAATCCAAACTCAATGGAACTGGTCTCGAGCCCTGATTCGACCGTCTGCGAAAAATCCCCTTTTGGAACCATCGATCTAATAATTAACAATCAATATTTTAGATAAAATATTTAAATATCCAATTATTAAAATATGGGTTGGTAAATTCTTCTCTTCTTAAAGGATTTCATCCTCAAAATCCCTAAGGACAAGACAACAAAACCAAACACTCTAGAACAACTGATAATACAAAATATATTGTCACTTTTCACTCTCAACGATAGCCATTGAAGCGATCATAAAAAAAGAAATAGATTCTGAATTTGTAACAAAGCCAACATTCCTATTCCTAAGTACAATCACAATTAAATTCAGAGTCGATGTACCCAAACCAAAGACCTAAATCATATACTTATTTTCCAAACGAATAGACAATGGAAAATAAAAGTGACAACTCGCAGGATGGAAGACAATACAACTTAGCATCCCTTGTAAAATTTCCTCCTAATTTTGGCTAAATTTACGAACTTTTTTGGTAGTACCTCCTTTGTATGGCTTGGTCCAAAAAAAACCCCAGCTCATCGTATAAGGCCCAAACCAATAAAACAAAAGACAAAAAATGGCTACCCATATCTGGGGCATAAAATGCACCAAATGGTAAAAACCACAACTCTACATCTACCACATACCTCTTTTAAGCAAGATTAGCATTTAGATGCAAATAAAAGTGAATCAGCATCTAAAAAGTCAAATCTTGCTTCTTCATAACTGCGTAAGTACTCAACAAAGAGGATTAGTCACAATAGTAGAAACAACAATAAGGGAAATAAGTATGGTAAACAAACTAAATTTATCTAATATAATAATGTCAATTCGTGTGTGAAATTTTTCTCAAATAAATTAGCGGTACAACAATATATTAATCCTGCATGCCTAACAATCATATGAATATAAATGGACATGCAAACATCATCTATCAATTATGCATAAGCAAAGCAATAACAATTATAAAAAATAACATCCATATCTACTGTAGCATGCAGATACAAATCTAACGGGTATGATACATCAAATATTAGAATCAATCCATATATAACTTGACATCTTGGTTTCCATTTCAAAAATAGGGAATACCATTATAGCATCTCTCGTCAGTGAATCAGGTATGACTCGAGTGTTATCCTATCATTCCTAGCTCCATGGATTGATCGTACTGCAATAGCACATCAAATTGGGTCACACTCCCTAATGTAAACATATTGCCTAAATCAGCAAACTCCTCATTGACTTTTAAGAATTCGATATAAACATCTTCGAAGTGAACCGTGAATCAGTCTCAAGCGAATCGGTTAAGGAAACTCAAAATAATTAAGACTCTCAACCAATTCACACTACGCCATAGATGGCCTATCGCAACGAAAATCCATGGTGTTGCTAGCTACAATGTTGCCATTGTTATGCTGTTTTTTTGTCTATCGCAACACATGGTTCAGTGTGTTAGGATAGATATCAAATTAAGTTGCAGTGACTATAGATAAATTCTAAATAATAATATTTAAAAAAATAAATATACATCAGTAATCTATACCATTAGTTTAAACAAAATCTCAGTCATACTTCCACATCATCAATCCGCACCACACTTATTTCTATTCCCGCTTTTATTTTTGTTCTACCGCCTCTCTCTTCATTTCGTTTCTACCCCAAATTCCCAAAATCACCAATCCCTAATTCCAAATAGAATGACCATCAATTCTCCCTTCTAATTTCCATTTACAATCTAATTGGTCGGCTTCGAGACAATCAGCGTCCTTGCTCAACGTCGCTATTTTGTTTCTCCTACCACTTCTTACTGTCGTCCTCTGCCTCAGCAATTTCCCCTTTTTGTCCGCCGTAATTCCAAACGGTTGTTGTGCCCTTCCTCCAAATCCGTATGTGCGACAGTCTGGTTATTTTGTCATTTGTCTCCCTTACGTTTTGCAATTATTGAGGTAAAATTCCTAATTTTTTGTTTCACACAATTCATTTTCGAACAATGCGTTACCCCAAAAACTGAGCTTGTGTTCAATCTAGATACTTTGAGATATACTGGCAAAAACTGAGCTTCAAAATGCACTGTCTCAGACTATAATCCAGAATCCTCATCTACAAACAAGCCTGAAACTGAGGCTAGTTGTTTTGGCTAGAACAGTGCTTCTAAATATTTGTAATACAAGTTTGATTCTGGGTTTGTAGCTTAGTTTAGTTGAAGGAGTTTTAAAACTTAAAAATTAAGGTAGATATGAGCAGCAATATTGGGCATGATAATGAAACAAAAAGTTGAAACTAAGATCTATAAATTGTAGATGGTGGTGTATTTTTGTGGTTTCGTTGTATGTTGATTCACTAAAATGTTCCAAATAACTGCTTAGGTTTCCCAAGTTGTTATTGCCTGTGATGATTGAGACATGATACACTGGTTTATGAAAATGGTTTCACAAGGATGCTTACATATACATGATAGTTATCATTTCTTAAGTATAATCATGATATGTTTCAATAAGACCGTATAATAAGTATACGCATGATTTCTTAAAAGAGAGTGTGTGTGTGTGTTTAAGACTAGCTAAAAATTTACGCATGTTTTGTTTTGATTATGCACGCAAATACTGAATATACATGAAATACATGCCTAAAAGCCTACTGAATGATTTGCAGTTTGTGATATCACTTCAATTCTTCCTTCAAATCGAGCTGAATAACCGCTCAATCAATTTCTACTTCAAATTCGTCAACAGCGGCTGCGAGAAAGAACTGCCACCACAAAATCCCAGCGAAGATGAGGACTGTGAAGGTACGGTCGAATGCGGGGAAGAAGTTTTTTGAGTGGTCCATGTGGCTGGTAAGTATAAATTAGGTTTTTTTGGTTGCTCCATGTCGATTATCATATCTTTCATTGATGTTTTACTCGAGAATTTAATATATGTGCAGAATGGCGATTGCGGGTATTTTATGTGGCATGACAAAGTGTATGAAATCAACAACAATTCTGAATTGGATGTTACTACTGTTAAATTGATGGAAAAAGAAAAGATATATTGCAATTGCTCATGGAAAAGAAGACAATTGAAGAAAAGCTGTTGAAGCAAAAGCAAAAGAGGGAAAAAGCCGATGAATTTGTGGCAGATATGAAGGAAGAGTTGGCCCAAATGTGCATTGAATGTGGAAAACACGAGACAGGAGAATAATTCTTTGCAAAAGCTTTAGCTATGTCCTGTATCATGTTTGGAGTTCTTTTATGTGTTGTTATGGCAATGTAGAGCAGTGAAGTAACATGAAATAGCATGCATGAGCAGTTTTTCAGGTATAATTTTAAGTTTTGTCACATTGTAGATTAGTGATAATTTTTGCCACATTGCAGATTAGTGACAATTTTTGCCACATTGCCCATTAAACCTAAATTACCGATTATATAATTTTTGCCACACTGCCACACTTGTATACACATTGTTTAGATCAATTATGTTTAGATCAGTACACTTGTATCCACATTGTGCCTCTGTTATGTAACTCAATTATGTAAATGAAACGCAAATGCAAATGAAACTCAGTTATGTTTAGATCAGTATACACTTGTATACACATTGTTTAGATCAGTTATGTAACTCACACATTGTTTAGATCAGTACATTTATATACATATTGTTTAGATCGGTATACTATGTTATACTGAAATGCAAATGGAATTCAGTTATGAAACTCAGTTTGTGCTGAAAGGAAACTCAGTTATACTATGACCATAGTTTGTGCTAAAATGCAACTGACGCACGCATACCTCTTATTTTGTGCTGAAATGCAACTGATGTATGCAGGTGAAGGAAGCAGTTATGAGGATTTTCAAGAACTTGTTACTAAAGGCACTAGAGGTACCTGATGCAGTAGACGCATTGAACACATTGAAGGCTTGTGCAATATTTTGAAATTGTTTTAGATTTATGTAAACATGAATTTAGGACTTGTTGTGTTTGTCTTTGAAATGTCTGTAAAATTGAATTTAGTGGCTATGTTTTGTTATTTTGTAGTTGACTAAGTACTACTTGTGTTTACTGGTTAATTTGAAATAAAAAGTTCTCTGTTAATTTCAGTTTGATGTTATGTTATGTATTGTTGCTATATATATGATATAATGTTGCAGTATGTGATGTTAAATGTTGCCATAGCTATGATATAGTGTTGCCATTGGGTGGTAAAATTATTGTCATAGATTTATGCATGCGGGCCCCACAACTGGATTCCGTGAACCTGGGCTACAGATTTTAGTGGCGATTCCGTAAACCCGGGTTACAGATTTTGGTGGGTCCCACATTTTTGTAGATTTAGTACATGTGGCAACACCACTGCTGATGTTGCCTTAGGGTCAAAAATGTGTTTCCTTTGACTCTAAGGCATCACGGCAAAAGGCAACCCCAAAAAAGTGTTGCCACAGATCATTTTTTGTCTACAACAACACTTTTTGGCACCTACTGCGTCATTTCTCTGGGGTTGCCATAGGCCATCTATGGCATAGTGTCAAGATTAACTTTGGCATACCTTAGGAGTATACTACTAATTTATTCAACTCAAATTCCAAGTCATTTAAGTTATCCATGAGAGAACTTAAACAACTCTCGCACCGTAACAGTCGACTCCGTTCTAAGGAACAATATTCCACTTAGACACACAAGTCTTCATACAACGCGGCATAGTCGATTCGCTACACTTGAGCACCGTAAATAATTAGAGATTTTAAGGTATCCCAGATAATTATTCAAACACATTTTTGGAAACATAAATTATAAATCGGGACTAGTGGTTCAAGATTCTGCCCAATTCTCAAGTCCATAGACGTAGTAAATAGTAGTATTCTTGTTTTGCCATATCATCTCAAATAGGTGGTTAAGATGATAAGTCACTAGTAGAAAAAACTATTCTAATGGCATTCATGTGCAAAACAACCTACATCGTATACGTTTCTAATATATAAATTGGAAAATCAAAATATACATAAATATGTTCCCTCTTGTATATGTTAACTGTTGATTTCAGCACTGCTTAGGTTAAACAATGCAACATATACTCTTATACCAAATGGGACGACCGCCATACACCATTTGTGACGACCACCCACAACCCCTTCACTTAACAAGAGGAATAATGCATTGGAAGATGTGCCATACAACTATGGACGGTCATCAAGATATCGTAACATCGTCGGAACCTATGGTAAATCTCATAGCACAAGGATAAAATATAGTAGAAAATATATAATAGGTAATATTAGTGAAGAAGAAAACACTAAACTTTCATAACAACTAGAACGTAATATCCACAATCTTTGATTACAACAATAGTGTTTATACAAATTGCCTCAGTACAGCACTCAGAGAAGAATAACAAACAGCGGAAATTCAAATACTGTATAGTAGGTAAGATAATACGCTAGCCTCATGCTCGCCTCCGAATTACAACAACGTCCTCACTAAGCTGTCACCTGCCACCTTCCATCTAGTTTGCCCATCCACAACCGGATGAACATCCCAAGGTAATAAGAGGGAAACATAAAACCTTTAGTCAGACAACAGTATTAGTGAGCAATAAAACAGCTATCTAACATCATCAATAAAGTATGTGAGAATAGGCAGATAACAACTAATCTACCCACAACACTAGAGAAGAACTCAACCCCATCTTCCCCATATCGGACAGTGATAGTCTTTACATCAAAATCATACATCCTTGTTAATCATAATAATCATTCATTTATGGCAATCAACGTAAACATCACTAGCATCCATGGCATCCAGATTATATATCTCTCACGTAAACTATCCTAATCGAGTTCAACATCCCTCAAGCACAAGCCCCAGAGGCCTAAACCAATATCAGACAAGCACTCAGGAAACATCTCCTTCGATGCTGGACAATCTACGTGAGACTGTACAAACAAAGTAACTGATCATCCATGATAGACTTTGGCTATCACCACCAATCTGGCTTTGAAACTATCGTTAATCACATGACGGCCAACCTTGCCATATGTAAAGGGCTAATGGTAACCCAGTTCTAGCATGAAATCCATACGACATTCAACGATATGCATGTTTGTCCAACCTTGACAGCTAGGCCTTTCAACGGTACCCGGGGTACTCGACCAGCAACCTTCCAGTCTTTTGGGTGCCCCCATTGTACCCTTGCTTTGAGCCTATTAGAACTTACGACAACGATAGCTTCTCGACCTTTATATCTCTATTCATCCAACCCGACGACTTTTCGTAGCTCAAGCAACCTTTTCAAGCAATCATTATCCACCAACTCATGATCTTTGAGTTTTCATCTCATTCGTTTTTCCACACCAATCAACGAACACATTCAACACTTTGAATATTCCTACTTGAATTTCCCTCGAAGTCACAACATCACTGAACCAAATAACATCGATATATGATTCAATACAATTCATAGTGTTACGTCCATTTGCTATGAAATAAGCCGCGGCATCCATTCTTTTAGGACCTTTTGTTCAAATCTAGGTCATACCCGAAAAATATTTTTTTTTCAGAAATGACCCCGTGCGACCGACCCGAACCAAACATAACTCCCATGTTGAACATGACATGACTCCATATACCGATCACGACATGACTCTCCAAGCCATACACGACATGGCTCTCCAAGCCATAATTTTAACCAACTCGGTCTCCACTATGTCGGTCAACCATGTCGTTCAAACCATGTCGATCTTAAAGTCGTTACCTCAACCATGTGACTTGGCTTCAGGCGCCTTTGCTTCCTGCAACTTGGCTTCCTGTAACTTTCTCCCTGCGACTTGCTTCATGCAACTTGGTTAGTTTTCTAGGAGAAGAAGAAATACGGCTTGAGCACCCAACTTGACGAAAAATGACATGACTTCAGGTTCAACCAAAATAGATCCAAATTTGACCATATCTTCAACAAACGTCAAGACGATGAAATCCATCATCCCAAACATCCAACCCAATCATAAACGCTTTAACAAATCATCAGTAGCATAAAAATAACCATTATCATCATTAAATGATATAAAATGCTCTAAATCATGATAATTAATAATTAAGCCAAAAATGATGGATCTAACTAGCATAAGCTTATGAAATGACATAGAAATTACCGGGTTTGTAACACCCCATAATTTTAAAACATGTAATAAATGATAATTAAAGAATACTTAATTTTTATAAGAACAAATAAGGGAAACGGGTTGTGCCATTGCGTTCATCTCGGAATTCTGCTTGAAATAGAGTCCGAGTTTGCGTAAATCGGATATTATATGAAGAAGTTATGAAGCTTAGAAGATTTCAGTTTAAAGCAGAATTTAAATTAAAATAATAATTAAAAATCAAAATCGAGTTCAAAAATCAAAATTAGAAAATCTGTGTGAGCGAGAAATCTCCTGCTCTAGGGTGTCGACCCCCCCTAGGGGAGTCGACATAGGTGTCGATCCCCCCGATAGGGTGTCGATCCCCCTTTTGTCCAGATCTGGACGATGTGTTTTTGAGGTCTAGGGCTGATGTGTCCTTCTGGGATTGGCTGGGTGACGTGTATTCTGAGCTGTGTGGTGTTGATGATCTCTAGTCTAATCTAAAGGCCCTAATACATCTATAAAAATACACCTAGACCTAACCCTAATTTCATTACACTAATCCATGGCGCCTTCATGCTGCTCTAGTTTAAATTAACCTAGCCTTTGTTCTCCAACCAAAATCAAAGTAGAGATTTAGAGATAGTTCTTCTCCAATAATCAAATTAAAAGATCGGATCTACATCAATCAATTAGAGATTGTTCAAGACTTGAATTGCTACAACGACGCCTAATTTTCTAAGAATCCTATCGCTATGAGTCTATGTCACTTTCACATATAATTTAAATTAATTGTGATAGGATTGTAAATTGGATCTAATGTATATGCCTGTGACTGAGATGAATCTTATCAAGTTTGTAAATCATTATCTTTTAGATCCATACCCATAAATCTGCCATATGCCTTTCTGATCTAGTTTATCGTTATATGCCTGTTTATGTTTCATATGCCTATTCTTATGTTTACGCCAATTTTGATGTTGATTCTCTTCTCCTCTCCATTTCCTTTTTTTATGAGATTAGGCTAACTTCGAACCTAACATATTGTGTTGAGATTTGCGTACGAATAACGTTTGAACGATTGAGGAAATTTGTAATAAAATGAGATTATTGGCATAAATAAATTTGGGCATAATTATGTATAAATTATATAAATGAGATTTGCCATAAGTTGGATTGGTCATAATTAGATATAATTTGTATACATGAGGTTTGGCATAAATTGTTAATAACAATGAATGCAAAGTAATTTGGGCGTAATTTGGCATAACATGTATATATAAGATTATAGGCCTAATTTGGATTAAAATTATAAACATAATTTAAATTGGAAATTTTGGGTAAATGGAGTATATTTTAATACAAGATTTAAAATTGGGACTTGAATCAAGAAAGTGATAATGAACGCCTAAGACACGAGGTTAGATTCGAATTGCAGTATAAGGCTTCCCGGAACCGCCCGGCACATCCAGCAACCACAATTCGGTAATCTAATGTGAGAGGTCAAAGGTAGAAATTAGAGATGTAATAATGCAAAGACACGAGGTTAGATTCAGATTGCAGTATAAGACTGCCCGGAACCGCCCAGCATATCCAGCAACCGCAAAACGGCAATCTAGTGTGCGAGGTCTTGCAAGATTACGATTATAATGAATTAATGAACACTTAACCAAGATAAGACATGTGATTAGACATGGGGATGATAAAGGGTTAAGTGGGTGACATGGGTAAAATATGAAATATAATCAAGGCACTCAACCTAGATGAGACATGTAAGAAAACATGGGAATAAAAGAAGGGGTTCAGTGGGAATTCCTGGTGGGGATTAATCTTAGGAGGGAAGCTTGTGTCAAGTGTGTGGGCCCTTTCAACCAGTAACCCATTTTGTATCTATGTGAGCTCGAACTAGGTCAAGGACGGGACACGCTTACTGGGTTTGATTGTAAGAGGCCAATAAAGAGTTAGCGATGACAGTGCAAGTCCAATGGAGTCATGTGCGTGGGTCCGGGCTAGTAGTTAAGATGTTGTTGCATCGTGTAGGTATAAGTCGTGCCTTTTAGTAGTATTGGGTTGCCACTTTAGGGAGTGATACCTCTACTGTGGGACTAGCACGGGTATCTATGAGTCAGGGAGCCAATCGAATGGGGAGGGTAGTGGGTACAACTAGTGGAGATAGGAGCAGCCGACACCTATGGCAGCAACTAGGAGTATACGAAACTACCATCATTATTATTATGTTTAGTAAGAGGGATCAACTTTCAGTGTGGAACTAGTATTGGTGCAGTGTAGGAATTATGTTATAGTGATTAGAAGCGCAACCAATGTCATATCTTGTTCATCTTGTTTACCTTGTCATATCTGCTTATGTTACAATCATCTCTTATATCCAATTTATGTTCTTATCCTATCACTTTACTGATTATATTGTTAAAGTCTCTAGACTCGCCAGACTTATGTCTGACCCCTTTTTGTTTCGCCTCTTTTCTTTCTCCCCCTCCCCCCAGGGTCATCAGGGTGGGATCAGTGAAGCTTGACTTGGATTCCTTTCTTCTTGAAGTGCTTGGAAGTGTTGAAAGTAATGCTCAGCTTTATCTCTTTTCCATTATGGCTATTTGGAGTGGGATTATGGTTTTACTTTTATGTACTCTGATAATAATTTTGTTCAAGATGGATATTTGTGTACTTGACTCTAGTATGTGGTTTTGATGTTGTAACCAAACATGTTTTGTTTTTCCGCTGCAATGAATAAATTTGAATTTTCTTAAGTACCATTTTATATATCTGTCTTGTGTTATTTTGTTCTATACTCTTATAATACTCCATGAAAGTTAATGCATTCCCTTAGTGAGTGACATTAATGGATGTGGGGTGTTACACGTGGTATCCGAGCTGAAGGTTATCAGAATAGATAAAAGATTTTGAAAAAAAAAACGTTTTCAAAAGCATTTTTTAGAAAGAAGTATTTTCAAAAACATGTTTTAAAGAAGGTGTTTGAAAGAGAAAGGTTTATTATGAAAAACATAATCCCCAAAAGCCATATATCTATCTTTCGATTCTCTGTTTTGAATCTCTTTTTCTTTCGTTTCAGCATGTCTGGGGATCTTAATATTCCAGAGGCCGTACAGATACCGGGATGGTTCCGAAGGTATCTAGAGGCTAGGGCTACTTCCGCAGGCCCAGCAGACGTTCCTCCTTCCCCAGCTGCAGCCGATCCTCCTCCTCCTCCCCATGTAGACGCTTTTTCTAAGATATGCAAAGAATTTCGTGAGATGGGTGGAAACCCGTTTTATGGGACTGAGACGTTTGTTGAGGCTCGGAATTGGCTCAAGGAAGTGGAGGATTTGTTTGGTATCTTTGAGATAGATGATGGAAAGAAAGTTCATCTGGTTGCTTGGTTGATGAAGGATGAAGCTTCCTTTTGGTGGGAATTAACTAATGGAGGACGCCCGGTGGAGACGTGGATAGACTTCAGACGAAGATTCGAATTGAAATTTCTTTCACAAGCGGAGGATAGTTTATACATGGAGAGGCTCTTGGCTTTGAAACAAGGGAGTTTGTCTGTGAAGGAGTATGTTAACAAGTTTAACCAGTTAGCAATATTTGGCATGGAATTAGTCAATACACCACATAAGAAGGCTTTGAGATTTGCCAAGGGTCTTAATGAACCATTACACGGGTTGGTTATGTCCCACATTCCTATGGGGGCTACTTTCGAGAAACTTATTGACATGGCGCTGATGCATGAAGAGGAGAAAGGTGATAATGTAGCTAAGGCACAGGATAAGAAAGTGGATCCAAAGAAAGCACAACAACAACAAAAGAAAGGTGGTAAGGATAACAAGGGCCAAGGGAAGAAAAAAATGTTTTAATTGTGGAACACTGGGCCATTTAAGCAAGGACTGTAGGAAGAAGAAGAAGACAGGTTGCTTCCAATGCAGTGAGGTGGGACATATGATTAAAGACTGCGCAAGAGGCAAGGACAAGGGCAAGGACAGAGGACAGGATCTACTTCTGGAAGACAGGTTCATGCTCTCATGGCACCAGGACAGGAGAGAGGTAGAAACATTTCTGTTGAAAGTTTGATTTTCCTTTTTGATCATCATGTTCGAACTTTGATTGATTCTGGCGCTTCACATTCATTTATATCTGCTTCGTTAGTTGAAACAATGCACCTAAATACTAGTTTAGTTATGGATCCCGTAGTTGTCTCAAATTCTATTGGGTGTAGGGCTCATCTTTCTATGTTATGTCGGTATTTGAGAATATATGTGTATGGCGTTGAGTTCGAATGCAACGCTCATGTGCTTGGCTTCACGGGCTATGGGTTGATTCTAGGAATGGATTGGTTAACCAGGTATGGTGCCATTCTCGATTGTGAAAAGAGGGTAGTTAGACTGTTGACTAGTTTGGGTAATACTCTCGATATTTCTTGTGATCCTAAGGGTTCTGTTATGCTTACTTACCTAGAATCTCTTGACAGATCTATTGATAATTTGCAATCTGTTCGAGTAGTCCGTGAGTATGCAGATGTCTTTGAGGAGGTTAGGGGCTTACCTCCAAAACGCGAGATAGATTTTAATATATATTTGGTGGACAATGAAAATCCAGTTGCATTGTCGGTGCGCCACATGGCTCCAAGAGAAAGGAGGGAGCTTAGTAAACAAGTGAAAGAGTTGCTTGAGAAAGGGTTCATAAGAAGAAGTATCTCATAGTGGGTTGCTCCTATTGTTTCTGCTACAAAAGCTGATGGTTCACTTAGATTGTGCGTGGACTATAGGGAGCTGAATAAGCTCCAGAGAAGAACAGACACACATTGCCGAGGATAGATGATTTGTTCGATCAGTTGGTTAGTGCTTCAGTTTGCTCGCAGTTGGACTTAGCTACAGGATTTCATCAGTTGAGGGTAGCTGAGGATAGTATAGATAAGACTACTTTTAAGACTCCCGACGTTTTTTCGAATGGCTCGTCATGCCTTTTGGTTTGAGGAATGCACCCGCATATTTCGTAGACTTGATGAGTAGGGTATTTAGGGAGTTTTTAAACAAGTTCGTGGTGGCCTTTGTGGACGATATCTTAATATTCTCTAGAAGAGAGGAAGAGCATGCCCTACATCTTAGGGGAGTCTTAGAGACCCTTCGAGCACATCAACACAAAGCTAAGTTCTCCAAATGTCAGTTTTTGAGAAAGGAAGTGAGGTTCTTAGGGCACGTGGTCTCTAAGAAGGGATAGTAGTGGATCCCGCGAAGGCGGTAGCAATCCAAGATTGGAAGATTCCTAAGAACGCTACAGAAGTAAGAAGTTTTCTTGGTTTAGCGGGCTATTATAGAAAGTTCATCAAGGACTTTGCTAAGATATCAGCCCCATTTACACGGTTGACGAAAAAGAATTTGACCTTTTCTTGGGATGTTAACTGTGACGATGCTTTCCAAAGTTTGAAGAGGGCATTGACGATAGCTCCAGTTTTAGTCTTGCATGATGGGAGTAAACCATTCACAATGTATATCGATGCTTGCGGGACAGGGCTTAGCGCAGTTTTGATGCAAGAGGGAAGGGTGATATGCTATGGTCGAAGGCAGTTAAAGGCCCATGAGAAGAATTACCCTACCCACGACTTAGAGTTAGATGCTATAGTTTTTGCGCTTAAGTCTTGGCGCCATTACTTGCTTGGTGAGAGGTTTGAGTTGTATACAAACCATAAGTCATTAAAATACTTGTTCTCCCATAAAGATTTAAACTTAAGGCAACAGAGGTGGATGGAGTTCTTAGCATCCTATGATTTTGAGATTGCATATACCCCTGACAAGGGTAACGTTGTAGCTGACACCTTGAGTAGAAAGAATTTGACTTTGAGTCCTTTGTTTGTCGAGTGGCAAAGTTTAGAGTATATCTCTGCCATTGACTTTAGACCCTCTATTAATTATGTACCCAGTTTGCTGGCATCGTTAGGGTTACGACCTACACTTTCAGGACAGATAGGTGCGGCATAGCAAGATGACCCACAATTAATAGAGATAGTAGACAAGCTCAAAAGAGGAAAGTCTTCGAGCCATCTTAGTAGGTATACTATTGAGGACAAAGGTTGGTTGTGTAGGGTTGGGAGACTTTGCGTACCTCAAGACGAGAGTTTGAGAAAGACAATCCTTAAGGAAGCACATCATTCTAAGCTGACCATATGTCCCGTTGGAGGCAAGATGTATAGGGACATGAAGCGAGTTTTCTTTTGGGCCGGAATGAAGAAGGATGTGGCTAAGTTTGTTTCTAGATGCTTGGTGTGCTAGCAAGTCAAGGCTGAGCAAAAGAAGCCTGGTGGTTTGCTTCACCCTTTAGAAATTCCACGGTGGAAATGGGAAAGTGTTTCCATGTATTTCGTCGATGCGTTGCCGAGGTCAAGGAAGGGTAATATGGGAATTTGGGTAGTAGTAGATAGACTTACCAAGAGCGCCCATTTCATTCCTATTAAGAGTAAAAGAACAGCGACATGGTTAGCATCTGTTTATCTCCGAGAGATAGTTCGTCTACACGGCATACCTTCTAGTCTCGTAAGCGACCGAGATCCCATTTTCATTAGTGAGTTTTGGAAGAGCTTGCAAGAGGTGGTAGGAACGCAATTGTGTTTGAGCACCGCTTACCACCCTCAAATGGATGACCAAACAGAAAGAGTGAATCGGATCCTAAAAGATCTTTTGAGGTTATGTATCTTGGACTTTGGAGGGACATGAGAGGAACATCTTCCATTAGTAGAGTTCGCCTACAACAACAGCTATCAGACAAGTATTGGCATGGCACCTTTTGAGGCCCTATATGGACAACCTTGTCGATCACCGACTTGTTGATGGGAATCTACGGATAAGATTTTGCTTGGGCCCGAGATGATTAGGGAAACTTCAGAAAAGATAGACTTGATTCGAAGACGCATGAAGACGGCACAGGACCGGCAATGATAAGAGAAGGACCGATCTTGAGTTCTGTGTTGGAGACATGGTTTTTATTAAAGTATCACCGTTGAGGAAGTAGCTCGTTTTAGGTCTGTAGGGAAATTGGCACCAAGGTTAGTAGGGCCATTCCCCATTATAAACCGAATTCGATAGATGGCCTACAGAGTGAAGTTGCTTGAGAAGCTCAGTGGTATTCCTGACGTATTTAATGTGTCACATTTGAGGAAGTGTTTACATGATACCGCAGAAGTAGTAGAGCCGAGCATGCTTAGAGAAGTAGAAGTAGAGCGAGATGCCACGATTAGACGAGCTCCTACATGCATCCTTGGATCGGAGGTCAAGAAATTACCCAACCGAGAGGTCAAGTTGGTTAAAGTCCAATGGGGAGATAATCAAGGAGACGTGACTTGGGAGACTGAGGACAAGATACGCGCATCGTACCCTTTCCTTTTTGAGGGTATGCTCTTAACTTCTCCTTTTTCTACCGTTTTGTTTATACTTGATCTATCGTTTAGTGTATCCTCTCGCTTATATCTTCTATCTTTAGGTAGAAAATCCTATGGTTGTAAACATGTTTGAGACATGTTATGTTTGGTGGATGCAAGTGGATGTAAGTGTTTGCTAGTGGTTGCTCGTGGATGCATTTACACACACGTTAGGCACTAGATCGGCTCAATCGCTTTCATATTGCATATGAATGAGTGTGCATATTTAAGTTAATGGTTGTATATTGAATGTGTTATCATATGGATGTTGCATTTGAATGAATGGTTGTGCACTCATATAGGAATGATATGTATCATTAGGATTCTTTTACATACATAATGGACGCATGGCACTATCATGTTTTGCATTAAGGAGGTCAACTGAATTAGTAGACCGCCTGATCTTTGCATTATATAAGGAACATATACACACACTTTTTCATATGTTCATATAGCATTAAAAATATTTTAAGGACAATGGATGCTTGTGGATGATGGATGAGTAGATGGATGATTGGATGGTAGGATACATTCTTCTTAACTTAAAGATTTTGGGGATGAAATCCTTTAAGGAGGGGAGAATGTAACACCCTTAATTTTAAAACATGACATAAGGGATAATTAAAGAATACTTAATTTTTATAAGAAGAATTAAGGGAAACGGGTTGCGTCATTGCGTTCCTCTTGGAATTCTGCTTGGAATAGAGTTCGAGTTTGCATAAATCGGATAACATATGAAGAAGTTATGAAGCTTAGAAAATTTCAGTTTAAAGCAGAATTTAAATTAAAATAATAACTAAAAATCAAAAACGAGTTCAAAAATTAAAATTAGAAAATCTAGGTAAGTGAGAAATCTCCCGCTCTAGGGTGTCGACCCCCACTAAGGGAGTCGGCATAGGTGTCGACCCCCCTATAGGGGTGTCAACATAGGTGTCGACCCCCCTATAGAATGTCGATCCCCCTTCTGTCCAGATCCGGATGACGTGTTTTTGAGGTCTAGGGCTGATGTGTCCTTCTGGGAATGGCTGGATGATGTGCCTTTTGAGCTGTGTGGTTATGATAATTTCTAGTCTAATCTAAAGGCCCTAATTCACCTAATACATCTATAAAAACATACCTAGACCTAACCCTGATTTCATTATACTAATCCATAGCGCCTCCATGCTGTTCTACTCTAAATTAACATAGCCTTTCTTCTCCAACCAAAATCAAAGTAGAGATTTAGAGATAATTCTTCTTTAATAATCAAATTAAAAGATCAGATCTACATCAATCAAGCAGAGATTGTTCAAGACCCACATTGCTGCAACAACGCCTAATTTTCTAAGAATCCTTTCGCTGTGAGTCTATGTCACTTTCACATATAATTTAAATTAATTGTGATAGGATTGTAAATTGGATCTAATGTATATGCCTATGACTGAGATGAATCTTATCAAGTTTGTAAATCATTATCTTTCAGATCCATACCCATAAATCTGCCATATGCCTTTCTGATCCAGTTTATCATTATATGCCTGTTTATGTTTCATATTCCTGTTCTTATGTTTACGCCAATTTTAATGTTGATTCTCTTCTCCTCTCCTTTTCCTTTTTTTATGAGATTAGACTAACTTTGAGCCTAACATATTGTTTCGAGATTTGCGTACGAATAACGTTTGAACGATTGGGAAAAGTTTGGCGAAATTTGTAATAAAATGAGATTATTGGCATAAACCAATTTTGGCATAATTGTGTATAAATTATATACATGAGATTCGGCATAAGTTGGATTAGGCATAATTGGATATAATTTGTATACATGAGGTTTGGCATAAATTGTTAATAACAATGAATGCAAAGTAATTTGGACATAATTTGGCATAACATGTATATGTAAGATTATAGTCCTAATTTGGATTAAAATTATAAACATAATTTAAATTGGAAATTATGGGTAAATGGAGTATATTTTAATCCAATATGTAGTCAGATTCGAATTGCGGTATAAGACTGCTCGGAACCGCCAGGTACATCCAGCAACTGTAATTCGGTAATCTAATGTGAGAGGTCAAAGCCAGAAATTAGAGATGTAATAATGCAAAGACATGAGGTTAGATTCGGATTGCGGTATAAGACTGCCCGGAACCGCCCAACATATCCAACAAACGCAAAACGACCATCTAATGTGGGAGGTCTTACAAGATTACGATTATAATGAATTAATGAACACTTAACCAAGATATGACATGTGATTAGACATGGGGATGATAAAGAGTTAAGTGGGTGACATGGGTAACATGTGAAATATAATCAAGGCACTTAACCTAGATGAGACATGTAAGAAAACATGGGAATAAAAGAAGGCGTTAAGTGGGAATTCCTAGTGGGGACCAAGCTTAGGAGGAAAGCTTGTGTCAAGTGTGGGGACCCTTTTCAACCAGTAACCCATTTTATATCTATGTGAGCTCGAACTAGGTCAAGGACGGGACACTCTTACTGGGTTTGATTGTAAGAGGTCAATAAAGAGTTAACGATGGCAGTGCAAGTCCAACGGAGTCATGTGCATGCGTGGGTCCGTGCTGGTAGGTAAGACGTTATTGCGTCGTATAGGTATAAGCTGTGCCTTTTAGAAGTATCGGGTTGGCACTTTAGGGAGTGATACACCCTACTGTGGGACCAACATGGGTATCTACGAGTTAGGGAGCCGATCGAATGGGGAGGGTAGTGGGTACAACTATTGGAGATAGGAGCAGGCGGCACCTTTGACAGCAGCTAGGAGTACATGAAACTACCATCAGTACTATTATGTTTAGTAAGAGGGATCAACTTTCAGTATGGAACTAGTATTAGTGAGGTATTGTAATTATCTTATAGTGATTAGAAGCGCAATCAATGTCATATCTTGCTTACCTTGTCATATCTGCTTATGTTACAGTCATCTCTTATATCCAGTTTATGTCCTTATCCTGTTACTTTACTGATTATATTGTTAAAGTCACTAGACTCGCCAGACTTATGTCTAACCCCTTTTTCTTTCGCCTCCCCCCCCAGGTCCCCAGGGTGGGATTAGTGAAGCTTGACTTGGATTCCTTTCTTCTTGAAGTGTTTGGAAGTGTTGAAAGTAATGCTTAGCTTTATCTCTTTTCCATTATGGCTATTTGGAGTGGGATTATGGTTTTACTTTTATGTACTCTGATAATAATTTTGTTCAAGATGGATATTTGTGTACTTGACTCTAGTATGTGGTTTTGATGTTGTAACCAAACATGTTTTGTTTTTCTGCTGCAACGAATAATTTGAATTTTCTTAAGTACCATTTTATATATCTGTCTTGTGATATTCTGTTCTGTACTCTTATAATACTCCATGAAATTTAATGCATTCCCTTAGTGAGTGACATTAATGGACGTGGGGTGTTATAGGTTTAACTTGCTAGATTAAATCCTATGGTGATTCATCTTAAAGTACACTTACCATGATGTAGATATAAGGAAAACGACTTGAAAATGATGAAATTATTATCATAGAACTCATATACTTGATTGAATCTGCGTGAGAGATGCATACCACTCACCAAATCCCCAAAGCAAGTCAAAAGAAATGAATTATCGTTCCGGAGAGTGAAGAATTTGATCTAAACTTTTCGATCCGATGATCTCTCTCTTTGAATGTCGTAGATCTAGCGTCAAGCAACGTAGGACTTCGATTCTCTAAGCTCTAATGGTGG
Source organism: Allium sativum (assembly GCA_030737875.1). Taxonomy (NCBI): domain Eukaryota; kingdom Viridiplantae; phylum Streptophyta; class Magnoliopsida; order Asparagales; family Amaryllidaceae; genus Allium; species Allium sativum. The sequence goes on from CM060924.1 coordinate 223,340,713, forward strand.
AAAGGTGTAGAAGATGGAGGAATGAAGGACCCCTAGCCCTTCCAAATTAAGGAATGGATAAATTAAGCTATTCTCCGTGCCACTTACCCCCTATTTATAGCCTCCCACCATCCCACTAACAGGCTTCCCCAAATCAGCCCATTTTGGCTTAAAAACCAGAAAAGCCAAATGGTAAACCTTAAAATAGCGATTCCTCCCAAACCACTGAACCAAATCTTCAATGTGACCACTCTACGGAAAGTGAAACATCATTTCCTTTCCAATGGCATAGGTCTCAGCACCTGATTTGATCCGAGTCAAAAGTTATTCCCTATACAAGACTAACAGGGGCAAAATGGTCACAAACAAAATTGGTAAAAAATATGGACATGTCTCACATCCCCATAAGCAACATATTAAAATATGATAATGATCCAACCCACAGGGAATAAAATAAAAATATTTTACGATCCTCCGATACGTAAAATGCGGGCTGTTACATTCTCCCTACCTTTAGGAATTTCGCCCCTGAAATCCCAATAAACACAAGCAATCAAAGCAATTCTGCATGCCTATCATTCATGAGCATCCAATTCCATGACCCAAACTAGCAGCCATCAAGCCATGCATTCATTGCCTTATCCTAACATGCGGAATTCTAACAATAACTATAGCATAAGTTACAATGATGTAATGATGGCACAATATCAGTGGGTCATACCGACGAAGTATTCTGGATGGGTCGCCTTCATACTCTCTTCCGTCACCTATGTACAATCGTCGCCATCCTCACTCCATTGTACCTTTACTAGCTGAACCATCTTCCTCATAAGCTGTTTCGTGTCATTCCCCACAACACAAAGCGATTTACGAGGTTTCGTAACTACGGTCTCAACTTCTAGGTCTTCATCCTACTCTGGAGACACCACCACATTCGCAATCATGCACGAACTTCCGTAGAAGCGACACATGGAAAACATTATGCACACTCGACATCTTCTGAGGTAACTCCAATCTATATGCAAGCTTTCCAATCCGCTCGATTATTGGAAATGGTCCAATGAACCTAGGAGCTAACTTTCCTTACTTCCGAACCGAACCACATGCTTCAACAGTGAAATCTTCACGAAAACCATATCATCTACGTCGAATTCCGAGTCCTCACAACGCTTATCGGCGTAACTCTTCTGACGATCTTGGACTGCCTTCATTCATTGCCGAACGATCTCAATACAATCCAATGTCTCCCTGATCATCTCTGGCCTAAATATCAACTTATCTTTAGTTTCGAACCAACATGCTGGAGAATTGCACGGCCTCCCACACAACGTCTCATATGGTGTCATCCCAATGCTAAACTAGTAGCTATTATTATGTGCAAACTTAACTAGATGTAGATGATCTTCCCATGATCCTTCGAAGCCTAACACACAAGCCCTCAGGAGATCTTCTAAAACTCGGTTAACCCTCTCGGTTTGACCACCGGTTTGGGGATAACAAGCCGTACTCACAACTCATTTCCCAAAGCTTCTTGCAAAATCTTCCAAAATCCACTCGTGAACAATTGATCTCAATCACTCATTATACTTTTCGAAATGTCATGGAATCGAATTATCCATTTAACATAAAGCTCAGCCAACTTTGTTGCTGTCCTAGTCGATCAAACAGGAATAAATGTTGCACTTTTGGTCAAGCGATCCATGATGACCCAAATTCCTTCGTTTCCTGCCCTAGTTCTAGGTAGTCCATTGATATTTGTTCCCACTTCCATGTAGGAACTTCTATTGGCTGGAGCAACACATTCTGCTTTTGATGTTCAGGTTTCACCAACTGACAGTTCATACACATGGAAATGAACTTTCTAATATCTCTCTTCATCCCTTCCCAGTAGTAGGCTCGCTTCATGTCCTGATACATCTTATTACCACCAGGATGAATCGTCAACTTCGAGTGATGACCTTCCCTCAGAACCTCATCTCTCAATACGTTGATGTCAGGAACAACTAGTCGTCCTTACTTTCGAAGCCAACCTTCTCGATTGACCTTGAACTCTTTATTCTTTGGTTCCAACTTTTGGAAAAACTTGAACATCACTCTTTTGGCCCTCACCAATCCTTTCGACAAGAGTAGGTCTTATTTATAAACTTGCCAACATTTCAGGTTCCAACTCACATCATGGCCTGAAATCAAACCTTGCCAAATTCTCAAGGCTCTTCCATTACAAAGAATCGCTCCCAAACTTGTGTGTCTTCGACTTAATGCATCTGCAATTGCTAACCCTTGCCAGGAGTATAGGCTATACCAAAATCATATGATGCCAGAACTCTAACCATCGTTGCTGCCGAAGATTCAAATCCTTTTTAGAGAAAAGATATTTCAATGACTTATGACCCGTAAACAACTCGAATTGAACTCTCAACATATAATGTCTCTACATCTTCGGATCAAATACGATCGCTGCCAACTCCAAATCATGAGTTGGATAATTCTTTTCATGCGACTTTAGTTGTTGACTCGCGTAGGCCACAACCTTATTCTTTCGGTATATACAATCATCTCTTCATTCCCACTTGGAACGGTCAACGCAGGATCACTCGTCAGTCGCTCCTTTAGGATTCTGAAAGCTTGCTCACACTTTACATCCCATGTGAACACTTATTTCTTCTTTGTCAGTCCTGTTAATAGTGCAGCTATCTTGGAGAAATCCTTGATAAAACGTGGGTATAACCCGCCAACCCAAGGAAACTTCTAACATCCATTGCATTCTTAGATCGATCCCAGTCCTAGATTGCTGCCACCTTAGCGGGGTCAACTGCTATACCATATCCAGAAACAACATGGCCTAAGAATGTTACTTCGCTCTTCCAGAAGTGACACTTCGAAAACTTAGCTCTCAGCTGATGTTTCACAAGATTTTCAAAACAACTCTTAGGTGTGCCTTGTTCTCTTCTTCAGTCTGAGAATAATTCAGAATATCATCCACGAACACAAGAATAAACTTGTTCAACTGATCCCTGAAAACCATATTCATAAGATTCGCAAAATACGCCGGCGCGTTAGTCAACCCGAATGGCATCATCAACCATTCAAAGAAACCAAATGGTGTCCTAAAAGTGGTCTTTGGCACACTATTCTTCGCCACTCTCAACTAATGAAATCCCATTGCCAAATCCATTTGAGGAAACACTTTAGCTTTGTGAAGTTGATCGAATAAGTCATCAATTCTCGGCAATGGATATTTTTCTTTTTGGTCCCTTGTTCAGCTCCTGATAGTCCACACACAATCTTAACAAGCCATCTGCCTTGGTTGCAAACACGACTGGTGCACCCCATTCGGATACACTCCTTCGAATGAATCTTTTTCCCAAAAGGTCACAAACTTGCACCTCTAACTCTCGTTATTCCTTAGGCGTCATCCGCCTAAGAGGCATAACGATTAGTCTAGCACCCTCGACTAAATCGATCCTAAACTCGATTTCATGATGCGGTGATAACCCTTTGACCTCGTCAAAGACAACCTCAAACTCATTACACACAAAAGAGCAACCATGATGTAGCGACCCAGGAATTTCGACACTCGAATCCAGACACTAACACGTCCCGTGTCCAAACTCAAGCATCGGAAAACCCAGAAAGCTAATAGAAAGAAGTTAGAGGGTGAGAGAAGAAAGAAAGAAATATTAGAATAGAAGAATAGGAAGATCAGAGTCTCACAGCGGAATGGACAAAATATAATAATCAATAATACTTTATAAAAGAACTGTATATTACAACCTCAGAGTATACATTCAAATCAATACAACACACAGCGGAAATAAACTAGTACCAGTATATATGGAAAACGTCTCGACTTCAACTCCTTCTCTGAAGCTCCAAGCGAAATCTAACCTGTAAATATACTCGGTCTGACCCGAGCACATTTGATTTAAAACAAAATTCACCCGGGTCAGTCTGAAATACTTTCAGTGATAAATTCATACAGCAACCAACTTGTTTAACTTTGAAATCCTTTTGAAATAAAAGGATAATAGTAAGACCAGTCCACACATAAACACGGACGGTTTTTACCTTACTATAACCCAAATCGTTTTGAAATCCATATCTTCTTCTGATATTATCATAGTGTCTAATTACAAATAAATAGAATCTAGCAGAACGCTTGCATCTCACGCTCCACATATATAATATACAATCAAAACCGCGGGCGCTTATTGGAGATTGGATTTCCAACTATGACAAGGTATGGGACCACCTGCCGATAGTGTACCTCTAGAGACGAATACACTGGGTTCAACAAGAACGTCTTGCAACCCGGCCCACACATGACCGACCACTCATTTCTCTTGAGTGTATCGAATGTATTGTCACCTTTCGGCTTTTTGTCGCGACCACCGAAATCCCCGGGAGATACAGAAATGAAAGAAGTAACAAATATGAATATTCTCTAGATGGTGACAATACACCCTAATGGGTGCGACCCACATAGCCATGCTGCCTGCCCGATTTTTGTCATTTCCCGGTTGTTGAGGCTTGAGGTTATAATCGACTTTTGAAACATCTGGCCACCATTCACATCGTCCATACACGTCATCCAGGAACAGGATGAACCGAAGGTACCCTCCTACCACATCCTAGGAATCACCCTATAGATCAGTAGCGAGTAGTCCTTGCAATCCGTAGATTCCAATCACGACAGAATCATCGTTAACTCTGGGGATCAGCCAAAGGTATTTAACAATAGTTCTTCCCCTCATGGAGACTTACGGTCTTCAATAGCTCCATCTCGATCAGCATCTTCGACGTATTCGTATTTATTGGTCGGAATGGTTTTCGAATATAAATTCGATCCCGGTCTTTCCGTACCAATAAAGTTGGGTCAGATTTTGATAGTCGGTTATTTAACTATCAAAATAAACATCCATAAAAACAAATAGATCCATGGGTTTACACACAGCATCACTTGGCCATTTAAAAATAATATATCGATTGAAATACCCAAAAATAATATATAGGTTTAATATATAATTATACTCAAATCCTTCTACTTATATACCTAGACAATATCTTGAAATCATATCTTATGTAACCTTCAACTAACTTTTCAAAACATTTTTATAACATTACTTATTACCTTATCGATTCAACATTCCATTCGTAAACACTCATTACGACAATTTCTATGGCTTTGATATTTGAATACCAAAGTCATTCCTCATCCTTTTTGAATAAACCCATTTAAATCCTATTTCAATATTTTGAAAACACCGTTATATTTCCACCAATCTTCTTTTTTTTCCTTATTTAGGGAAATATCATTTCATATTCTCTAATCCCTTTTTAATTCCCTTTTAATCTGGAATCTTATCATATATATTTCCGACATTTCAAATAACGTTATGTTATTATTTCTCAAAAACATCTCCACCATTACGACTAATATTATCCCTTGATAATCCTGAAGCTGTTCAAGTTGGGGTATTTTAATTACCTCTCAGACCTTGATCAACGACATTCTTATCTTAAGATAAATATCAGTTGTAATACAAAAACCGATACTCATTCCCTATATCACAACAAATCCCAATTTAATTACTTCTTGATGAAATATCATCTCTTCTTTAATTGGCGCATCTTTATAACTTATCTCGTTTAACTACTCTCTTTAAATTAGTGAACTAATTTAATAAACAATTTCAGTTAACGCCGTTAACTGTTCAACTCTAAACACGACTAACCTGTTAATCAATCGTTATCAAATCTTGCTATTTAAATAAATAGAAAATGGATAAATCTACATAATTCTATTCACTTTGATTTCTATTAAATCAATATCAATATAAACCCGTTCTTACTATTACGCTACTTCTGGTCACTTGAATTAGCTAAATAAAATCGGTTAATAACAATCACTTAATAAGCACGTGCTTCGCGCACAGTAGATTTTGGTCAAACCAATCAAAGTATAGATGTGGTTGATTTATTCTCTTTTTAAAACTTCACTTAAAATAATATATTTAAAAATCTATATTTGGTAAAAATAAAATTTCATAACTTCTTTTCTAGTGATTCACCTGACGATGAATCGATCTTTGTAAAACGGTGTACATCTAGGCCATCTGCTATTTATTTATCAACCATACTATTTACTGATTCAAAACTCAACCATATTCAACAATCAACAAGGTTTAAAGTCAACGGGTCTTGAACAGTTCATATAAAATATGAAATAACAGCATATTAAATATTTGAGGAACCAGTTTGATTCCTCCTACCTGTCCTTCCCTGCAGCACAGACCATTATAATATTTCATATCAGTACATAGAAATATTAAACGACGATAATATAATTAACGTCAACCATTAAAGCAACCATAGGCATTCAAGGCATCCAATCAACCAATTAAATTTAATTATATGAATTTAACACATCCTAGTATTTCAGAAATGTGTGAGAATTAACTCACCTTTGTTTCGGTCGACGGTTCGCGTGTCGCCTTGTGTAAACCAGTGTCTAGAATGAAACGAAAAATCCAGCTGCTTCCGTTCCCTTCCGAATCAGCACAAAACGTAGTTATTTGTACTGCGATCCCATCGCGGCTTGTTTCACTTATTTCGTAAACCATAGATTACCCCCGTTAATCGCCATCACGTAAGCATGGTACTCGAGCACGCATCTCCCCAACAACAACAAGGACCGATGTCCTTTTCCTCTGTTCGTTACTGATGTCCGCCTTCAACCCTCTTTCACGTCGGTTCACCACAGCTACCCCAAATGCAACTTATAAGAAGACCCGTCCCAACATACTTCCTGTTAACTGATTCTTCCCATCACCGTGAGAGCAAAAAGCCATGCAGACTTGTAACTTTCCCTTGCCTCAAGCATGAATACGTTGTTCCATCCTACCATGTCAACAGCCTTGTTCTTCAGTCCAACCCAACATACCATATCGGAAGCCCAAGCCTGCAAATACACACTCCATCATTTCCATATGCGATAATAAATGGGTCCAAAGCCGCTGCATGTATATACGCAGCCTCCCATGCAGTGACGACATGTCCCCCTCCACGCACCAAAGTTTGGTCATCCCTTCTACATAAAAACTCCACTGTCCCTCACATGAAAACCTCCCCTCACTCCTTCTCTTCACCATTCTTTTGGATTCACTCCTACATGCGTTGCAAACAATTACCACACGCAACTTCCCCAGTGACATCGCCCTCATCCTCTCATCATTCCTTCCCATCCCTCTCTCTTGTTTAAATGAAGTATACGTTAGTTTTTTAGTTGTTAATAGGAGGAGTTGGTTTTAGTTTTGCTGTTGAAGAAATAAACAAATGCCAGGGATATATATAGGCGAGAGTATATGGATAGAAACGGTGACAATTCATATGGTACACATAGGAGAAAGTAGACTTTGCAAATGAAGGGTAGGTCTGCTTGGGCATGCACTTGTTTTGTCTTTTGAAAGATTGAAGAGAAAAGCGAAGCAGACAGTTGTGTATTTTAGGCTGTTGTAGATTTGAAGGCAAGAAAAATATAAATTTTGGGACATGTGAAAAGTAACAGCGTGAGTTTCTATTTTGTTCAGCATCAATCTGATGGAGACAATACGGTTTGTACAACAAAAGGTAGGTTCATTTCTCATGTTAGTTCGGCGGCTTGGTTGTATAGGTGGCTGTGTATTAGATCATACACTGTCGGCTTCACATGGCAGGTGCGTGGATAGGATTTAGGTTAGGCAAAATCCTAGATGTTGCATAGCAGACGTAAAAAGATATAAATAGGCTGTGCTTGAGATTTCAAATTCAATAGGTTGAATTGATATGTCTTTTCTTTTTCTGCGAATTTAGGTGCTAGCTGAGTACAAATTAGTGAGTACAAATTAGTGCACACGTAATCTTCATAGCATGTGCATGAAGATATGGTTACATCAGTAGCACATGGTTACTTTAGGCTAGGTGTGTACAGTTATTTATTTTCCATTCCTTCATACTCAAGGAAACAATGGGGTACAACGTGGTCAGTCCTTTGTTTACACATTTTTGCGTTGGAGACAGGTAGCTTCTATGATTTTGATGGGTGAAGGTTAGTCATAGGCTTGTAGGCTTAAAAATATATATGTGCAGAAGCTTAATCATAGAGAAATATAGTAGCTTAGGGTCAAAGTTTTCAGTTTATTACGGTAAATAAATTTTCGTCGTTATCTAACATTGTCCATATACAACTTGTTATTGACAGAAATAAAAATACCGTCGTGCCCAGCAGTGTGCCACGATCACAAATATGTAATAATATCGGTAGGTTAACTTATATTGTGATACCCCAAAATGTTGATAAAGGGTGCAAAAATACTTCAAATAAAAATTTGCTTATTTTACGAAATAAAAATTTCAGTAAAATTCTAAAAATTAAATTATAACTGCACCTCAAAAGAACCTTGTCTAAATTCGAATCCAGTATGCAGTTATTTCAAATAAACTATTACGGTCGATGAACGATTCTATAGCGACTATTTGAAAATTTGATTTGGACGTAAAATAAAATCTATAATACGAAAACTCGATTTTTCTCCTCCATTAGAAAAATATTATTAATTAGATTCAGATGTTTCTTTTTTCTCCGAAATCCGACTTAACACGGATTCAGTATAGTCAATTGAAGTTGAAATTCAATTTTACGAACTACCGCGCAGTTTCGAGTTCGTTTTATAATTTAAAATATAAATATAAATGCTCAGTCGTCGTTTAATTAATGATTTCGATATTGAATTCCAGAAATAGTTCAAATAAAATATTTAAAATAAATTTAAATATCCGAATCAAATAGCTGGAAAAACCCGGGTCGTTACATTCTTCCCCCCTTAAATAAATTTCGTCCTCGAAATTGCTAGGTAAAAAGAATGCTCCAACCGCAATTATTGTCAAAATAATTAATTCAAAATATTATCAAAAATATTACCCCATTATAAAATTTTCGAAAAATTCGCCAGCACCTCCTCTGTACTGTTCGATCCAAACCACTACAAATGCCACTTTGGGCCCCTCATATTGATCCAAAGAAAATAAAAGCCAAGCGGCTACCCATCTGGGTATAAATTCAAACACCCAATCAATAATATTAAGGTTTACCTTTTTTTCGAGCAACTCGATTCCAATTTCAAAGCAACCCAAGTAACTGCTCTTCGTCTGTTAATCTGTACTCTCAATCCGTGTAACCAAATCAACTTCATAGCCCTTTGCAATCTGTACTTAGCTCCACTTACAATACAGGTAACAATCCAAGGTTAATATTCTCCAGTTTCATTTCTTAATTGACCTTTATTCCCAACTCACTATACTGGAATTTATCTCTCTGTTTCCAATTCATTCAATTCCTTATTAACTCGTTTGTCGAATTTAACTCAACCAATTATCACTCAATAAACCAAACCATGCACAATACAAACAATTCATTCAAGATTTAACTTAGTTTAAGTTAAATTCAAATTTATTTAATTCTATATTCACGAATACTTCTGGTTATATTAAACCAGCCTCAATCTCATTAAATTCTATAATCAAATCGAATTCTAATTGAATTCAACGCTAATAATATTATAAGGAATTAAAACTTGCCTTCCTTATAAATTATCTTGGCAAAAATAATTTAAAATAATTTTATCTCAAATTACAAATACGCGCTCTCGTATATATACACTCTACTCGATCTAGGGTATTACCAGCCCAATCTCTATCGAGTTACACCACAGAGCCAAGGCTATTCCTAAACCATTGCTCTGATACCAACTGTAGCGAACCAGGAATTTCGACACTCGAATCCAGACACTAACACGTCCCGTGTCCAAACTCAAGCATCGGAAAACCCAGAAAGCTAATAGAAAGAAGTTAGAGGGTGAGAGAAGAAAGAAAGAAATATTAGAATAGAAGAATAAGAAGATCAGAGTCTCACAGCGGAATGGACAAAATATAATAATCAATAATACTTTATAAAAGAACTGTATATTACAACCTCAGAGTATACATTCAAATCAATACAACACACAGCGGAAATAAACTAGTACCAGTATATATGGAAAACGTCTCGACTTCAACTCCTTCTCTGAAGCTCAAAGCGAAATCTAACCTGTAAATATACTCGGTCTGACCCGAGCACATTTGATTTAAAACAAAATTCACCCGGGTCAGTCTGAAATACTTTCAGTGATAAATTCATACAGCAACCAACTTGTTTAACTTTGAAATCCTTTTGAAATAAAAGGATAATAGTAAGACCAGTCCACACATAAACACGGACGGTTTTTACCTTACTATAACCCAAATCGTTTTGAAATCCATATCTTCTTCTGATATTATCATAGTGTCTAATTACAAATAAATAGAATCTAGCAGAACGCTTGCATCTCACGCTCCACATATATAATATACAATCAAAACCGCGGGCGCTTATTGGAGATTGGATTTCCAACTATGACAAGGTATGGGACCACCTGCCGATAGTGTACCTCTAGAGACGAATACACTGGGTTCAACAAGAACGTCTTGCAACCCGGCCCACACATGACCGACCACTCATTTCTCTTGAGTGTATCGAATGTATTGTCACCTTTCGGCTTTTTGTCGCGACCACCGAAATCCCCGGGAGATACAGAAATGAAAGAAGTAACAAATATGAATATTCTCTAGATGGTGACAATACACCCTAATGGGTGCGACCCACATAGCCATGCTGCCTGCCCGATTTTTGTCATTTCCCGGTTGTTGAGGCTTGAGGTTATAATCGACTTTTGAAACATCTGGCCACCATTCACATCGTCCATACACGTCATCCAGGAACAGGATGAACCGAAGGTACCCTCCTACCACATCCTAGGAATCACCCTATAGATCAGTAGCGAGTAGTCCTTGCAATCCGTAGATTCCAATCACGACAGAATCATCGTTAACTCTGGGGATCAGCCAAAGGTATTTAACAATAGTTCTTCCCCTCATGAAGACTTACGGTCTTCAATAGCTCCATCTCGATCAGCATCTTGTCGGAATGGTTTTCGAATATAAATTCGATCCCGGTCTTTCCGTACCAATAACGTTGGGTCAGATTTTGATAGTCGGTTATTTAACTATCAAAATAAACATCCATAAAAACAAATAGATCCATGGGTTTACACACAGCATCACTTGGCCATTTAAAAATAATATATCGATTGAAATACCCAAAAATAATATATTGGTTTAATATATAATTATACTCAAATCCTTCTACTTATATACCTAGACAATATCTTGAAATCATATCTTATGTAACCTTCAACTAACTTTTCAAAACATTTTTATAACATTACTTATTACCTTATCGATTCAACATTCCATTCGTAAACACTCATTACGACAATTTCTATGGCTTTGATATTTGAATACCAAAGTCATTCCTCATCCTTTTTGAATAAACCCATTTAAATCCTATTTCAATATTTTGAAAACACCGTTATATTTCCACCAATCTTCTTTTTTTTTCCTTATTTAGGGAAATATCATTTCATATTCTCTAATCCCTTTTTAATTCCCTTTTAATCTGGAATCTTATCATATATATTTCCGACATTTCAAATAACGTTATGTTATTATTTCTCAAAAACATCTCCACCATTACGACAAATATTATCCCTTGATAATCCTGAAGCTGTTCAAGTTGGGGTATTTTAATTACCTCTCAGACCTTGATCAACGACATTCTTATCTTAAGATAAATATCAGTTGTAATACAAAAACCGATACTCATTCCCTATATCACAACAAATCCCAATTTAATTACTTCTTGATGAAATATCATCTCTTCTTTAAATGGCGCATCTTTATAACTTATCTCGTTTAACTACTCTCTTTAAATTAGTGAACTAATTTAATAAACAATTTCAGTTAACGCCGTTAACTGTTCAACTCTAAACACGACTAACCTGTTAATCAATCGTTATCAAATCTTGCTATTTAAATAAATAGAAAATGGATAAATCTACATAATTCTATTCACTTTGATTTCTATTAAATCAATATCAATATAAACCCGTTCTTACTGTTACGCTACTTCTGGTCACTTGAATTAGCTAAATAAAATCGGTTAATAACAATCACTTAATAAGCACGTGCTTCGCGCACAGTAGATTTTGGTCAAACCAATCAAAGTATAGATGTGGTTGATTTATTCTCTTTTTAAAACTTCACTTAAAATAATATATTTAAAAATCTATATTTGGTAAAAATAAAATTTCATAACTTCTTTTCTAGTGATTCACCTGACGATGAATCGATCTTTGTAAAACGGTGTACATCTAGGCCATCTGCTATTTATTTATCAACCATACTATTTACTGATTCAAAACTCAACCATATTCAACAATCAACAGGGTTTAAAGTCAACGGGTCTTGAACAGTTCATATAAAATATGAAATAACAGCATATTAAATATTTGAGGAACCGGTTTGATTCCTCCTACCTGTCCTTCCCTGCAGCACAGACCATTATAATATTTCATATCAGTACATAGAAATATTAAACGACGATAATATAATTAACGTCAACCATTAAAGCAACCATAGGCATTCAAGGCATCCAATCAACCAATTAAATTTAATTATATGAATTTAACACATCCTAGTATTTCAGAAATGTGTGAGAATTAACTCACCTTTGTTTCGGTCGACGGTTCGCGTGTCGCCTTGTGTAAACCAGTGTCTGGAATGAAACGAAAAATCCAGCTGCTTCCGTTCCCTTCCGAATCAGCACAAAACGTAGTTATTTGTACTGCGATCCCATCGCGGCTTGTTTCACTTATTTCGTAAACCATAGATTACCCCCGTTAATCGCCATCACGTAAGCATGGTACTCGAGCACGCATCTCCCCAACAACAACAAGGACCGATGTCCTTTTCCTCTGTTCGTTACTGATGTCCGCCTTCAACCCTCTTTCACGTCGGTTCACCACAGCTACCCCAAATGCAACTTATAAGAAGACCCGTCCCAACATACTTCCTGTTAACTGATTCTTCCCATCACCGTGAGAGCAAAAAGCCATGCAGACTTGTAACTTTCCCTTGCCTCAAGCATGAATACGTTGTTCCATCCTACCATGTCAACAGCCTTGTTCTTCAGTCCAACCCAACATACCATGTCGGAAGCCCAAGCCTGCAAATACACACTCCATCATTTCCATATGCGATAATAAATGGGTCCAAAGCCGCTGCATGTATATACGCAGCCTCCCATGCAGTGACGACATGTCCCCCTCCACGCACCAAAGTTCGGTCATCCCTTCTACATAAAAACTCCACTGTCCCTCACATGAAAACCTCCCCTCACTCCTTCTCTTCACCATTCTTTTGGATTCACTCCTACATGCGTTGCAAACAATTACCACACGCAACTTCCCCAGTGACATCGCCCTCATCCGCTCATCATTCCTTCCCATCCCTCTCTCTTGTTTAAATGAAGTATACGTTAGTTTTTTAGTTGTTAATAGGAGGAGTTGGTTTTAGTTTTGCTGTTGAAGAAATAAACAAATGCCGAGGATATATATAGGCGAGAGTATATGGATAGAAACGGTGTCAATTCGTATGGTACACCTAGGAGAAAGTAGACTTTGCAAATGAAGGGTAGGTCTGCTTGGGCATGCACTTGTTTTGTCTTTTGAAAGATTGAAGAGAAAAGCGAAGCAGACAGTTGTGTATTTTAGGCTGTTGTAGATTTGAAGGCAAGAAAAATATAAATTTTGGGACATGTGAAAAGTAACAGCGTGAGTTTCTATTTTGTTCAGCATCAATCTGATGGAGACAATACGGTTTGTACAGCAAAAGGTAGGTTCATTTCTCATGTTAGTTCGGCGGCTTGGTTGTATATGTGGCTGTGTATTAGATCATACACTGTCGGCTTCACATGGCAGGTGCGTGGATAGGTTTTAGGTTAGGCAAAATCCTAGATGTTGCATAGCAGACGTAAAAAGATATAAATAGGCTGTGCTTGAGATTTCAAATTCAATAGGTTGAATTGATATGTCTTTTCTTTTTCTACGAATTTAGGTGCTAGCTGAGTACAAATTAGTGAGTACAAATTAGTGCACACGTAATCTTCATAGCATGTGCATGAAGATATGGTTACATCAGTAGCACATGGTTACCTTAGGCTAGGTGTGTACAGTTATTTATTTTCCATTCCTTCATACTCAAGGAAACAATGGGGTACAACGTGGTCAGTCCTTTGTTTACACATTTTTGCGTTGGAGACAGGTAGCTTCTATGATTTTGATGGGTGTAGGTTAGTCATAGGCTTGTAGGCTTAAAAATATATATGTGTAGAAGCTTAATCATAGAGAAATATAGTAGCTTAGGGTCAAAGTTTTCAGTTTATTACGGTAAATAAATTTTCGTCGTTATCTAACGTTGTCCATATACGACTTGTTATTGACAGAAATAAAAATACCGTCGTGCCCAGCAGTGTGCCACGATCACAAATATGTAATAATATCGGTAGGTTAACTTATATTGTGATACCCCAAAATGTTGATAAAGGGTGCAAAAATACTTCAAATAAAAATTTGCTTATTTTACGAAATAAAAATTTCAGTAAAATTCTAAAAATTAAATTATAACTGCACCTCAAAAGAACCTTGTCTAAATTCGAATCCAGTATGCAGTTATTTCAAATAAACTGTTACGGTCGATGAACGATTCTATAGCGACTATTTGAAAATTTGATTTGGACGTAAAATAAAATCTATAATACGAAAACTCGATTTTTCTCCTCCATTAGAAAAATATTATTAATTAGATTCAGATGTTTCTTTTTTCTCCGAAATCCGACTTAACACGGGTTCAGTATAGTCAATTGAAGTTGAAATTCAATTTTACGAACTACCGCGCAGTTTCGAGTTCGTTTTATAATTTAAAATATAAATATAAATGCTCAGTCGTCGTTTAATTAACGATTTCGATATTGAATTCCAGAAATAGTTCAAATAAAATATTTAAAATAAATTTAAATATCCGAATCAAATAGCTGGAACTGTAAATTTGAATAGAAATCTTCAATTACAAGATGTATTGTATATTCCTAATTTCAAAAATAATCTTCTGTCAGTAGGAAAACTTTTAGATCAAAACAGGATCAATGTGAAATTTACAAGTTCCTCTTGTTTTTTTCAGGACCTTGAATCTAATCAAATTCAAGCTGTTGGTTCAAGAATTTCTGGTTTATACAGATTGTCCTCTTCTTCCTTTTCTCATGAATCTGTTTCAAAATGTTGTTCTGTAGTTGATAATAATTGTTTTCTTGCTTCTATCAACAATAGTATAACATCTTGTAATAGACCTAGTGTTGATATCCTTCATGCTAGGCTAGGTCATCCTTCTTTTAATAAAATGAAATGTTTGCAAAATCTTTTATCAGGCAGAATACTTAAGGAATTTTCTTGTGAAGCATGTGTGTTAGGAAAACATCATAAATTTCCTTTTCCTCATTCTGATTCTTATACTATTTCTGAATTTGATTTGGTTCATATTGATTTATGGGGAAAATATCATAGACCAGCTCTTTCTGGTGAAACTTACTTTCTCACTATTCTTGATGATCATACTAGAAATACCTGGACATATTTGCTTCATTCTAAAGTTCAAGTTTTATCTGTTGTTTCTGCTTTTATTGAGTATGCATTGACACAATTTGATAAAAAAATTAAAGTAATCAGAACTGATAATGGAACTGAGATTGTTCAAGATGCTTGTAGAAAGTTATTTGCAACCAAAGGAATAGTACATCAAAGATCTATTCCAGGCAATCCACAACAAAATGGCAGAGTGGAAAGGAAGCACAGACATTTGATAGAGACAGCAAGAACAATTCGCATTCATGCTGGTATGTCTTACAAATTTTGGGGTGAGTGTTTATTAGTTGCAACTCATCTTATTAATTTGATGCCTAGTTCAGTGTTAAATTGGAAGACACCATATGAACTTTTGATGAAAAAATCTCCTGATTATTCACATCTTAGAGTCATTGGATGTTTAGCTTTTTCTTTTCAGAAATTACATGACAAATTTGCTGAAAGAGCTAGAAAATGTGTTTTAATTTGATATCCACATGCACAAAAAGGATATAAATTGTATGATTTAGAAACACATAAAGTTTTATTCAGTAGAGATGTACATTTTGTTGAAAACATTTTTCCTTTTAAGAAAGAATCAGATCAGGTTTTAGTTTCTGACACTTTACCTAACAAATTAGAAGCTGTTAATCCAGCCTTGGATTATTATGAGTCTGTTATTCAACCTTCCCAAAATTCTTCCAGTCAACATGATTTAACCTCTTCACCTGTTATTATTTCAAATACTCCTATTCTTCCAGATCAACAGAATTTTTCTCCTCAATCAAATAATCATGAAATTGAACATGAATCAGAATTTGTTCCTTTAAATGATACTTCTAATGATCAGTCAATACCCTCCAGAATTTCAAACAGAATTTGTAAAATACCAAAGAAATTTGATGACTATATTGTTGGAAAATTTCCTTCAAGACAGGTCCATTTTTCTAAGTCTTTTAATGTGTTTACTGAACCTGTTTTTGCACATTTGTCTAATGATGAATTACATAGTCTTGCCAATGTATTTTCATCACATGAACCATCTTCTTATAAGCAAGCTAAGGATTCTCCAGAATGGGTTCAAGCCATGGAGCAGGAATTAGTTGCTTTAGAAAAGAATGATACATGGGATTTGGTTCAGCTCCCTAAGGATAAGAAGCCAATTGCTTGCAAATGGGTTTTCAAAACCAAATTCAAGCCAAATGGTGAAGTTGAAAGATATAAGGCTCGACTGGTTGCAAGAGGGGATAAACAAGTTTCTGGTAAGGATTACAAGTTTACTTTTAGCCCTGTTGCTAAATTTACAACAGTTAGAACTGTTTTGGCTGCGGCTGCAGTGAGAAATTGGATAGTCAATCAATTAGATATTAACAATGCTTTTTTACATGGATTTCTTCAAGAAGAGGTATATATGTTGCCTCCACCAAGATATAACAAAGCTATTTCAAATCAAGTTTGTAAGCTTAAAAGATCAATTTATGGTTTGAAACAAGCTTCTAGATGTTGGAACCAAGAATTAAGTAAGTTTTTAATTGCTTGGGGTTTTATTCAATCAGTACAAGATTACTCTATGTTCATTTTCAAGAGTTCTGATGTGTTTGTGGTAGTTGTAGCGTATGTAGATGATTTACTTATTACTGGTAATAATCAATCTACCATTGATGCTTTAAAACTTGATCTTCATCAGACTTTTACAGTAAAAGATTTGGGTGATATTAAATATTTTCTAGGAATTGAAGTTTCAAGGACACAGTCTGGTTTTTATTTAAATCAGAGAAAATATATTCTTGACCTTTTAAGGGACTATAATTTGGAGGAATGTAAATCAGTTTTGTTCCCTATGCAAAAAGGATTGAAGTTAAGTAATTTTGAAGGAGATGTTTTGGTAGATCCTGAAATTTATCGAAGATTAATTGGTAAACTTTTGTACTTGAATTTAACCAGACCAGATATTTCATATGCTGTTCAGCAGTTAAGTCAGTTTTTGCAAACTCCTCGAATTCCTCATTTTAATGCTGCTGTCCACATTCTAAAGTACCTGAAAGGTTCTGTAAGTTTAGGATTATTGCTTTCAACTAATTCTGAACTTAATATTCGTGCTTATTGTGATGCTGATTGGGGTATGTGTAGTGATTCAGGCAAGTCACTATCTGGTTATTGCATTTTTCTTGGAAGTGCTTTGATTTCTTGGAAAACAAAGAAGCAGAAAGTGGTTTCTAAAAGCAGCACCGAGGCTGAATATAGGAGTATGAGCTATGCTACTAGTGAATTGGTTTGGATTGAAAGATTGCTTGCAGATTTAGAGGTATCTGTTTCTACTCCTATTGTTTTACATTGTGATAATATGTCTGCGATGCACATTGCCCAAGATCCATGTTTTCATGAGAAAACAAAGCATATGAGGACTAAACACAATAAGTTAGATGTTCATTATATCAGAGAAAACATTCAGTCTGGATTTATTGTTACAAAATATGTTCGCTCTGCATTACAATTAGCAGATATTATGACAAAGCCCCTGGGTGCTGACCAACATAAAGTTCTGGTACACAAACTGGGTCTGACTAATTTTTTTTCATGTCAAGATTGATCTGTTTTTTGTGCAGGTCAATCTTGAGGAGGGGGTGTAGAGTTAGGACTTTGATTTCATTTGTATTTTGGTTTCTATGTGTAATTTGTATGCGTGCTGTAAGGATAGTTTGGTTGTAACGTTTTGTTTTCTTTTATTTCTTTTGTTTGTTGGACTATTGGGCTGAAGGCCCATTATTTGTATAAAGGTGTAACCAGAGCATCGGTGTAAAAACAGATTTGGTGATAATGAAAGAATTCTAGGGTATCAGCTTTTCATATTGACAAATTATTATTAAACTATTATCTTAGCTTTTACCTTCCTCCAGCAGAAAATTGACGGCGTAGTGCCTGATACTCATCAGGGAGTTTCCTTGGAGACTTCAAGCGTATAGCAACTAGGAAGAAACCACCCTACATTAGACCATGAAGTCGAGAAAACAGATCCTTTTTATACACCCTTATTTGCTTTATTACAGGCCTGCAATAACTAGTCTGTAGACACTTTAAATAACTAATTAAATTTTATATCAACATCATTTTGTGCATATGTTATACAGTTAAAAAATAGCTGCACACTGGAAACTCCACATAGATAGGTCTTAATATCAAACGATCTATATGACCACAAATACATGGTGCAAGGTACAATTGAATAGCTTAACTTGAATACTTGATGAGTACAATTGTAATAAATTTGTTACCGGCTGTAAACCATCATTAAAAAATAACAAACATATCACTTTCATTCCCACACCTACTGTTTTGTTAAATGCACCATAAGGCTTATCAACATATGCAGCTCTTGGATAACTCAAAGGGAAGCATAACCACAAAACAAACATCTCACACTAGTTTATTTAGTTTCAGCTTTCTAGCATTATTATATTATTTTATCTGTAAGTTTCAACGGAAAGCATAGAAGATGTTGCAGGAAAAACCTGGGGATATGGAATCATGTCCCCTTCAAAACAACTGCAGAGTGAGCGTCATCATTTGTTAAGCAGTGAAAATATCGACAAAGGAATATCCCCATGTCAAAAGCTGGAAATATGAAAAGAATGGTTTCAAAGGGTAAGAGATCAAAGTAAAGCATATACTTTTGACGTTACAGCTATTCATGTTGCCCAACAATTGTTAAATTGAGACTGCATGTATTGCATTTTGTATTTACACTTATATAAGAACATAGACATATTTTCAACAAATATTGACAAATTACTATTAAACTATTATCTTAGCTTTTTTACTTCCTCCAGCAGATTTTTTTTTAACAAGTATGTATCGCACTTTATATTTACACCTATATAAGAACATAGACATATTTCAGATCTCCAAAATATGGATATGGTGTCAATGAATACATACAGGGAAAAAAGACAAATCATACTTTGACAAGCGATGTTGCAGTTATATTATCCCCTGACTTGCATTGTCCATGCTTTCTTTATTGCTTTTTTTTAATGTGTTTTCGATCATGCTATCATTTATATGCTCATACATAACTGTTTGTCCACTTGTAGTGTATAGACACCATCAAACGCTTCAAACACTGCTACATTGTGCATCTAATCCTAGTTTTTCTTGCAGTGTACAGACACCGTCAAGGTCCAAAAATAATCAGAAAACAACCCTGACTATATTTACACACAGCAGTTATTACACTGTCAAGCTAGTATTGGGACAGCTATGTATCTTAAGCCCTAGTTTTGATTAAAGCAGCAGCCAACACCTCTATGTTTAGATTTTGGACTATGACTTTTTAGTGCTTTCGGCCTACATATATTTCATAAAAGTTACGAATGTATATCATAGCCGCTTTTATATAATCGAAAGTATCATAGCCACTAATATGTAATCGATAGTATTGTAGCCGCTAATATGTAAGCATGGTGTGAACAACCAGCAGAGAGAAGCGCAATATGCATATGTGATAGTGTATGTTTAGAATAGCAATCAGGCAAGTGAGCACAAGCTTATGCAAGACCAATCGCTAACAAAGCTTCAGGTTAAACTCTTTGCTTGACATATGCAGGTGCACATTAAGGAAGGGAAGCATTTGAATCGGCAAGATTGTATGAAGCAATAGCTACATCATTGTGGGTAAGAGCCAAGTCATAACTTGATGAAGCAATGGCCTTAGAAATATTTGAAAGGACGCCAGATTGAAAAACTGCAGGATCATAAAGTGTGGTAGTGTGGCAGCAAGTAAATGATCCATGGAAAGAATTGAGACAACAGTAGTAAGATTGGCATATACAGGTTCACATGAGCATGTGCGCAGTGTTTCACATCAAAGGAAAGTGGACCTGCAGCTAGACTGGAACAATAGAGGATTGCATTGCTATCTCTGCAACAGGATTAACAATGAACCCAAGCCCACTGCTCAATGAAATATCACTTTTCGACAACGAACAGACATAGGCATGTTCAATAAAAGATGAGGTAGGCGGTTTGGGAATCCAAAAAAATTCAAACCACTGTAATGTGAATTGCAGTGCCCAAAAGCACAGCAAATATCATAACAGGACGGTTAGTACTCATACATCACGTGACATTCAACGTCTACCTATTAAAGAGGAATGAAATCATGGATCCTAATTGGTTGGGCATAGAGGGAAGGGATTTTAGTACAGGTGATTTGGTCTCGATTAAAGAAGTTAACACTACAACTTGCGGGAAGCCAAAAGGAGTAGAAATATCAATAAGGAATAAAAATGGAAGCGTATATAATTTTTGACATTTTTTCTGTAACCATATCTGTCCCTAATGGAATGTCCAATATGCTAGCAACCGCACATATGATTTCGCGGTTCCATAATTCCTTTGGTAAATCAGACTTAACCCAAATCAGTAATTAACTAAAAACGTCTTTAGAATAGCTAATTCTACGATATCATCTTTTAACAAAACCAACCTAGAGTCAAAGAAATATGGACTACCTAGTAAACTCCGAGAGAGATCATCCAATTCTTCGAATTTGCATAGAGATCGAAACCACCTGTCGAATTCCAAACACATCTAACAAACGCGGATAAGTGAACAAAAGAAGGCTAAGCCCCGATCATATAAAACACTAGTGAATCACCCCAAAGGTTAGTGGCTCTTTTAAGCATGGGTTCCAATACAAATGCACGATGTTTGTTGCTGACTGCATAGGGCTCACAAAATCTGGAACAAGAAGAAGCTGATGCACTCTAATATACTTACCCACAAGCACAACTTTCCAATACATGCTAGGAGAACCCCGACAAGTTGCGTACGAATTGTCGTCAATAGAACAGATCAAATACAGACTAATCGGAGAAAAATCGATGTCAACAATGGCAGTCTCAACCGTGACCACAAGGCACAATGAAAACTCACTCGAGTCACCAGTCGTGGAATGAGGAGAAGCATGGACAGAGACTACCTGATTTATTGGAACATGCAGCTGAAAAAAGGAGGTGTTCGCAACCGATCGAAAGCAGACTTTGGGTTTGCGCCTCGCCATGGGCAGCGAGGATGGAGATCTGACGAGCACTGCATGAGAGAATTGTGAATGCGCTACGATTGGTGACTGAGGAAGCCCTCATTCACCAACACTCGACTGCCATTTTATTAAGAGATCAATTCATGGGTCTCGGTAGAATTTAAGCAATATACTTCACAAAATTAGCATAAAATCAACACTGTCCATTATATATATATATATATATATATATATATATATATATATATATATATATATAACTATATATATATATATATAACTATATATATATATATATATATATATATATATAACTATATGTAACTGTCATATTTTCTTAAGATTATGTATATGTCTATATTCACCCATGTACTTTTAGTTCTATGTTAATGAATTTAATATTGAGATTAAAGGTACAAGTTATATACCGATATCTACATAAATTTATACATTGTAAACCGTTTTAAACCATAATAATCGTTTGGTTCACTTAATCTTAAACTGAAACTGAACAGATAGGTACTTGCAAACCATAATAATTGTTTGGTTCAGGAAAAATTGCTAAACTGAACAGAAAGTTTTCTGTTCTAAAACCGAAACTGAACAGAAAGGTAGTTGCAAAATATAAGAGTCCAAGGTAAAGATATAAGTAGTTTTACCTGAAATTAGGACAAACGATTTCAACGTAGCCAGATCAAGATGACTACGAAGAGAAGATACCAAAGTATATGCCAGTGTTGCGTACATACTAAATAAAACTATATCTGAAACTACCTGTAAACAAACCTGCAGCATGAAACACGCATCATATTAGCAGAATTGGCGATTAACTGTTATTGGCAGTTTTCTTCAGAAGGCTTCTTATGGGTATTTTCCGAATTCTATATACGTTTTTTTCTTTGTTGTGCACTTTCGAAAGGATAAATGTGCAATGTGCTCAATTCTTTTGGCATTTTGCAGTCTGCATTGGAGCTTACATCTAAGATTTTGCACTACAAACTATAAGTAACATACCCTCAACTATCAGTATTGACCTATATTTGATTTCTTCCCGCAATGACTTAAGCTGTAAAATGATTCCAACCAAGCATAAGGAAAGCCTATACTAAGCGAACGCATCTAGTCCACGTATTCACTCTGCCGAGAATGAAAAACTGAAATTCACATAAAAGTATGCCCAAAATACAATAGAAGTTCTCATACAATCCATAGGTAGTTTAAGAGATTAGGAGCTTGAATGCATCTCTGCATTTGTACCCCTTACATCGGTAGTTTGATAACTGCTTCCACGTCATCAAACATATCCTTCGTTTCCTTTCTAATGGATACCTCTCATCCACTATCACAAATGACCTCGTACACCATCATAATATTATTTATCCAAACACAGCACCTCCCACTAGTGCTCCATCACCAATCACTGTCAAGACAAACTCACTGTTGCTCATCAACAGAATTCACCAGAACCACTCTAGTTTTGAAACATACCACAACTACAAGCCAAACCCGCAGCCTTACATACACAGCAACAATAACCCTCTGACCTGATATCCATGATACCACACTGCTGAAACC
The DNA here is from genome assembly GCA_030737875.1 of Allium sativum. Taxonomy (NCBI): domain Eukaryota; kingdom Viridiplantae; phylum Streptophyta; class Magnoliopsida; order Asparagales; family Amaryllidaceae; genus Allium; species Allium sativum. Next base: position 223,363,933 of record CM060924.1, read on the forward strand.
TCTCCATCGTCAACTACCGCTACATTGGACTACGTTACTCAAGTCCATACTTCTCAGTTTCCAAATCTCCGATTCCAATCCAATTTTGATTACAATTTCACATTCCACCCTTAAAAATGAAACCGAGATCCATAACCCACCAAACTGCAAATCAAAACTCTTCTTTTAATTCAATTTTCCTTTTCGGCTTTCATGTTTACTTTTGTTTGTTTTTCGTTCATATAAGGAGAATAGGTTTTACTAAAAACGGTATTTTAAGGAAAGCTGGTTGGTATTTAGGCGTGAGTTTGCTTATTTTATTTAACTTTATTTTGTTCAATTATTCTATGGTTTATAAAAATAAACACTACACTATAACCTTTTTGTTAAAAAAAAGTTATTTTCATTTGGCTTGGGTAATTTATTAGCTATTTTACGTCTGTTTAGTTTGAATTTCATCTAAAATGTAAGTTGGTTAATTCATATTATCAAAATTAGGATACTGACTTCTAACCACTGCTCAAATGTTAGGATAAGAACTTTCTTATGTTCTTCGGTATGGATTTTTGAAAGATTTGTTAATCCACTTATATGTGTAGAAAAACTATAATTGATGAAGAAGCATTGAGGTTTGATTGAAGCTAAAGGAGGCGAACTTAGCATTTATGCGTGGATTATATGGTTACATCAATTGGTTGACAAGTAGCATGGCAGTACTGTTTACAAATGATGGATGCAGGCTTGATGCCTCAGCTGGATACTTTTGCCATACTAATGGTAAGCTGCTCCAAGAAGGCAAGGCCGACAATCAGATGAGTATAAAGTGGAGTGTGTCTAAAGTGATGAGTGGATGCATCAGCATTGAAATGAATGGACATAATATTGTTGGCTACCACAACCACAATGAGCTAATATCCCTTAACAATCATCGTTAGGCTGGTCAAAGTTCAAGCTGGATAATAAATGGGTTGAATAAATATTGATTACCATTTAAAATGGTATTTGCCTCAACTCATCCAATCCGTTTTTCTAAACAGTTCCACCTAAACCAACCATTATTAGACAGGTTGACTTAGTCATTTACCTTCAATGCTAAAAGAGTTATCTAAACACACCCACCCACCCACACACACACACACAAAAACACTCCAATGCAAGGCTGCATTAGCTGTCTATCTTTTTTCTAATACATTCAAAATAATTGTGCAAGGCTGCAGATCTAAACTTGTGCTTAAGTAAACACATGCATATAAATATTTGAAAACTTGGCAATATATATATAACTGTTTACGTACTTACTGTATCATGTTAAATAAACACATGCATGCATAAGGAACTTGTATACTCCCTAGTAAGACACAAAATTGCATTTTAAATTTACGTGTGCATATGAACCTGAATATGTACTAATGTCTAGAATAATTATACATTACATCCATTTTTATAAAGAATTGCATCAGATATAATTTACAAATTTCTAAAATAAAATAAAAGACAATATGGATACCTTCATGACAAAGATTGAGGATGGCTACGAGTATGTAGATCCCTATGATAAATCAATAATTCAATACCCGCATACAAGGAATATTAATTGGTTGTCAAACATATACTAGTCCTATGACAAAAATTAAAAGCATGGATACCTTCTCGCTGACATTTCTTTGCAACGGATGCAAACTTCTCCAAACTACGGTAGAGCATTCCTTCTGTGAATGGTTTCAAAGCCTATAAAAAAAGGACCGTGGTTCAATCGATGATGTGATAATTATGTGCACATCCTCAATTTGTCAAGCAATATTTTCAGTATAGAGATTAGTGATGATTATGGATGCAAATGGAATCAAAATGCTAGGAACTCCCTATGAAGTAATCAACTGCATGAAACACTAGATATGATTGGAAATGAAGTTTATTATAAGATGGTGCTCATAATTCACAAATTTCATGCATTACTCACTTGTATTCTACATGATGATGGACCAGTAGGGAAAAACAACACTGCTCCTCTGTAAATGTTGGAATATATACGGCAATATGAGGTACTGTATAGAAACCTCTTACCATGTCAACAAAAAAATACTATATATAAACGAAACTAAATAAACTGAGGAGTAGATAGAAAACTCTTACCATGTTAATAAAAAATACTATACATAAATGAAACTATATAATGTAAAACAACAAACAAAATGAATACAAGCAAACAGATTGGAATATAAAAATGGTTGAGCCTATATTCGAGCAAAACATTCTTATTGCCTGGTGTTTTTGAGTGCCTCTGAAGTCTGAAGTATACAAATGATTAAATATATTTAAAACTCACTAAACCTTTTCATCATGTTTTTTTTCAAAACAAATCAAATGCATATACAAAATGCAAAAAAAGAAAAAAAGAAAAAAACATGCCTTAAAATAGAAACTGGAAATTGACTTCGAACTAAAACCTATGGAACGAAATTAATTTAGACTAAGTTTAAAAAAAATCATAAATCAATCACACTATCCACATCCACTATCCAAATGTGAAATTATGACGAGCCCAGATCAGTGAACCGATAATCCCCCATCCACTATCGACCTCCAATAACCAACCACGACCAAAAAACCAATTTTTAAACAATAAAACAATTTGTGTACCTTGAATCTATTATTCAAAAGAAAATCCTTTGCTCACGATACTAGTTTTATCTAAAATAGAAGTTGTGGATCTGATTTGATGCAAATCTGAAGCAAGAAGTAGAAGGAACTGTGGAGCCATGGATCTCTTCACAATGAAGACTCGTGCGGAAATGTGAAATGTGGAAAATAGAGGCTGTGGATCTAACTTTATCAAAGGGATTGGAGGAAAATTCATTGAAGTGAGAAGGAGAAGAAGCTGAAACGAGAAAGGGAAATTTCATTAAGGCAGAAAAAGTAAATTAATGGAGGGAACAGATTGAAAAATAAAAGTAACGAGCGCGAGCACGTGAATATTACAGAAAAATAAGTATAAACGTAAACAAGAGGGCATAGAACGCAACCAACCCCCGCAAAACACAAGCAAAAACAATATTGGTTACATTCACACCATAAACGCTACTAATGAATGTAACTAAATGTAGATTTTCTTGTAGTGCACCAACTCACGACCTTTGAGTTGTCATCTCATTCGTTGTTCCACACCGATCCACGAACACATTCAACACTTCGAATATTCCCACTTGAATCCCCCTTGAGGTCACAACATCACAGAACCAAATAACATTGATATATTATTCAACACAATTAATAGTGTTACGTCCATTTGCTATGAAATAAACCACAACATCCATTTTTTAGGACCTTTTGTTCAAATCTGGGTTGTACCCGAAAAATATATTTTTCAAAAATGACTCAGTGCGACTGACCCGAACCCAACATAACTCCCATGTCGAACACGATATGACTCCATACACCGATCACGACATGACTCTCCAAGCCTAACACGACATAACTCTCCAAGCCGTACACGTCATGACTCTCCAAGCCATAATTTCAACCAAGTCGGTCCCACCATGGCGGTCAACCATGTCGTTTAACCCATGCCGGTCTCTTCATGTTGATCTTCAAGTCGTTACCTCAACCATGCGACTTGGCTTCAAGCGCCTTTGCTTCCTTCAACTTGGCTTCCTGCGACTTGCTCCCTGCGACTTGCTTCCGGCAACTTGGCTTGTGTTCTTGGAGAAGAAGAATTATGGCATGAGTCTACCAATGACCCAACTTGATGAAAAACGACATGACTTCAGGTTTGACCAAAATAGCTCCCAATTCGACCAGATCTTCGACAAACTTCAAAGATGATAAAATCCATTCATTGCAAACATCCAAACCAATCATAAATGCTTTAACAAATCATCAATAGCATCAAAATAACCATTATCATCATTAAATGATAGAAAATGCTCTAAATCATGATAATTAAATAATTAAACCAAAAATGATGGATCTAACTTGCATAAACTTACGAAATGACATAGAAATTACTGGGTTTAACATGCTAGATTAGATCATATGGCGATTCATCTAAAAATACACTTCCATGATGTAGAACTAAGGAAAACAACTTGAAAATGATGAAATTAAGATCATAGAACTCATATATTGATTGAATCCATGTGAGAGATGAATTGTGATTCCGAACAGCGAAGAATTTTCTCTAAACTCTTCGATTCGATGATCTCTCTCTTTGAATGGCGTAGATCTAGCTTCATGCAATGTAGATCTTCGATTCTCTAAGCTGTAATGGTGGAAATGTGTAGAAGATGGAGGAATGGAGGACGCCTAGCTCTTCCAAATTAAGGAATGAAGAAAGTAAATTATTCTTCATGCCTCTTGTCCCAAATTTATAGCCTCCCGCCAGCCCACTAACGGGCTTCCCCAAATCAGCCCATTTAGGCTTAAAAACCTGAATAGCCAACTGCTAAACCTTAAAACAACGATTCCTCCCAAACCGCTGAACCAAACCTTTAACATGACCACTCTACGGAAAGAGAAACATCATTTCCTTTCCAATGGCATAGGTCTCAACACCTGATTTGATCCGAGTTAAAATTTATGCCATGTATAAGACTGATAGGGGAAAAATGATTACAAACAAAATTGGTAAAAGTTATGAACATGTCTAACATCCCCATAAGCAACATATTAAAATATGAGAATGATCCAATCCTCAGGGAATAAAACTAAAATATTTTACAATCCTCCGATACGTATAATGCGGGCCGGTATACTATTGGTGCTTATATAACCTAACAACATGTTGTACAAGCACCCGATCAATGTAAAGCCATCGTTGAGAGAAAAAAATTGTAAAACCCCATAATTTTAAATATTAAAATTAACAAATTTTAAGAACACTTAATTATTAAGAGAAGAATTAAGGGAAATGGGTTACGCCATTGCATTCATCTCAAAATTCTGCTTGAAATAGAGTTCAAATTTTCATAAATCGGACTTCGCATGAGGAAGTTATGGCCCCTAGAAGTTTCAGTAATTTAAATAAATAAAAACGGCTTAGATATAAAATTCAAAAATTGAATTCAAACAAAGAAGCGGGCTGGGCGGGATTTTTCCCGCCCCAGGCCAGGTCGACCTCCCCTATACAAGTCGACCTGCGGGTCGACCTACCCCCCCCCCCCCCCGGGAAGATCTGAACTGTGACGATCCTGACTTGCTGCTGAGTCTTTTCTGACCTGTTGCTGAGTCACTAGGGCATAGGTGACCATTCTGGATAACTCTATCTAGTCTGGACGGTTGTGATTGCTCCTATGATAATCTAACAGCTTATATTGATTTAAACTTCTATATAAGCACGCATAGACTCAAGCTCTAAACCTAAGCAAAATTAATCTCTTGGCCTCTATGCTACTGCTGAAATAGTTCTTCTTCTTAAAGCTTAGGAATTGCAAGTCAGGATTCTAATACAAACGGCGAACGAATTATTCTCTTCTCTAATCCATCTTTGTGAGTACAATTTCTTTCACAAAATAATTAATAAATTAATCATGATGAGTTATAATTTGGGTTAGAGAACATGTCTGTTGAATCATGTGATGTTACTTAACTTTGTTATCGTTTGTTGGTGAACATATGACAGTTTTGTTAACTTATGTTGGTAGATCTATTTCATGTGTCCAATCACATATGTTTAACTTGATTCATATTATGACATCAGTTTATATGCAAGTTTGGGATGTAAATCATATGCTAGTTTGTATGTGAATCTTATGCAAGTCTGTTTTTACATATGCTAGTTTGTATGTGAATTTTTTGCAAGTCTGTATGCGAATTATACACAAGTTTATATGTGAATCAAGTATATACATATGCTAGTTTATATGTAAAACTTGTGATATTAGTTTACATGGTTAAATTCATACGCAAGTTTGTAGGAATCCATATGCAAGTTTAGGTGAAAACTATATTCGCATATGAAAGTTTAGGTGAAAACCATATTCTCATATGCAAGTTTAGGTGAAACCCATATTCATATATGCAAGTTAACAATTTCATGTTTAGATCTATATTTAGATCCATGGTAGTTTATGCAAATTTATGTTTTATATGTCCATTGCCTATGCAAGTTATTGGCTATGAAAACTTATGTTATATTTCTTATTCGCAAGTTAGATCTATTTTATGTGTTATGCAAGTTGTGATGTTTCTTTTCTTTTTATGAGTTAGACTATTTGCGAGTCTAACATATTTCATATTAAACGTACAAACGGCATGGGGACAATGGGAAAATATTAATTATACAAATTTTGAATTGGCATAAAATGGTTTTAAAGGCATATAATTAATTTGAGACACTAATTGGTATAACTTATATACCTGAAAAGTATGGACATAGTTTAGGTGACAATTATGGACATAGATCAATTTGGAAATTATTGACAATTTGAATAGGGATAATTAATTCATATTGGGGTGAAATAATTATGTGTAATAATAAACGCCTAAGATACAAGGTTAGACTTGTTTGTGGTATAAGACTGCCCGGACCCGCCCGGCAAATCCAGCAACCACAAATGGTAGTCTAATGTGAGAGGTCGAAGGCATAAATTAAATGCGTAACAATTGTAAAGACACGAGGTTAGGCTCATTTGCGGTATAAGATTGCCCGGACCTGCCAGGAAAATCCAGCAACCGCAAACGGTAGTCTAATGTGGGAGGTCTTACATGGTTACGGTTAGAATGAATTAAGTAACACTTAACCAAAATAAACATATGGTGGGACATGGGGGTTATGTGGGTGACATGGGTCACATGTGAAATACGAATAGAAACACTTAACCAAATTGAAACATGTAAGAAGACATGAATAAGAAGGGGTTAAGTGGGAAATCTTAGTGGGGACCAAGCATAGGTGGAATGCTTTTGTCAAGTATGGGGGCCCTTTTCAAACTAATAACCCATTACGTATCTTTGTGAGCTCGAGTTAGATCGAAGACGGGACACACTTACTGGGTTTGATTGTAAGAGATCAAAACGGGTTAGCGGTGGCAACGTAAGTCCAACAGGGTCATGTGCGTGCATGGGCCCGGGCTGGTAGGTAAGACGTTGTTGCATCATGTAGATATAAGTCGTTAATCTTTAGTGGTATCGGGTTGCCACTTTGGGGAGTGATACACCCCACTGTGAGACCAGCGCGGGTATCTACGAGTTAGGGAGCCGATCGCATGGGGGTAGTGGGTACTACTAGTGGAGATAGGGGCAGGCAGCACCTATGAAGATAACTAGGGGTACACGAAACTACCATTATGATTATTATGTTCAGTAGGCGGGATCAACTTTTAGGGTGACTAGTAATTGTGCAGTATAGTAATTATCATATAGTGATTAGGAGCGCGATTAACGCCAGCATATTCCTCTTGTTCGTTTTGTCTTGCCCATTTGCTTCACAGTCATTCCTTGTTTTACAAGTTTATGCCTTATCCTAATTACTTTAATAATTATATTGTTAAAGTTATTGGACTCGCCAGACTTTATGTCTGACCCCCTTTGTTTTCGCCTCCCCCCCCCCCCCCCAAGGTTCTCAGGGTGGGACTAGTGGTAGTGGAGCTTGATTTGGACCTCTTTCTCTCTCTTTTGGAAGTGCTTGGATTGTTGAAAGTAAAGTTCAGCTTATCTCTTTTATGGCTACTTATGTTGGGGTTATGCTTTTTAGTTATGCACTCAGAAAATAATTTGTCAAGATGGATATTAAGTGTACTTGGTTTTATTGTTGGTTTTTGATGTTGTTGTAACCAAACTATTTCTCCACTGCAATAAAAGTTGTTTTAATTTTTCAAGTACCAATATATGTATCTGTCCTGTTGTATTCTGTTCTATACACCAATAATACTCCATGAAAGTAAAAGCATTCCCCTTGAGAGTGACATTGATGGACGTGGAGTGTTACACGTGGTATCAGAGCTGAAGGTTAACAGAACAGATAAGAGAATTTGAAAAACTATTTAAAAAGCATTTTATAAAGAAATACTTTCAAAAATATGTTTTAAGGAGAGTATTTTTAAGAGAAAAGTTTGTTTTAAAAACATAACCCCCAAGAGCCATATATCTTTCGTTCGATTCTCCATTTTGAATCTCTTCCTTTTTCTTTTCAGCATGTTTGGGGTACCCGAGATACCCGAGGGCATACCGATACCAACCTGGATCAGAAGGTATCTGGAGGTTAGGGCCACCGCCGTAGGCCCAGCAGACATTCCTCCTCCTCCAGCTGCAGCCGCTCCTCCTCCTCCCCCTCCCCGCGTTGATACTTTTTCGAAGATATGCATATACTTTTGGGCAATGGGCGGGAAACCTTTTCACGGGCCAGAGACGTTTGTTGAAGCTAGAAATTGGCTTAAGGAGGTGAAAGATTTGTTTGGTATCTTCGAGATAGAAGATGGAAGGAAGGTCCAATTAGCTGTTTGGTTAATGAAGGACGAAGCCTCGTTTTGGTGGGAGGTCACGAATGGAGAGCGTCTAGTGGAGACATAGATGGATTTCAGTCATAGGTTCGAGATGAAATTTCTCTCACGAGCAGAAGAGAATTTATACATGGAGAGGTTCTTGACGTTAAAGCAGGGGAATTTATCAGTAAAGGAGTACGCCAACAAGTTCAATCAGTTGGCGAGATTTGGCTTAGACTTGGTGAACACACCAGAAAAGAAGGCCCTGAGATTCGTTAAAGGTTTGAATGAGCCGCTACATAGGTTGGCTATGACCCACATTCCTATGGGTGCTACCTTTGAGAAACTGGTTAAATGGCGCTTATGCATAAAGAGGGGAAAGGCGTTAATGCTAATAAGGCACCGGAAAAGAAAGGGGATCAAAAGAAGTCACAGCAGCAACCTAAGAAAGGTCATAAGGATAACAATAGCAAAGGAAAGAAAAGGTGCTTTAATTGTGGAACACCAGGCCATCTGAGCAAGGATTGTAGGAAGAAGACGAAGACTGGCTGTTTCAACTATGGTGAGGCAGGACATCTGATTAAAGACTGCCCAAGAAGACAAGGGAAAGGGCAGAGGACAGGGTCTACTTCTGGAGGGCAGGTTCAGGCTCTTATGGCACCAGGGAAGGCAAGAGGGCAGGTTCATGCTCTCATGGCACTAGGACAGGAGAGAGGTAGAAACATTTCTGTTGAAAGTTTGGTTTTTCTGTTTGATCATCCTGTTCGTACTTTGTTTGATTCTGGCGCTTCACACTCGTTTGTATCTGCTTCGTTAGTTGGAACACTGCACCTAATACTAGTCTAGTTACGGATCCCATAGTAGTCTCAAATCCTATTGGTTGTTCAGCTCATCTTTCAATGATTCATTGGGATTTGAGAGTGTCTATCTTGGGCGTTGGGTTTGAATGCAACGCCTTCGTTCTTGGCTTCACGGGCTATGGGTTGATTCTAGGTATGGATTGGTTATCCAGTGAGAGTGGTTAGACTTATGACTTGTCTCGGTAACACTCTCGAAATCTCGTGTAATCCCATACATTCTATTATGCTTAGCTACCTAGAATCTCTTGATGCGTCTGTTGAAAGCTTGTAGTCTGTTAGAGTAGTCCGTGAATACTCAGATGTATTTGAAGAGGTGAAGGGCTTACCTCCGAAGCGGAAGATAGACTTCCGCATATACCTTGCTGATAATGCAAAACCCGTAGCTCTACCCGCTAGACACATGGCTCCAATGGAGAGAAAAGAGCTCAGCAAGCAAGTCAAAGAGTTGCTCGAAAAAGGGTTTATAAGGCGGAGTATTTCTGAATGGGGTGCTCCAGTAGTATTCGCAACCAAAGCGGATGGTTCACTTTGCATATGCGTTGATTATAGGGAGCTAAACAAGCTGACTAAGAAAAAAAGGCACCCACTTCCAAGAATATACGACTTGTTTGATCAGCTTATAGATGCGTCGGTTTTCTCCTAACTATATCTGGCTACCAGGTTTCATCAGCTATGAGTGGCTGAAGACAGCATTGATAAGACCGCGTTCAGAACCCCGGATGGTTTCTTCGAATGGCTTGTCATGCCTTTCGGCTTGACAAACGCACCCGCTTACTTCGTTGACTTGATGAGCAGGGTGTTCAGGGAGTTCCTTAATAAGTTTGTGGTGGTCTTCGTAGACGACATTTTGATTTTCTCGAAGAATGAAGAAGAGCATGCTTTGCATTTAAGGGAAGTCATGGATACTCTTCGTACACATCAGCTGAAAGCCAAATTCTCCAAATGCCATTTTTGGAGAGAAGAAGTGAGGTTACTTGGACATGTGGTGTCCAAAGAGGGGATAGCTGTTGTGTAATAACCCGGAAATGCGAGCCAGTTTAAAATTTTTATTTTGGCAATTTTAGCGAATTTTGAATATTTAAAATAGATTATTTTAAATAATATCGACGAGAAATTTATTTTGAATATAATTCGAACGAATATATTTATATACGTCGTCGTTAGAATATAAATAATTATATATAATTATAAAAGGAATTAAAATGGCGCGATAGTTCGATAATTCGATTTCAAACTTCAATTGAACGTACCGGGTGCAAAACAATCCGGATTTTAGTGAAACCAAAAATAATAGGATCTATTTGATAATATCTTTCCAACGAATCAGAAAAATCAAAATTTCATAGCGGGAATCAAAAGATATGTCCAGTTGAAAATTCTGAATAGTCGCTATGGAATTCAGGCCCTTAAAAACGGAAATTTTGCAAACGACCTCGGATTTCAACGAAACCACTTTTGTTGGGTCCGTGATGTAAAGTTATGGCTAGATCCCAAATTTCATAATTTTTCGAATCAATAAGTGAGCGTGGCAAAGGAAAACGCGTTTGACCAGTTTTAGTTGATTTTAATCGACTGGAAATTGGCCATTTTTTCAACGGTCTCAGAATTCGACGAAATTAGTTTTGTTAGGACCGTATCGTCAATACGAAGCTAGAAAATATTTTTCTGGGATTTTTCTAGTTAGTATGTGACCCCAGTAAAAGGAAATGCGCGTTCAAATTCAATATATAGAGTTATATGTTGATTTTGATGGAAACCGATCGAAACAATCGAATCAGCATACGATACCTATCCCGTTGGGTTCGGAATGGGGGTAATTAGCTAGGGACGACAGTCGTTGGGTCCCGTTTCGAGTTCGAATAAAAAGTCAACTTTTTGAATTTAAATAATAAATTAAATAAATAATTAAATATATAGCCCCCCACGTTTAACCTTTTCTCCCCCCTCTCCTTCACATCTGAACGAAATTAAAAAAAAAAGGATCGGAGGAGCAAATCGCGCGCCGCCCAGGCGCTCCGACCATCGACGCACCTCCGTCGTGCTCCGGCGTCCCCCCCCCCCTCGTTCGCCGCCGCCGGCGATTAAACGCCTCCCCCCCCCCCCCCGTTCGACCTCCTTCCCCCTCCTCCAGCAATCGAAGGCGCGCCCCCTCCCCTTCTTCTTCTACTCGATTTCAGCCCCCCCCCCCTCATCAGAAAATTGACGCACCTCCAGTCCTACCCGACCCTCGACGCCACCACCCTCCTCCGTAGGCGCAAGCAAACACCCCCCCTCTCTTCGACGACAGTGAACGCCCCCTTCAAACGAAGGTAAAAATTTAATTTTTATTTTATTTAATTCAGTTAATTACATTTTTAATTATCGAATGTTTGAATTGCTATATATTCTCCATACGAAATCAAAGTACATTACAGTTTGTTTTTATTTTATCCTTTTATTTTCTGATTTTATTTAATAAAAACAAGCAAAAAGATTAGATTTTTAAAATAGAAAAGATTAGATTTTTAAAATAGAAAAGGTATGGTTTTTAGAATAGAAAAGATTAGATTTTTAAAATAGAAAAGGTATGATTTTTAGAATAGAAAAGATTAGATTTTTAAAATAGAAAAGGTATGATTTTTAGAATAGAAAAGATTAGATTTTTAAAATAGAAAAGGTATGATTTTTAGAATAGAAAAGATTAGATTTTTAAAATAGAAAAGGTATGATTTTTAAAATAGAAAAGGTATGATTTTTAGAATAGAAAAGATTAGATTTTTAAAATAGAAAAGATTAGATTTTTTAGAATAGAAAAGATTAGATTTTTAGAATAGAAAAGATTAGATTTTTAAAATAGAAAAGGCGAGATCTTTATATATGAAAAGGGCGAAATCTTTATATAGAGAGTAGCATGATAAAAATGGAATTTTTATCTATATAATAACGAAGTAAAAATTCGATTTTTATATATTGAATAGCGAAGTAAAAATAGGATTTTTATATATTGAATAGCGAAGTAAAAATAGGATTTTTATATATTGAATAGCGAAGTAAAAATTCGATTTTTATATATTGAATAGCGAAGTAAAAATACGATTTTTATATATTAAATAGCGAAGTAAAAATTCGATTTTTATATATGTAGTGGCTACGGGCAACGAAAGTGAAGAAAGGCGAGAACGACGAAGACTTCTACAAAAGAAGAGTCGAGATGATTGGATTAGCTATCGGTGAGAACTTCTCACCTTTTAAATTTTCTTTTTCTAGTTATATTATAATATATACTAGGATGCAGACGGTGCTTAGCAGCACCCGACACCCGTCATCCAAAGACCATGGATGGCTTGTTTGTTTGATTGATGTGTTGTGAAAATTGTTTGTGATGTTGATGTGAAATGGATAATAAAATATATTCATACGTTGAATAAAATAATTTGGTCGTTAAAAATATAATTTTTAACGTGAACGTGAATAAATAAATATTCATTTACAAACAGGACGGTTTGTTTATGTACACCTATTTGAAGGACATTGATTGGGACGATAAATTTTACACACCGCCCAACTGCACAAATAAAAATCTGTGTTTGTTGATTTGAAACCCCACACGGGTATTGGGATAAAATACAGCATACACTAATCCCAATAATTAGTTGTATGTCGATCGATTGATTGACAGGCTGTTATAAGCGTTAGATATCTATATTTGATGCTTATACAGTGTAGTGCACTTTGGATGATGGTTGATTATTTATCGTTGCTATTATATACATGTGTTGTATGGAATCCATATAATTAACTTTATATGGTAATTGAGTGGGCCTCATTCCAATTTAGAAAATAAAGAATATTATAAAATAAAGGTTCATGTGTTGACAGTACTCATCCGTTGAGATTAGTCATGTGTTGAACGAAATATTTTAACAATAAAATTTACATCTTTATCTTTATAAAATAAAGGTTCATGTGTTGACCGTACTCATCCGTTGAGATTAGTCATGTGTTGAACAAAATATTTTAACAATAAAATTTACATCTTTATCTTTATAAAATAAAGGTTCATGTGTTGACCGTACTCATCCGTTGAGATTAGTCATGTGTTGAACGAAATATTTTAACAATAAAATTTACATCTTTATCATATATGAAATTAGAAATTAACTGGAAAATAGATAAGATGAGTGGTCTCCTGGATGTTGATCTGATGTTGGTTTCGGCCTTCGGGGTTAATATTCAGGGAATCGTTCTCTTACTAATTTACGGTTGGAGTCTGATTTTAAATCAAACGATAGATACCATAATTTTTATAAAATATATTAAATAACAAAAATAGTCATACGTGGACAGTGCTCATTCGTTGAGATTAGTCATGTGTTGACAAGAATAAATATTCATTTGTTGAATAGAATAACGGAATTATTGAAATATAAAAAGCCGTGTTGATTAGAGATGCGCTATTTTGACGCGAATGATATTTATATCGATTATATTCGTTTTTATAATTTGAATAGAAAACGAATTCGAATTGAATTGAATAGAAAACGAATTCGAATTGAATAGAAAACGAATTCGAATTGAATTGAATAGAAAACGAATTCGAATTGAATAGAAAACGAATTCGAATTGAATTGAATAGAAAACGAATTCGAATTGAATGGAAAAGAATTTGTATGGGGAAAAATTCAATTTTGATTTGAATTTGAAATGGAAGTTGAAATCGTTTTGAAAACGAATTTAAAACGATTTATAAAATTCGTTTTAAATAGAAATCGACGAAATATATATTATATATATAATATAATGGCCTGAATAGAACGTGCCGCGCCGCGGCAGTTCGCGAATTTCGACCATTGATTTCGAACGGACATTACGGGAGATCCGACCGTCGGATTCTCCTAAAACCGGAACCGTTGGGTTCGTATCGAAAAGAGCTTTCTAACGAATATTATAAATTTGAAATCTAACGGTTGGATTTGGAGATACGTCCAAATCAAATTTGGAAAAGGTCGATGTAAGTGCAATTCGATGGCCGTTGTTGGAAATCGACTGTACAGGCCTTGATAAAATTATTAAAAATATCAATAATTTGTGTAAAATCATAAGAAATGATTTGGGAAAAATTGGGATGAAAAACTCCATATTTGAAAAGATAAAAATAGATTTTATCGAAATGAACTAGTTTTGAACTAAAATTAAACCCGTTTATTTTTAAATAAATAAATTGGATTTGAAACGTGTTTTAAATAGAATTGATTTGTGGGTTTATCGTGAATGGTGTTTTAAATAACACTAGTTCTTTAACCCGGTAATAAATAGAATGTGATTTGGGTTTATCGTGAACTGTGTTTTAAATGACATTAGTTCTTTAACCCAGTAAAAGGAGTTTTAAGGAATGTGCAATTAGATTGAAATGTGAATTGATAATCTAAATTATCAAATTTGGAAAATGAGAGAGAATGGAGTATCACCAGTTTTGCTCCAAAGCGATAGTTAGATCTTTAATTAGATTTGAACGTGAAATGGTAATTAATTTTACCGATAACACCGTGGTGTTAGATATGGAGTGTTACCAGTTTTGCTTCATGGGATGAATAGGTTGGGATTGGGAAATAAAATAAATAATTACTTCGGTGCGGTTCGCTAATCTCGACTAGTTTGGAAAACCATAATTTGGTTTGAAATGACATCCAAAGGAAGATTAAAGAATAAATTCCAAGAATTTATCTTGGATAAAATTAATGGGAACCTTTCCCTAAGAATATGAAATTTAGAAACTAGCTGTAGGTTAGCTAAGAAGAATGGTTTCCTGGGTATTGATCTGATGTTGGTTTCGGCCTTCAGGATTAATATTTAGGGAATTGCTCTCTTACTAATTTACGGTTAGTGACTAATGAATTGGAATGAGGCGTATGTTGTGTTTGTTTAACATTTGTTTTTAATATACGCGGGTTGTTCGGAAAGGCCGGGTTTATACCCATTCTGAATAACCGATTCGACGATAAGTCGAAGATGATGACGGTGGTCGAAGACCGGACGTCTTCACATCGTTTGGATAATTACTGATGATCCTAATTGGGCTGTACACCCAAGAGGATGGAAATAGTTGGTGGTCATCCAGACGTACTTGGAGATCGATGGATATGCGAGGAAAGTGCCTCCGGTTTCGTTCAGACCCAGAACGAACTTGTAAATGGATTGTGTGTCTGACATTGGATTTTATTCTGTGTTGATTGATTTCTGTTAAATATATATCTGTTTGGCGGCGGAGAATTTATTCTCTTGCTTAACGCCCTTCTCTGAGATGTACGAGCTTAGAGGTTATATATCGATAGATATCAATCGCATGGCATGAATTGCCTGTGTGGCACGTTGAGTTGCATGGATCAAGGCTTCTGTTGAAAAGCAAAGTCTAGTGGTTGATGATCAAAGCACGGCCTACGTGGCAGCTTTGTGTATAGCGTGGATTCGGGAGCCTCACACCTCGGTATGAGTTAAAAACGGGATAAGGACTGCAAGGAGAGCACGACGTTTCTTTCTAGCTTTGGTGGTGTCAGTGACTTACCAGCCCTGACATTTATATACTTTTCACCTATGTGGTTGTTGGATGAGGCGCCTCGATTTTAGGTCTGTAAGGACCGGGAAACATGTGTTCAGGAATAACTAATCCTCAAATGTAATAGAGGACCGGCCCTAAAGATCCAAGGATTGCCCAGAGTGTGTAGTCCTGAGATACTTGCTAGAGTGTCTCGAAAGCGGAGAGGAGCTTGCCCCTTGCCTCGACTCATGATGGAAATCCAATTTCCAATACGTGTATTGCGGTTTTAATTGTAGAACTAGTATGGCGACATGATATATGGTACCCATGCCGTCTATGATTTATATTTATGATTGAAATTGTTTTGACACTATACACTTATTATAGTATCAAATGATTCGTTTTAAACGTACCAAGCATGTTTGGCTATTATAAGGGAAAACCCTATCCTCCGGCTTGCGTTGCATTGTGTGATGGGACATGGGTCTTATAATAGCTTCATTTTTCGAAAAATCATTGCGCTGTTTATTCTATGCACTGGTATTCTTGGGAGGAAACCCGTTCCGTGTTATACGACGTGGTCCCTTGAATTACTCTCTTTTAAAGTAAACTTTTAAATAACTGTTTTGGTTCTCACACCAGTCACATGACTGACCTGGAGTTTATTGTTTTAACCTAAACTCTGGGTGCCCTTATTTTCGACACGGGCAGCTAGTAGTTTTGGTTTTGCAGATTTATATTCACAGGATCCTGGTTTACAGCTGGAATGATATCCGGAAAGCTCTATATCCGTATATCACCCTCGGTTGTGCTTTGTATTATTTTTCCGCTGCTATGTAATTTATTGTAATCTCTGATATTTGTCGAATGTAATTTATTCATTTATACTCTGTATATTATTGTATTTTGATGGGATAATTGTAATATACAATGAAATGTTCTTCCGTCTGCGTTCATTTGTGTGTTGTTCTCAAAGTATCCGCTCTTTCCTCCACGGGGAAGTAACGGGTTCTCACATTTGGTATCAGAGCTTTGGTTTAGAGCTCGAGAACAAGACACATTAGAACCATACGAAAGAATTCATCAGATATTGGATTAGCAATATCCAATTAGAATGACTCGTTAGAGATAGGATCAGTAGTATCCTAGAACGAGTGTGAGAGTATATTTTTAAAATGAAACAAATTTTGTTTTGAGAATTTAAACCTTATTCAACGTATTTGAATATTTATTTGTATTGAATTTGGACAATCTAGTATATGATTATTTTGCATATACGAGTCATGAACGTATATTCGAAGTTTTAATATATTGGATAGATATAGAATCACACTCTAGTCGCTCGGAGATGATTTTGATGATGGAGCTCCATCACCAATATTTGTGTTTGTGTTTCGAAGGTGTGATATCTATATATTTCCATTAGACCGGTGTGAGAACCAAAACTTATATAGCTAGAACACATTATTGTGAATTGGCATCAAAAACATGATTTTTGACTATATATCAAATTTATGAATTTGAAACGTTAATCCACTAATTGATTGATGTTTGTGATGTTTGTTTATTTGTTTAATAATTTTGAACCAGTATGCCTAATTGTATCAAATATTGAACTGTATTGAAAATTGGTCGCGTTTGCATGCATATACATGTACTTGCATTGAACAGGTCATAGCAAGGAGGCTAGAGCAGAGAATAAAATTTGTTTGCCCGACAAATAGGTACATATTTACTATAATTTACTGTTTTGTTTGGGTGATGATGATTTTATGAGCCGATTGGCTAGCCGCTTGGCTTTTTCTTTTTCTTTTTGAGATCAGAAGGCCTGTATGGCAATTTCGGGATTTTTCCCGTGGCTCCCGGTGCAGGGGAGGTTATGGCGAATTTTTTCGAAAATTTAGGGTGTTAGCCAAATTTTTGAAAATTTGAAAATTCTCAGAAACTGAAAAGTTGGAGAATGGAAGCCAGATCGAACGTAGAGTTGACTAATCAAACCACTTTCGACTTTGTTCCTTTTCGGGGACGAAAAGTTTTAAGTAGGGGAGATTGTAATAACCTGGAAATGCAAGCCAGTTTAAAATTTTTATTTTGGCAATTTTAGCGAATTTTGAATATTTAAAATAGATTATTTTAAATAATATCGATGAGAAATTTATTTTGAATATAATTCGAACGAATATATTTATATACGTCGTCGTTAGAATATAAATAATTATATATAATTATAAAAGGAATTAAAATGGCGCGGTAGTTCGATAATTCGATTTCAAACTTCAATTGAACGTACCGGGTGCAAAACAATCCGGATTTTAGTGAAACCAAAAATAATAGGATCTATTTGATAATATCTTTCCAACGAATCAGAAAAATCAAAATTTCATAGCGGGAATCAAAAGATATGTCCAGTTGAAAATTCTGAATAGTCGCTATGGAATTCAGGCCCTTAAAAATGAAAATTTTGCAAACGACCTCGGATTTCGACGAAACCACTTTTGTTGGGTCCGTGATGTAAAGTTATGGCTAGATCCCAAATTTCATAATTTTTTGAATCAATATGTGAGCGTGGCAAAGGAAAATGTGTTTGACCAGTTTCAGTTGATTTTAATCGACTGGAAATTGGCCATTTTTCCAACGGTCTCAGAATTCGACGAAATTAGTTTTGTTAGGACCGTATCGTCAATACGAAGCTAGAAAATATATTTTTGGGATTTTTCTAGTTAGTATGTGACCCCAGTAAATGGAAATGCGCGTTCAAATTCAATATATAGATGATTTTGACGGAAACTGATCGAAACAATCAAATCAGCTTACGATACATATCCCGTTGGGTTCGAAATGGGGGTAATTAGCTAGGGACGACAGTCGTTGGGTCCCGTTTCGAGTTCGAATAAAAAGTCAACTTTTTGAATTTAAATAATAAATTAAATAAATAATTAAATATATAGCCCCCCACGTTTTCCCTTTTCTCCCCCCTCTCCTTCACATTTGAACGAAATTAAAAAAAGAAAGAAAAAGAAAGAAAGGATGGGAGGAGCAAATCGCGCGCCGCCCAGGCGTTTCGACCATCGACGCACCTCCGCCGTGCTCCGGCGTTCCCCCCCCCCCCCTCGTTCGCCGCCGCCGGCGATTAAACGCCTTCCCCCCCCCCCCCCGTTCGACCTCCTCCCCCCTCCTCCAGCAATCGAAGGCGCGCCCCCTCCCCTTCTTCTTCTACTCGATTTCAGCCCCCCCCCTCATCAGAAAACCGACGCACCTCCAGTCCTACCCGACCCTCGACGCCACCACCCTCCTCCGCAGGCGCAAGCAAACACCCCCCTCTCTTCGACGACAGTGAACGCCCCATTCAAACGAAGGTAAAAATTTAATTTTTATTTTATTTAATTCAGTTAATTACATTTTTAATTATCGAATGTATGAATTGCTATATATTCTCCATACGAAATCAAAGTACATTACAGTTTGTTTTTATTTTATCCTTTTATTTTCTGATTTTATTTAATAAAAAGAAGCAAAAAGATTAGATTTTTAAAATAGAAAAGATTAGATTTTTAAAATAGAAAAGGTATGATTTTTAGAATAGAAAAGATTATATTTTTAAAATAGAAAATGTATGATTTTTAGAATAGAAAATATTAGATTTTTAAAATAGAAAAGGTATGATTTTTAGAATAGAAAAGATTAGATTTTAAAATAGAAAAGGTATGATTTTTAGAATAGAAAAGATTAGATTTTTAAAATAGAAAAGGTATGATTTTTAAAATAGAAAAGGTATGATTTTTAGAATAGAAAAGATTAGATTTTTAAAATAGAAAAGATTAGATTTTTTAGAATAGAAAAGATTAGATTTTTAGAATAGAAAAGATTAGATTTTTAAAATAGAAAAGGCGAGATCTTTATTTATGAAAAGGGCGAAATCTTTATATAGAGAGTAGCATGATAAAAATGGAATTTTTATCTATATAATAACGAAGTAAAAATTCGATTTTTATATATTGAATAGCGAAGTAAAAATAGGATTTTTATATATTGAATAGCGAAGTAAAAATAGGATTTTTATATATTGAATAGCGAAGTAAAAATTCGATTTTTATATATTGAATAGCGAAGTAAAAATACGATTTTTATATATTAAATAGCGAAGTAAAAATTCGATTTTTATATATGTAGTGGCTACGGGCAAAGAAAGTGAAGAAAGGCGAGAACGACGAAGACTTCTACAAAAGAAGAGTCGAGATGATTGGATTAGCTATCGGTGAGAACTTCTCACCTTTTAAATTTTCTTTTTCTAGTTATATTATAATATATACTAAGATGCAGACGGTGCTTAGCAGCACCCGACACCCGTCATCCACAGAACATGGATGGCTTGTTTGTTTGATTGATGTGTTGTGAAAATTGTTTGTGATGTTGATGTGAAATGGATAATAAAATATATTCATAGGTTTAATAAAATAATTTGGTCGTTAAAAATATAGTTTTTAACGTGAACGTGAATAAATAAATATTCATTTACAAACCGGACGGTTTGTTTATGTACACCTATTTGAAGGACATTGATTGGGACAATAAATTTTACACATCGCCCAACTGCACAAATAAAAATCTGTGTTTGTTGATTTGAAACCCCACACGGGTATTGGGATAAAATACAGCATACACTAATCCCAATTATTAGTTGTATGTCGATCGATTGATTGACAGGCTGTTATAAGCGTTAGATATCTATATTTGATGCTTATACAGTGTAGTGCACTTTGGATGATGGTTGATTATTTATCGTTGCTATTATACACATGTGTTGTATGGAATCCATATAATTAACTCTATATGGTA
Source organism: Allium sativum (assembly GCA_030737875.1). Taxonomy (NCBI): domain Eukaryota; kingdom Viridiplantae; phylum Streptophyta; class Magnoliopsida; order Asparagales; family Amaryllidaceae; genus Allium; species Allium sativum. The sequence continues at coordinate 223,384,539 of CM060924.1, forward strand.
ATTGAGTGGGCCTCATTCCAATTTTGAAAATAAAGAATATTATAAAATAAAGGTTCATGTGTTGACAGTACTCATCCGTTGAGATTAGTCATGTGTTGAACGAAATATTTTAACAATAAAATTTACATCTTTATCTTTATAAAATAAAGGTTCATGTGTTGACCGTACTCATCCGTTGAGATTAGTCATGTGTTGAACGAAATATTTTAACAATAAAATTTACATCTTTATCTTTATAAAATAAAGGTTCATGTGTTGACCGTACTCATCCGTTGAGATTAATCATGTGTTGAACGAAATATTTTAACAAAAAAATTTACATCTTTATCATATATGAAATTAGAAATTAACTGGAAAATAGATAAGATGAGTGGTCTCCTGGATGTTGATCTGATGTTGGTTTCGGCCTTCGGGGTTAATATTCAGGGAATCGTTCTCTTACTAATTTACGGTTGGAGTCTGATTTTAAATCAAACGATAGATACCATAATTTTTATAAAATATATTAAATAACAAAAATAGTCATACGTGGACAGTGCTCATTCATTGAGATTAGTCATGTGTTGACAAGAATAAATATTCCTTTGTTGAATAGAATAATGGAATTATTGAATTATATAAAGCCGTGTTGATTAGAGATGCGCTATTTTGACGCGAACGATATTTATATCGATTATATTCGTTTTTATAATTTGAATAGAAAACGAATTCGAATTGAATAGAAAACGAATTCGAATTGAATTGAACAGAAAACGAATTCGAATCGAATTGAATAGAAAACGAATTCGAATTGAATTGAATAGAAAACGAATTCGAATTGAATTGAATAGAAAACGAATTCGAATTGAATGGAAAAGAATTTATATAGGGAAAAATTCAATTTTGATTTGAATTTGAAATGGAAGTTGAAATCGTTTTGAAAAAGAATTTAAAACGATTTATAAAATTCGTTTTAAATAGAAATCGACGAAATATATATTATATATATAATATAATGGCCTGAAAAGAACGTGCCGCGCCGGGGCAGTTCGTGAATTTCGAACATTGATTTCGAACGGACATTACGGGAGATCCGACCGTCGGATTCTCCTAAAACCGGAACCGTTGGGTTCGTATCGAAAAGAGCTTTCTAACGAATATTAGAAATTTGAAATCTAACGGTTGGATTTGGAGATACGTCCAAATCAAATTTAGAAAAGGTCGCTGTAAATGCAGTTCGATGGCCGTTGTTGGAAATCGACTGTACAGGCCTTGATAAAATTATTAAAAATATCAATAATTTGTGTAAAATCATAAGAAATGATTTGGGAAAAATTGGGATGAAAAACTCCATATTTGAAAAGGTAAAAATAGATTTTTATCGAAATGAACTAGTTTTGAACTAAAATTAAACCCGTTTATTTTTAAATAAATAAATTGGATTTGAAACGTGTTTTAAATAGAATTGATTTGTGGGTTTATCGTGAACGGTGTTTTAAATAACACTAGTTCTTTAACCCGGTAATAAATAGAACGTGATTTGGGTTTATCGCGATCTGTGTTTTAAATGACATTAGTTCTTTAACCCAGTAAAAGGAGTTTTAAGGAATCTGCAATTAGATTGAAATGTGAATTGATAATCTAAATTATCAAATTTGGAAAAAGGGCGAGAATGGAGTATCACCAGTTTTTCTCCAAAGCGAAAGTTAGATCTTTAATTAGATTTGAACGTGAAATGGTAATTAATTTTACCGATAACACCGTGGGGTTAGATATGGAGTGTTACCAGTTTTGCTTCATGGGATGAATAGGTTGGGATTGGGAAATAAAATAAATAATTACTTCGGTGCGGTTCGCTAATCTCGACTAGTTTGGAAAACCATAATTTGGTTTGAAATGACATCCAAAGGAAGATTAAAGAATAAATTCCAAGAATTTATCTTGGATAAAATTAATGGGAACCTTTCCCTAAGAATATGAAATTTAGAAACTAGCTTAGGTTAGCTAAGAAGAATGGTTTCCTGGGTATTGATCTGATGTTGGTTTCGGCCTTCGGGGTTAATATTTAGGGAATTGCTCTCTTACTGATTTACGGTTAGTGACTAATGAATTGGAATGAGGCGTATGTTGTGTTTGTGTAACATTTGTTTTTAATATACGCGGGTTGTTCGGAAAGGCCGGGTTTATACCCATTCTGAATAACCGATTCGACGATAAGTCGAAGATGATGACGGTGGTCGAAGACCGGACGTCTTCACATCGTTTGGATAATTACTGATGATCCTGATTGGGCTGTACACCCAAGAGGATGGAAATAGTTGGTGGTCATCCAGACGTACTTGGAGATCGATGGATATGCGAGGAAAGTGCCTCCGGTTTTGTTCAGACCCAGAACGAACTTGTAAATGGATTGTGTGTCTGACATTGGATTTTATTCTGTGTTGATTGATTTCTGTTAACTATATATCTGTTTGGCGGCGGAGAATTTATTCTCTTACTTAACGCCCTTCTCTGAGACGTACGAGCTTAGAGGTTATATATCGATAGATATCAATCGCATGGCATGAATTGCCTGTGTGGCACGTTGAGTTGCATGGATCAAGGCTTCTGTTGAAAAGCAAAGTTTTGTGGTTGATGATCAAAGCACGGCCTACGTGGCAGCTTTGTGTATAGCGTGGATTCGGGAGCCTCACACCTCGGTATGAGTTAAAAACGGCATAAGGACTGCAGGGAGAGCACGACGTTTCTTTCTAGCTTTGGTGGTGTCAGTGACTTACCAGCCCTGACATTTATATACTTTTCACCTATGTGGTTGTTGGATGAGGCGCCTCGATTTTAGGTTTGTAAGGACCGGGAAACATGTGTTCAGGAATAACTAATCCTCAAACGTAAGAGAGGACCGGCCCTGAAGATCCAAGGATTGCCCAGAGTGCGTAGTCCTGAGATATTTGCTAGAGTGTCTCGAAAGAGGAGAGGAGCTTGCCCCTTGCCTCGACTCATGATGGAAATCCAATTTCCAATACGTGTATTGCGGTTTTAATTGTAGAACTAGTATGGCGACATGATATATGGTACTCATGCCGTCTATGATTTATATTTATGATTGAAATTGTTTTGACACTATACACTTATTATAGTATCAAATGATTCGTTTTAAACGTACCAAGCATGTTTGGCTATTATAAGGGAAAACCCTATCCTCCGGCTTTCGTTGCATTGTGTGATTGGACTTGGGTCTTATAATAGCTTCATTTTTCGAAAAAGCATTGCGCTGTTTATTCTATGCACTGGTATTCTTGGGAGGAAACCCGTTCCGTGTTATACGGCGTGGTCCCTTGAATTACTCTCTTTTAAAGTAAAGTTTTAAATAACTGTTTTGGTTCTCACACCAGTCACATGACTGACCTGGAGTTTATTGTTTTAACCTAAACTCTGGGTGCCCTTATTTTCGACACGGGCAGCTAGTAGTTTTGGTTTTGCAGATTTATATTCACAGGATCCTGGTTTACAGCTGGAATGATATCCGGAAAGCTCTGTATCCGTATATCACCCTCAGTTGTGCTTTGTATTATTTTTCCGCTGCTATGTAATTTATTGTAATCTCTGATATTTGTCGAATGTAATTTATTCATTTATACTCTGTATATTCTTGTATTCTGATGGGATTGTTGTAATATACAATGAAATGTTCTTCCGTCTGCGTTCATTTGTGTGTTGTTCTCAAAATATCCGCTCTTTCCTTCACGGGGAAGTAACGGGTTCTCACATTTGGTATCAGAGCTTTGGTTTAGAGCTCAAGAACAAGACACATTAGAACCATACGAAAGAATTCATCAGATATTGGATTAGCAATATCCAATTAGAATGACTCGTTAGAGATAGGATCAGTAGTATCCTAGAACGAGTGTGAAGAGTATATTTTTAAAATGAAACAAATTTTGTTTTGAGAATTTAAACCTTATTCAACGTATTTGAATATTTATTTGTATTGAATTTGGACAATCTAGTATATGATTATTTTGCATATACACGTCATGAACGTATATTCGAAGTTTTAATATATTGGATAGATATAGAATCACACTCTAGTCGCTCGGAAATGATTTTGATGATGGAGCTCCATCACCAATATTTGTGTTCGTGTTTCGAAGGTGTGATATCTATTTATTTCCATTAGACTGGTGTGAGAACCAAAACTTATATAACTAGAACACATTGTTGTGAATTGGCATCAAAAACATGATTTTTGACTATATATCAAATTTATGAATTTGAAACGTTAATTCATTAATTGATTGATGTTTGTGATGTTTGTTTATTTGTTTAATAATTTTGAACCAGTATGCCTAATTGTATCAAATATTGAACTGTATTGAAAATTGGTCGCGTTTGCATGCATATACATGTACTTGCATTGAACAGGTCATAGCAAGGAGGCTAGAGCAGAGAATAAAATTTGTTTGCCCGACAAATAGGTACATATTTACTATAATTTACTGTTTTGTTTGGGTGATGATGATTTTATGAGCCGATCGGCTAGCCGCTTGGCTTTTTCTTTTTCTTTTTGAGATCAGAAGGCCTGTATGGCAATTTCGGGATTTTCCCGTGGCTCCCGGTGCAGGGGAGGTTATGGCGAAATTTTTCGAAAATTTAGGGTGTTAGCCAAATTTTTGAAAATTTGAAAATTCTCAGAAACTGAAAAGTTGGAGAATGGAAGCCAGATCGAACGTAGAGTTGACTAATCAAACCACTTTCGACTTTGTTCCTTTTCGGGGACGAAAAGTTTTAAGTGGGGGAGATTGTAATAACCCGGAAATGCGAGCCAGTTTAAAATTTTTATTTTGGCAATTTTAGCGAATTTTGAATATTTAAAATAGATTATTTTAAATAATATCGACAAGAAATTTATTTTGAACATAATTCGAACGAATATATTTATATACGTCGTCGTTAGAATATAAATAATTATATATAATTATAAAAGGAATTAAAATGGCGCGGTAGTTCGATAATTCGATTTCAAACTTCAATTGAACGTACCGGGTGCAAAACAATCCGGATTATAGTGAAACCAAAAATAATAGGATCTATTTGATAATATCTTTCCATCGAATCAGAAAAATCAAAATTTCATAGCGGGAATCAAAAGATATGTCCAGTTGAAAATTCTGAATAGTCGCTATGGAATTCAGGCCCTTAAAAATGGAAATTTTGCAAACGACCTCGGATTTCGACGAAACCACTTTTGTTGGGTCCGTGATGTAAAGTTATGGCTAGATCCCAAATTTCATAATTTTTCGAATCAATATGTGAGCGTGGTAAAGGAAAACGTGTTTGACCAGTTTTAGTTGATTTTAATCGACTGGAAATTGGCCATTTTTCCAACAGTCTCAGAATTCGACGAAATTAGTTTTGTTAGGACCGTATCGTCAATACGAAGCTAGAAAATATTTTTCTGGGATTTTTCTAGTTAGTATGTGACCCCAGTAAAAGGAAATGCGCGTTCAAATTCAATATATAGAGTTATATGTTGATTTTTACGGAAACTGATCGAAACAATCGAATCAGCTTACGATACATATCCCGTTGGGTTCGAAATGGGGGTAATTAGCTAGGGACGACAGTCGTTGGGTCCCGTTTCGAGTTCGAATAAAAAGTCAACTTTTTGAATTAAATAATAAATTAAATAAATAATTAAATATATAGCCCCCCACGTTTTCCCTTTTCTCCCCCCTCTCCTTCACATCTGAACAAAATTAAAAAAAGAAAGAAAAAGAAAGAAAGGATCGGAGGAGCAAATCGCGCGCCGCCCAAGCGCTCCGACCATCGACGCACCTCCGCCGTCTTCGACGACAGTGAACGCCCCCTTCGAACAAAGGTAAAAATTTAATTTTTATTTTATTTAATTCAGTTAATTACATTTTTAATTATCGAATGTTTGAATTGCTATATATTCTCCATACGAAATCAAAGTACATTACAGTTTGTTTTTATTTTATCCTTTTATTTTCTGATTTTATTTAATAAAAAGAAGCAAAAAGAATAGATTTTTAAAATAGAAAAGATTAGATTTTTAAAATAGAAAAGGTATGATTTTTAGAATAGAAAAGATTAGATTTTTAAAATAGAAAAGGTATGATTTTTAGAATAGAAAAGATTATATTTTTAAAATAGAAAAGGTATGATTTTTAGAATAGAAAAGAATAGATTTTTAAAATAGAAAAGGTATGATTTTTAAAATAGAAAAGGTATGATTTTTAGAATAGAAAAGATTAGATTTTTAAAATAGAAAAGATTAGATTTTTAGAATAGAAAAGATTAGATTTTTAGAATAGAAAAGATTAGATTTTTAAAATAGAAAAGGCGAGATCTTTATATATGAAAAGGGCGAAATCTTTATATAGAGAGTAGCATGATAAAAATGGAATTTTTATCTATATAATAGCGAAGTAAAAATTCGATTTTTATATATTGAATAGCGAAGTAAAAATAGGATTTTTATATATCGAATAGCGAAGTAAAAATAGGATTTTTATATATTGAACAGCGAAGTAAAAATTCGATTTTTATATATTGAATAGCGAAGTAAAAATACGATTTTTATATATTAAATAGCGAAGTAAAAATTCGATTTTTATATATGTAGTGGCTACGGGCAACGAAAGTGAAGAAAGGCGAGAACGACGAAGACTTCTACAAAAGAAGAGTCGAGATGATTGGATTAGCTATCGGTGAGAACTTCTCACCTTTTAAATTTTCTTTTTCTAGTTATATTATAATATATACTAGGATGCAGACGGTGCTTAGCAGCACCCAACACCCGTCATCCACAGACCATGGATGGCTTGTTTGTTTGATTGATGTGTTGTGAAAATTGTTTGTGATGTTGATGTGAAATGGATAATAAAATATATTCATAGGTTGAATAAAATAATTTGGTCGTTAAAAATATAATTTTTAACGTGAACGTGAATAAATAAATATTCATTTACAAACCGGACGGTTTGTTTATGTACACCTATTTGAAGGACATTGATTGGGACGATAAATTTTACACATCGCCCAACTGCACAAATAAAAATCTGTGTTTGTTGATTTGAAACCCCACACGGGTATTGGGATAAAATACAGCATACACTAATCCCAATAATTAGTTGTATGTCGATCGATTGATTAACAGGCTGTTATAAGCGTTAGATATCTATATTTGATGCTTATACAGTGTAGTGCACTTTGGATGATGGTTGATTATTTATCGTTGCTATTATATACATGTGTTGTATGGAATCCATATAATTAACATTATATGGTAACTGAGTGGGCCTCATTCCAATTTAGAAAATAAAGAATATTATAAAATAAAGGTTCATGTGTTGACAGTACTCATCCGTTGAGATTAGTCATGTGTTGAACGAAATATTTTAACAATAAAATTTACATCTTTATCTTTATAAAATAAAGGTTCATGTGTTGACCGTACTCATCCGTTGAGATTAGTCATGTGTTGAACGAAATATTTTAACAATAAAATTTACATCTTTATCTTTATAAAATAAAGGTTCATGTGTTGACCGTACTCATCCGTTGAGATTAGTCATGTGTTGAACGAAATATTTTAACAATAAAATTTACATCTTTGTCATATATGAAATTAGAAATTAACTGGAAAATAGATAAGATGAGTGGTCTCCTGGATGTTGATCTGATGTTGGTTTCGGCCTTCGGGGTTAATATTCAGGGAATCGTTCTCTTACTAATTTACGGTTGGAGTCTGATTTTAAATCAAACGATAGATACCATAATTTTTATAAAATATATTAAATAACAAAAATAGTCACACGTGGACAGTACTCATTCGTTGAGATTAGTCATGTGTTGACAAGAATAAATATTCATTTGTTGAATAGAATAACGGAATTATTGAAATATATAAAGCCGTGTTGATTAGAGATACGCTATTTTGACGCGAACGATATTTATATCGATTATATTCATTTTTATAATTTGAATAGAAAACGAATTCGAATTGAATAGAATAGAAAACTAATTCGAATTGAATTGAATAGAAAACGAATTCGAATTGAATTGAATAGAAAACGAATTCGAATTGAATTGAATAGAAAACGAATTCGAATTGAATTGAATAGAAAACGAATTCGAATTGAATTGAATAGAAAACGAATTCGAATTGAATTGAATAGAAAACGAATTCGAATTGAATTGAATAGAAAACGAATTCGAATTGAATGGAAAAGAATTTATATGGGGAAAAATTCAATTTTGATTTGAATTTGAAATGGAAGTTGAAATAGTTTTGAAAACGAATTTAAAACGATTTATAAAATTCGTTTTAAATAGAAATCGACAAAATATATATTATATATATAATATAATGGCCTGAATAGAACGCGCCGCGCCGCGGCAGTTCGCGAATTTCGACCATTGATTTCGAACGGACATTACGGGAGATCCGACCGTCGAATTCTCCTAAAACCGGAACCGTTGGGTTCGTATCGAAAAGAGCTTTCTAACGAATATTAGAAATTTGAAATCTAACGGTTGGATTTGGAGATACGTCCAAATCAAATTTGGAAAAGGTCGTTGTAAGTGCAGTTCGATGGCCGTTGTTGGAAATCGACTGTACGGGCCTTGATAAAATTATTAAAAATATCAATAATTTGTGTAAAATCATAAGAAATGATTTGGGAAAAATTGGGATGAAAAACTCCATATTTAAAAAGATAAAAATAGATTTTTATCGAAATGAACTAGTTTTGAACTAAAATTAAACCCGTTTATTTTTAAATAAATAAATTGGATTTGAAACGTGTTTTAAATAGAATTGATTTGTGGGTTTATCGTGAACGGTGTTTTAAATAACACTAGTTCTTTAACCCGGTAATAAATAGAATGTGATTTGGGTTTATCGTGAACTGTGTTTTAAATGACATTAGTTCTTTAACCCAGTAAAAGGAGTTTTAAGGAATCTGCAATTAGATTGAAATGTGAATTGATAATCTAAATTATCAAATTTGGAAAATGAGCAAGAATGGAGTATCACCAGTTTTTCTCCAAAGCGATAGTTAGATCTTCAATTAGATTTGAACGTGAATTGGTAATTAATTTTACCGATAACACCGTGGTGTTAGATATGGAGTATTACCAGTTTTGCTTCATGGGATGAATAGGTTGGGATTGGGAAATAAAATAAATAATTACTTCGGTGCGGTTCGCTAATCTCGACTAGTTTGGAAAACCATAATTTGGTTTAAAATGACATCCAAAGGAAGATTAAAGAATAAATTCCAAGAATTTATCTTGGATAAAATTAATGGGAACCTTTCCCTAAGAATATGAAATTTAGAAACTAGCTGTAGGTTAGCTAAGAAGAATGGTTTCCTGGGTATTGATCTGATGTTGGTTTCGACCTTCGGGGTTAATATTTAGGGAACTGCTCTCTTACCGATTTACGGTTAGTGACTAATGAATTGGAATGAGGCGTATGTTGTGTTTGTGTAACATTTGTTTTTAATATACGCGGGTTGTTCGGAAAGACCGGGTTTATACCCATTCTGAATAACCGATTCGACGATAAGTCGAAGATGATGACGGTGGTCGAAGACCGGACGTCTTCACATCGTTTGGATAATTACTGATGATCCTGATTGGGCTGTACACCCAAGAGGATGGAAATAGTTGGTGGTCATCCAGACGTACTTGGAGATCGATGGATATGCGAGGAAAGTGCCTCCGGTTTCGTTCAGACCCAAAACGAACTTGTAAATGGATTATGTGTCTGACATTGGATTTTATTCTGTGTTGATTGATTTCTGTTAAATATATATTTGTTTGGCGGCGGAGAATTTATTCGCTTGCTTAACGCCCTTCTTTGAGACGTACGAGCTTAGAGGTTATATATCGATAGATATCAATCGCATGGCATGAATTGCCTGTGTGGCACGCTGAGTTGCATGGATCAAGGCTTCTGTTGAAAAGCAAAGTCTTTTGGTTGAAGATCAAAGCACGGCCTACGTGGCAGCTTTGTGTATAGCGTGGATTCGCGAGCCTCACACCTCGGTATGAGTTAAAAACGGGATAAGGACTGTAGGGAGAGCACAACGTTTCTTTCTAGCTTTGGTGGTGTCAGTGACTTACCAGCCCTGACATTTATATACTTTTCACCTATGTGGTTGTTGGATGAGGCGCCTCGATTTTAGGTCTGTAAAGACCGGGAAACATGTGTTCAGGAATAACTAATCCTCAAACGTAAGAGAGGACCGGCCCTGAAGATCCAAGGATTGCCCAGAGTGTGTAGTCCTGAGATATTTGCTAGAGTGTCTCGAAAGCGGAGAGGAGCTTGCCCCTTGCCTCGACTCATGACGGAAATCCAATTTTCAATACGTGTATTGCGGTTTTAATTGTAGAACTAGTATGGCGACATGATATATGGTACCCATGTCGTCTATGATTTATATTTATGATTGAAATTGTTTTGACACTATACACTTATTATAGTATCAAATGATTCGTTTTAAACGTACCAAGCATGTTTGGCTATTATAAGGGAAAACCCTATCCTCCGGCTTGCGTTGCATTGTGTGATTGGACTTGGGTCTTATAATAGCTTCATTTTTTGAAAAAGCATTGCGCTGTTTATTCTATGCACTGGTATTCTTGGGAGGAAACCCGTTCCGTGTTATACGGCGTGGTCCCTTGAATTACTCTCTTTTAAAGTAAAGTTTTAAATAACTGTTTTGGTTCTCACACCAGTCACATGACTGACCTGGAGTTTATTGTTTTAACCTAAACTCTGGGTGCCCTTATTTTCGACACGGGCAGCTAGTAGTTTTGGTTTTGCAGATTTATATTCACAGGATCCTGGTTTACAGCTGGAATGATATCCGGAAAGCTCTGTATCCATATATCACCCTCGGTTGTGCTTTGTATTATTTTTCCGCTGCTATGTAATTTATTGTAATCTCTGATATTTGTCGAATGTAATTTATTCATTTATACTCTGTATATTCTTGTATTCTGATGGGATTGTTGTAATATACAACGAAATGTTCTTCCGTCTGCGTTCATTTGTGTGTTGTTCTCAAAGTATCCGCTCTTTCCTTCACGGGGAAGTAACAGGTTCTCACATGTTGACCCCGCAAAAGTTGTTGCGGTGCGAGATTGGAAGGTTCCACGGAATGCAACCGAGGTCCGAAGCTTTCTCGGGCTAGCGGGCTTTTACCGAATGTTCATTAAAGACTTTGCAAAAATCTCAGCCCCACTCACAAGATTGAAAAAGAAGAACCTAACTTTCGCTTGGGATTTGGATTGCGGCATTGCTTTCCAACGTTTGAAAGGGCTCTAACAACAGCCCCAGTGCTGACATTGCCTGATGGGAGCAATATGTTTACCGTATACACAGACGCATGCGGTACAGGGTTGGGCGCTGTCTTGATGCAAGAAGGCAAGGTAGTTTGTTATAGGGGAAGGCAATTGAAGGTACATGAGAAGAACTACCCAACTAATGATTTGGGGCTAGCTGCCATTTTTTTCGCTCTAAAGTCATGGCGTCATTACCTACTAGGAGAAAGGTTTGAATTGTTTATTGAACATAAATCATTAAAGTACCTTTTCTCATAGAAAGATCTTAACTTAAGACAACAAAGGTGGATGGAATTTCTGGCCTCATTTGATTTTGAGATTTCCTATACCCTTGGCAAGGGCAATGTGGTAGCAGACGCCTTGAGTAGAAATAAGCTGACCTTGAGTCCTCTCTTTGTAGAAAGGCAAAGCTTGGAGTACATGGAAAACTTTAACTTTAGACCCTCCTCTGAAATTGTACCTGGTTTGTTAGCATCGCTAGAGGTGTGGCCTACTCTTTTGGACTCAATAGGAACCACGCAACGAGAAGACCCTCAGCTAGTTGATATGATGGATAAGCTTGTTAGGGGTGAGACTTCTAGTCACGTCAATAGATACTCCATCGATGATAAGGGTTGGTTGAGACAGAATGGAAGGCTATGCGTCCCATAAGCAAGGGATTTAGTGAAGACGGTTCTCGAAGAAGCACACCATTATAAGCTAACCATACACCCAAGCGGAGACAAGATGTATAAAAATATAAAAAGGGTTTTCTTTTGGAATTGCATGAAGAGGGATGTAGCTGAGTTCGTCGCTAAGTGCTTGATATGCCAGCAAGTCAAAGCAGAGCAAAAGAAGCCTGGTGGTCTGCTTCATCCTCTAGCGGAGCCATAATGGAAGTGGGATAGCATTTCGATGGACTTTTTTGATGGGTTGCCAAGGTCAAGAAGGGCAATACCAGTATTTGGATAATAGTGGACAGGCTCACTAAAAGCGCTCATTTTGTACCTGTTAAGAGTAGAAGGACTGCCTCGTCCCTAGCATCCATTTATCTTAAAGAGATAGTTCGACTCCATGGGATACCCTTCAGCATAGTGAGTGATCGAGATCCTATCTTTACGAGCGAGTTTTGGAAGAGTTTGCAAGAGGCTGTAGGCACACAATTATGCTTAAGCACGACCTATCACCCCCAAACCGATGGTCAGACGGAAAGGATGAACAAAATATTGGAAGATCTCTTGAGATTGTGCATTCTTGACTTTGGAGGGACATGGGAGGATCATCTTCCTTTGGTGGAATTCGCTTACAATAATAGCTACCACCATAGGCATGGCGCCCTTCGAAGCTTTATATGGAAGACCGTGTCGATCACCAACTTGTTGGTGGGAGTCTACAGACAAGCTCGCACTTGGGCCAGACATGATTAGAGAAACCTCAGAAAAGGTGGACTTGATCAGAAGACGGATGAAGGCTGCACAAGATAGAAAGAAGTCCTACACAGACAAAAGAAGGACCGACCTTGAGTTTGAGGTTGGAGATAGGGTGTTCCTTAAAGTATCTCCTTTGAAGAATGTCATTCGCTTTGGGTACATAGGAAAGCTAGCAACAAGATTTGTAGGACCATTTCCTATCATTGAAAGGATTGGGACGATGGCTTATAGAGTAGAGCTACCCGAAAGACTGGCCGGAGTTCATAATGTTTTTCATGTTTCTCAACTACGAAAGTGCTTACATGAGTCAGCGAAAGTTGTGGAGCCAAGTATACTAGAGGAAGTAGAAGTGGAAAGAGAAGCGACTGTGAGAAGAGTTCCAACTCGTATCTTGGGTACGGAGGTCAAAAAGCTACGCAACCATGAAGTCAAGCTTGTTAAAGTTCAATGGAGTGACGCTGAGGAAGACGCGACTTGGGAAACTGAGAGAAAAATATGCGCAGTCTACCCTTTTCTTTTTTAGGGTACCTCCTTGATCTCTTTTTCCATAAGTTTATTTATGCTTATATCTATCTTTTAAGTATATCTCCTCGGTCCTATTCTTTATCCTTAGGTAGAAACCAATGGATGTAAACATGTATTTGAAACATGTTATGATTGATGGTTGCGAGTGGTTGCAAGTGGTTGCTAGTGGTTGCTCATGGATGCATGTACACACACATTAGGCACTAGACCGGCTCAATCACTTTCATATTGCATATAAATATGTGTGCATATTTAAATTAATTGATGTATAATGGTTGTGTTATCATATGGATGCTGCATTTTGATGAATGGTTGTGCACACATATAGAAGTAATATGTATCGTTAGGATTCTTTTGCATGCATAATGCACACATGACACTATCATGATTTGCATTAAGGAGGTCAACTGAATCAGTGGACCGCCTGATTTTGCATTAGATAAGGAACATATACACACACTTTTTGCATATGTTCGTACGGCATTAGAAATCTTGTAAGGACAATGGATAGCTGTGTTTGATGGTTGAGTAGATGGATGATTGGATGTTAGGATATACATTCTCCTTAAACTTGGAGATTTCGGGGGTGAAATCCTTTAAGGACAAGAGAATGTAACACCCGTAATTTTAAATATTAAAATTAACGAATTTTAAGAACACTTAATTTTTAGGAGAAGAATTAAGGGAAATGGGTTACGCCATTGCGTTCCTCTCGAAATTCTTCTTGGAATAGAATCCAAGTTTTCGTAAATTGGACTTTGTATGACGAAGTTATGGCCCTCAAAAGTTTCAGTAATTTAAATAAATAAAAACAGCACAAATATAAAATTCAAAATTCGAATTCAAACAAAGAAGCGGGCTGGGCGGGATTTTTCCCGCCCCAGGCCAGGTCGACCAGGGGGTCGACCTCCACTATACAGGTCGACCTAGGGGTCGACCTACCCCCCCCCCGGCAGATCTGAACTGTGACGATCCTGACTTGTTGCTAAGTCTTTGCTGACCTGTTGCTGAGTCACTAGGGCATAGGTGTCAATTCTGGATAACTCTATCTAGTCTGGACGGTTGTGATTGCTCCTATGATAATCTAACGGCTTATATTGATTTAAACTTATATATAAGCACGCATAGACTCAAGCTCTAAACTAAATTAATCTCTTGGCCTCCATGCTACTGCTGGAATAGTTCTTCTTCTTAAAGCTTAGGAATTGCAAGTCAGGATTCTAATACAAACGACGAACGAATTATTCTCTTCTCTAATCCGTCTTTGTGAGTACAATTTCTTTCACAAAATAATTAATAAATTAATTATGATGAGTTATAATTTGGATTATGAGAACATGTCTGTTGAATCATGTGATGTTACTTAACTTTGTTATCGTCTGTTGGTGAACATATGACAATTTTGTTAACTTATGTTGGTAGATCTATTTCATATGTCCAATCACATATGTTTAACTTGATTCATATTATGACATCAGTTTATATGCAAGTTTGGGATGTAAATCATATGCTAGTTTGTATGTGAATCTTATACAAGTATGTTTTTACATATGCTACTTTGTATGTGACTTTTATGCAAGTCTATATGTGAATTATACACAAGTTTATACGTGAATCAAGTATATACATATGCTAGTTTATATGTAAAACATGTGATATTAGTTTACATGTTTAAATTCATATGCAAGTTTGTAGGAATCCATATGCAAGTTTAGGTGAAAACTATATTCACATATGCAAGTTTAGGTGAAAATCATATTCATATATGCAAGTTTAGGTGAAACCCATATTCATATATGCAAGTTAACAATTTCATGTTTAGATCTATATATAGATCCATGGTAGTTTATGCAAATTTGTGTTCTATATGTCCATTGCCTATGCAAGTTATTGGCTATGCAAACTTATGTTATAATTCTTATTCGCAAGTTAGATCTATTTTATGTGTTATGCAAGTTGTGATGTTTCTTTTCTTTTTATGAGTTAGACTATTTGCGAGTCTAACATATTTCATATTAAATGTACGAACGGCGTGGGGACAATGGGAAAATATTAATTATATAAATTGAGAATTGTCATAAAATGGCTTTAAAGGCATATAATTAATTTGAGACACTAATTGGTATAATTCATATACCTGAAAAGTATGGACATAATTTAGGTGACAATTATGGACATAGATCAATTTGGAAATTATTGACAATTTGAATAGGGATAATTAATTCATATTGGGGTGAAATAATTATGTGTAATAATAAACGCCTAAGACACGAGATTAGACTCGTTTGTGGTATAAAACTGCCCGGACCCGCCCGACAAATCCAGCAACCACAAATGGTAGTCTAATGTGAGAGGTCGAAGGCACAAATTAAATGCATAACAATTGTATAGACATGAGGTTAGGCTTGTTTGCGGTATAAAACTACCCGGACTTGCCCGGCAAATCCAGCAACCGCAAACGGTAGTCTAATGTGGGAGGTCTTACAAGGTTATGGTTAGAATGAATTAAGTAACACTTAACCAAGATAAACATGTAGTGTGACATGGGGGTTAAGTGGATGACATGGGTGACATGTTAAATATGATTAGAAACACTTAACCAAATTGAAACATGTTAGAAGACATGAATAAGAAGGGGTTAAGTGGGAAATCTTAGTGGGGACCAAGCATAGGTGGAAAGCTTGTGTCAAGTATGGGGCCCTTTTCAAACCAGCAACCTATTAAGTATCTTTGTGAGCTCGAGTTAGATCGAGGACGGGACACGCTTACTGGGCTTGATTAAGAGGTCAAAATGGGTTAGCGGTGGCAACGCAAGTCTAATGGGGTCATGAGCGTGCGTGGGCCCGGGCTGGTAGGTAAGACGTTGTTGCATCGTGTAGATATAAGCCGTGCATCTTTAGTGGTGTCGGGTTGCCACTTTTGGGAGTGATACACCCCATTGTGGGGCTAGCACGGGTATCTACGAGTGAGGAAGCCGATCGCATGGGGGTAGTGGGTACAACTAGTGGAGATAGGGGCTAGAGGCACCTATAAAGACAGCTAGGGGTACACGAAACTACCATTATGATTATTATGTTCTATAGGCGGGATCAACTTTTAGGGTGACTAGTAATGGTGCGTTATAGTAATTATCCTATAGTGATTAGGAGCGCGATTAACGCCAGCACATTCCTCTTGTTTGTGTTGTCTTGCCCATTTGCTTCACATTCATTCCTTGTTTTACCAGTTTATGCCTTAACCAAATTACTTTAATAATTATATTGTTAAAGTTATTAGACTCGCCAGACTTTACGTCTGACCCCTTTTGTTTTCGCCTCTTTTCTTCCTCCCCCCCCCCCCCCCACAGGTTCTCAGGGTGGGACTAGTGCTAGTGGAGCTTGATTTGGACCTCTTTCTCTCTCTTTTGGAAGTGCTTGGATTGCTGAAAGTAAAGTTCAGCTTATCTCTTTTATGGCTACTTATATTGGGTTTATGCTTTTTACTTATGTGCTCATAAAATAATTTGTCAAGATAGATATTAAGTGTACTTGGTTTTATTGTTGGTTTTTGATGTTGTTGTAACCAAACTATTTCTACGCTGCAATAAAAGTTGTTTTAATTTTTCAAGTACCAATATATGTATCTGTCTTGTTATATTCTGTTTTATACACCAATAATACTCCGTGAAAGTTAATGCATTCCCCTTGAGAGTGACATTAATGGACGTGGGGTGTTGCAGAATTACTAGAAAAGGAGAGGAAACTGAAAGAAAAGAAGAAAATGGGAGAGAAGAGAAAGAAGAGAACTCAAAACTCAAACACAAAACATGTTGTACATCTCGCAACGATCATATAACATATAATAGTGAAAATAAAAAATATAAAACAGGCAAGACAGGCTCATACAGTTATACAAGCTCATATAACATATATATCTCATGTAAACAAATAATAGTGAAAATAAAAATATCTCACAGCGATCATATAACATATATATCTCACGTAAACCATCCTAATAACTATATAAACCATATAATCAGGGTATACAGGCTCATACAGTTATACATAATAGTAATATAGTTTACATAAGTTATAAATATACTCAAACTGATAAACTATCTCTAAAGGAAATATATGTAACACCCCACGTCCATTAATGTCACTCACAAAGGGAATGCATTAACTTCCATGGAGGTTTTAAGTGAATATAGAACAGAAAAATTACAACAAGACAGATAATAAGTAGTACTAGGAAATCTAAAACTTTATTTCATTGCAGCGGAAATTAAACATGTTTGTTACATCATAAAACCATAAATCAGAGTCAAGTACAATATCCATCTTGATAAAACAAAATACATAACCCCATTACATAAATAGCCATTAAAGAAGATAACAAGCTGGACTTTACTTCAGCGGTCCAAGCTTTCCAAAAGAGAGATAAAGCAATACAATCAAACTCCGCTAGAGCTGGGCCCACCCTGAGGACCGGGAAAAGATAGAAATGTAGGGGGTCAGACATAAAGTCTGGCGAGTATGATAATTCTAACAATACTATTATCAAAATAATTAGACTGAGGCACAAGCTGGAAAATAAGGAAATGTCTATGAACTATTGGGTATGGAAGAGCAGATAAAGATAACGTTAAAGGCACACCTAATTACTAACGAATAATTACTACACTGCACCACACCAGTCACCCTAAAGGTTGATCCCACTTGCTTCACTTAGAAATTATATAAATAGCTTCGTGTACCCCTAGCTGACTACATAGGTGACGCTTGCCCCTATCTCCACTAGGTGTACCCCACTACCCGCTTTCGATCTGCTCCCTACTCGTAGATACCCGTGTCGGTCCCACGGTGGGGTGTATCACTCCCCTAAAGTGGTAACCTGATACAGCTAAAGAATGCACGGCTTATACCTACACGATGCAACAACGTCTTACCTACCAGCCCGGGTCCACACACGCATATGAAACCCGTTGGACTTGCATTGCCACCGCTAACCCGTTTGGCCTCTTATAGTCAAGCCCAGTATGCGTGTCCCGTCCTCGACTTGGGTCGAGCCCACAAAGATACGTTTGGGTTACTGGTTGAAATGGGCCCCAACAAGCTATCCACCTAAGCTTGTCCCCACTAGTACATACCACTTAACCCTCTTAGTCATGTTCATTTACATGTGTGTTTGGTTAAGTCTTGCTAATCGTATTTCAAATGCCACTAAAGGAACTCACTAGATTCCTCATGCCACCCAAGGCACCTACTTAACCCCCATGTCCCACCTTACATGTTTATCTGGTTAAGTATTTCTTAATTCATTCAGGCCATAACCTCATAAAGACCTCTCACATTAGACTGACATTTATGGCAGCTGGATTTGTCGGGTGGGTCTGGGCAGTCTTACACCATAAAAGAGTCTAACATCGTGTCTTTACAACTGTTATGCTTTAATTTGGGCCTAGGACCTCTCACATTGGGCTGACATTTGTGACTACTGGATTTGCCGGGCGGGTCCGGGCAGTTTTATGTCACAAACGAGTCCAACCTCGTGTCCTAAGCATTGATTAACACTTATAATCTTTGACCCCAGTTTTAAATATATCCCTATTCAAATCATTAATTAATTCCAATTTTAATGATGTCCATAATTGACTCAATTATGGCCATCCACTTATGGTATGCAAAATCATATCAATTGCACCCCAATTTCTTAATATTAAATCCTTAATATTACCCCTACCCCATGTTATACGTTCGCTTATTCAACGCAAAATATACGTTAGACTCGAATAGTCTAACTCATAGCATAAAGAGAAGTTATGACAACATATATACAACTAAAATAGATCTAACCATAAACGGGGTGAAACTTGCATGTGTGATAGATGTCCAACACCTAAACTTGCATAGGCAAAAACTACAACTTGTATAAAGCTACACATGTCATGGATCTAAAGGTGTCAACTTGTTTGGTAATATGTCACAATTTATGTAACAACCCGTATTTTCAATAACCTGTAATAACATAAATCGAGGCAGAATTTAATTCTAAAATGGGAATCAAGGGAAACGGGCTATGCCATTGCGTTCGTCTCGGAAAAATACGCGAAATAGAGTCCGAGTTTTCGAAAATCGGAGTCCGTATGACCAAGATATGGCCTCGCGAAGTTTCACGAAAATTCCCAAATTAAAGTATACTTAATTAAGTGAAATGGGTTGTGTAGATATATATATATATATATATTGATATATATATATATATATAATTGAAAATTTAATAAATAAATATGCAAAAATGCTCAAAACAGCGAATTGGGAGAGGGGAATAACCGAACCGGCCGATTTTTGAAGTCGACCCGAGCCCGCTGGGTCGACTAGGGGTTAATCCAGGGTGTTTGGCTGTCAACCCGTGGGCCGATTCGCTCAAGTGCAGATTTTGCATTTGAATGGTTCTCATGGTCCATCTTTAATCTAAAGGCCCTAGATGGTTCCTACACTTGACTTCTTCCCCAAGACATGCTTTGATGGCTTGGATTGAATCTAGGGTTAATCCTATGGCCTAAAACACTTGCCTAATCTATAAATAAGACCCTAACCTACCCTAATTCATTCATAATTAAACCTAGTGACTAAACTATGGCAAAATGCTAGCTCTCATGGCCTCCACTAATTTTATGAAGAGGGTTGCATACTAATCACTCTCTAATCAATTTCTAATCCCTTCTTAGCATCTTAATCTTCTTCATTTGGTGTTCAAAGTTGCTAGTTGTGAGTTTCTATCACTTTGATGATCTTTTGGTAAACTAATTAGATGAGATGTGATGAGATTTATGGTTTTGTATGTGGGTTAATGAGCTTTGAATCATATGATATGATGTTAGCATTAATCTTATGTTTATGCATGTTGAGTATGTAAGCTTATGCAAGTTTAATATGATGTATGTTATGTTTGCATGATGCTAAATATGCAAGTTGTGGGCTATGTAATCATATGCATGTTATGCAAGTTCATGGTAATATGCTATGCAAGTTACATGTATGTAAATATGCAAGTTACATGTTTGTTAATATGCAAGTTACATGTATGTAAATATGCAAGTTACATGTTTGTTAATATGCAAGTTACATGTTTGTTAATATGCAAGTTACATGTATGTAAATATGCAAGTTACATGTTTCTTTATATGCAAGTTACATGTTTGTTAATATGCGAGTTACATGTATGTAAATATGCAAGTTACATGTTTATTAATATGCAAGTTCATGATGACACATTATGCAAGTCTATAAGCTAATATGCAAGTTTGTTATGCAAAATGAATATGTAAGTTATGTGACATATTATATGCAAGTTATGTGACATGTTATGCAAGTTCATATGCAAGTTATGTGTTTGTTAATATGCAAGATGGCACCTTTGAAACATGTTCATTCATATGCAAGTTGACACCTTTTATATGTGTTATATCATGAACGAAATTACGTGGGAACGATGGGGTAATTAAATGCATAAGTTAATAAGATTGTGTGAAATTAATATAATTATGCATAACACAAAATAAATAAACATAGTATGGGAATTTGCCTATTTGGTTAGGTGTACCCATACTATGTGTTGGGAATTTACCTATTGAGTTAGGTCTACCCCATGGGAATTTACCTATTAAGTTAGGTCTACCCATGTTAAGAAAACTTGATTAATTAGGGATAATTAATATAAAAATTATGAGGGTGATTAATTAGGTGTAATTAATTGACTAAGACACGAGGTTGGACTCAGTTGTAGCGTAAAACTGCCCGGACCCAACCGGCTTAACCAGTTGCTACAAATGTTAGCCCAATGTGAGAGGTCTTAGGCACAAACTAAATACGTAATTAATGTAAAGACACGAGGTTAGACTCTGTTATGACATAAGGCTGCCCGGACCCAACCGGCTTAACCAGCGGTCATAAAAGACAGTCTAATGTGAGAGGTCTTTACAAAGGTTACGTTCTTAATTAATTAATTAAGAAACACTTAACCACATTAGCATGTAGAGGGACATGAGGGGTTAAGTGGGTGCCTCGGGTGGCATGAGAAAATCTAGTGGTTGCCTTGGGTGGCAATAGAAAATACGATTAGAATACTTAACCAAAATGGAACATGTAATTAAAACATGATTAAAGGGTTAAGTGGGATATACTAGAAAAAGGGACAAGCTTAGGTGGGTAGCTTGTGGAGGCCCATTTCAACCAGTAACCCATACGTATCTTTGTGGGCTCGACCCATGTCGAGGACGGGACACGCATACTGGGCTTGACTGTAAGAGGCAAACGGGTTAGCGGTGGCAACGCAAGTCCAACGGGCTTCATATGCGTGAGTGGGCCCGGGCTGGTAGGTAAGCCGTTGTTGCATCGAGTAGATATAAGCCGTGCACCTTTAGTTTCATCAGGTTGCCACATTGGGGAATGATACATCCCACGGTGGGGCCAGCACGGGTATCTACGTTAGGGAGCCGATCGAATGGGAAGTAGTGTGTACACCTAGTGGATTGTAGGGCCCCGTGGCGCCTACTTGGTCACCTAGGGGTACGCAGGTACTAATTAGTAAATTTTATAAGTCCTTGGGTGGGATCAACCTTTAAGTTAGGAACGACTGGTGTGGTGCAGTTTAGTAATTTACCTTAGGGAGGGTAGATGCGTCTTTATCCTTTATCTTCGTTTAGTTGACTGCTTAGGGTAGCCATTCATCCCTATATGTTACCGTATATCAGTTTATGTCTTCTCTGGTTACTTTAACGATTGTATTGTTAAAGTTATAGGACTCGCTCAGACTTATGTCTGACCCTGTTGTTTTTATCTTTTTCCCAACCCTCAGGTCCTACGGTGGATCCTAGCAGTAGTGGAGCTTGATCGGATTGCTGTTCCAGTCTTTAGGAGCTTGGATAGATGTAAAGCTCCAGTTATCCAGTTATCTTTTCTTTTGTTCGGCTATTGTATGAGAGTGGGATTATGTACTTCTTTATTTTGATGGATATTGTACTTGACCTTTATTGTGGTTTTATGATGTAACCAGACATGTTTTACTTCCGCTGTTATGAGATGATGTTTTAAAATTTCAAGTACTATTTATATCTGTCTTGTTGTAATTTTTCTGTTCTATATTCACTAAAATACTCCACCGATGCTATGGCATTCCCTTAGTGAGTGATCATAGCGGGAGTGGGGTGTTACACGTGGTATCAGAGCTTAAGGTTACCAGAACAGATAAAATTTTTGAGAAAAACTACTTTCTAAGAGTATTTTCGAAGAAAGTATTTTTAAAAAGCATGTCTTCTGAGAGAAAAAGTTTTTGAAAAAGAAAAGCATAATCCCCAATAGCCATATCTTTATCTTTCGGAATCTCCTTTTTGAATCTTTCCTCTTTCGTTTCAGCATGGCTGAAGATCTTAACATCCCGGAGGGTTTAGTTATACCACTATGGTATAGGAGGTTGCAAGAGGCTAGGGCCGCGGCTGCGGGTCCGGCCAATGCTACTACACCAGAGACAACCGCTCCTCCTCCTCAGCCTAGAGTGGATAATTTTGCTAAGGTTTGCAAGGAGTTCAAGGCTATAGGAGGAAAACCTTTTCTTGGTTCAGAGACTTTCGTAGAGGCTAGAGATTGGCTTAAGGAAGTGGAAGAGTTGTTAGATATCTTTGAAGTGGAAGAGGGAAAGAAAGTCAAGTTGGCGGCTTGGTTAATGAAGGGAGAGGCCTCATTCTGGTGGGAGGTCACTAATGGAGAACGCCCTGTTGACTCTTGGGCAGATTTTAAGCAAAGGTTTGGGGCTAAGTTTCTCTCAAGGGCGGAAGAGAATCTGTTTATGGAGAAGTTCTTGAATTTGAAGCAAGGGAATCTCACGGTGAAAGAATATGTCAACAAATTCAATCAATTAGCAAGGTTTGGCATAGAGTTGGTGAATACACCGGAGAAGAAGGCTTTGAGGTTCGTTAGAGGCTTGAACGAACCATTGCAAGGAATAGCTATGACTCACATTCCTATGGGGGCCACTTTTGAGAAGCTTGTCTACATGGCACTTATGCATGAGGATGATAAGAATTCTAAGGCACCAGAGAAAAAGGGGGATCAGAAGAAACCGCAACAGCAACAACAAGGCAAGGGCGGAAAAGGCAATGGTGACAAAAAGAAGACGAAGAAGAAGTGCTTCAATTGTGGAACACCAGGACACCTTAGTAAGGATTGTCGCAAAAAGAAGAAGACCGGTTGCTTTCATTGTGGTGAAGCAGGGCATCTTGTGAAAAACTGCCCAAAGAAGGGGCAGAAGACGGGGTCTACCTCAGGAGGCCAGGTGCAAGCTCTTATAGCACCACCTCAGTCAGGGGGGCAAGTTCAGGTTCTCTCAGTTCCACCGATTCAGCAGAGAGGTAGAACTATTTCCGTTGAAAGTCTGGTTTTTCTGTTTGATCATCCAGTTCGTACTTTGTTTGACTCTGGCGCATCGCATTCTTTTATCTCATCATCGTTAGTTGAGTCACTGCACTTAGACACCAGTCTAGTTGATGATCCCTTGGTTGTCTCAAACCCAATTGGGGGCTCCATATATCTGTCTATGATATGTTTGGGTTTGAAGATTTCTATACTTAGCGTTGAGTTTAGATGTGATGCTTTTGTATTGGGCTTCACGGGCTATGGGTTGATCTTGGGCATGGACTGGTTATCCAGTAATGGTGCCGTTCTTGATTGCGAAAGGAGAGTTGTCAGGCTCATGACCCGCTTGGGTAACACTCTCGAGATCTCTTGCAATCCCATGGAATCTGTTTTGCTAAGTTATCTTGAATCGCTCGATGCTTCGGTCGAGAGTTTGTGTTCTGTCAGAGTAGTCCGGGAATATCCGGATGTGTTTGAAGAAGTAAAGGGTTTGCCTCCGAAGCGGGAGATAGATTTCCGAATTTATTTGGTGGATAATGCCAAACCAGTGTCTTTGCCAGTACGCCACATGGCTCCTCGTGAGAGAAGAGAACTTCATAAGCAAGTAGGGGAGTTGCTTGAGAAGGGGTTCATAAGGCGAAGTATATCGGAGTGGGGAGCTCCAGTAGTGTTTGCCACGAAGGCGGATGGGTCCCTCAGACTTTGTGTGGATTATAGAGAACTTAATAAGCTCACGAAGAAGAATAGACACCCATTACCGAGGATAGATGATCTCTTTGATCAGTTGGTTGGCGCGTCAGTATTTTCGCAGATGGACTTAGCTACAGGGTTTCATCAGTTAAGAGTGGCGGAGGACAGTATAGAGAAGACTGCTTTCCGGACTCCGGATGGTTTTTACGAGTGGCTAGTGATGCCATTTGGGTTGACAAACGCCCCCGCATACTTTGTTGATCTCATGAGTAGAGTGTTCAGAGAGTATCTGAATAAGTTTGTAGTAGTTTTTGTGGATGACATCTTGGTCTTTTCCAAGAATGAAGAAGAGCATGCCTTACATCTCAAGGAAGTGTTGGAGACTCTTCGAGCGCATAGTCTTAAAGCTAAATTCTCTAAATGCCATTTTTGGAGAAGAGAAGTGCGATTCTTAGGGCATGTGGTCTCTAAGGAAGGGATAGCTGTGGATCCCGCAAAGATAGTATCTATCCAGGATTGGAAAGTTCCTAGAAATGCTACCGAGGTAAGAAGTTTCTTGGGGTTGGCAGGATATTATAGGAAGTTCATCAAAGACTTCGCGAAGATATCAGCCCCATTAACCCGCTTGACGAAAAAGAATCTGGTTTTCTCGTGGGATGTAGATTGTGATGATGCTTTCCGACGGTTAAAGAGAGCTTTGACCACCGCTCCAGTTTTAGTGCTCCCGGATGGGAGTAAGCCGTTTGTTGTTTATACCGATGCTTGTGGAACAGGATTAGGCGCAGTCTTGATGCAGGAGGGAAGGGTAATAGCCTATGGAGGGAGACAATTGAGAGTGCATGAGAAGAATTACCCTACCCATGATCTAGAGTTGGCCGCGATTGTTTTCGCACTTAAGTCTTGGCGCCATTATCTTCTTGGTGAGAGATTCGAGTTGTTCACCGACCATAAATCATTGAAGTACTTATTCTCTCAGAAGGATTTAAACTTAAGACAGCAAAGGTGGATGGAGTTCTTAGCATCCTATGATTTCGAGATAGCGTATACCCCTGGTAAGGGTAACGTGGTGGCAGACGCCTTAAGTAGAAAAAGGCTATCTTTGAGTCCATTGTTCGTGGAACGACGAAGCTTGGAGTTTCTTTCTTTGTTTGACTTCAGACCTTCTGTTGATTTTGTACCTGGTTTGTTGGCATCCTTGGAGGTTAGACCTACTCTTTTGAGACGGATTGGCGAGGCTCAGCGAGACGACCCACAGTTGGTTGTGTTGGTAGAGAAGCTTATAAGAGGGGAGTCGTCCAGCCATTTGGGTAGATACACCATAGATGATAAGGGATGGTTGCATAGAGACGGTAGACTTTGTGTACCGCAAGATGAGGGTTTGAAGAAGGCTATTTTGGATGATGCACATCGTTCAAGAATGACTATTCATCCCGGTGGAGACAAAATGTACCAAGACATGAAGAGAGTTTTCTTCTGGGCCGGTATGAAGAAAGATGTGGCCGAGTATGTGGCTAGATGCTTAGTGTGCCAACAAGTTAAAGTGGAGCAAAGGAAACCCGGTGGGTTGCTACACCCATTGGAAGTTCCACAGTGGAAGAGGGATAGTGTCTCGATGGATTTCATCGACGGGTTACCGAGATCGAGGAAGGGCAATACGGGAATTTGGGTTGTGGTAGACAGACTTACCAAGAGTGCCCATTTTATACCCGTAAAGAGTAAGAGGACCGCTCCATGGCTTGCTTCAGTCTATGTTAGAGAGATTGTTAGATTGCATGGCGTACCATCCAGCATTGTGAGTGATCGAGATCCTATTTTCACTAGTGAGTTTTGGAGAAGTTTGCAAGAGGCGGTAGGGACTCAGTTGTGTTTGAGCACCGCATATCATCCTCAGACGGACGGTCAGACTGAGAGGGTGAACCGTATCTTAGAAGATCTTTTGAGGCTTTGTATCTTGGATTTTGGAGGTACATGGGAAGAACATCTTCCTTTGGTGGAGTTCGCATATAATAACAGCTTTCAGTCCAGTATTGGTATGGCTCCTTTCGAAGCTCTTTATGGAAGGCCTTGTCGATCTCCTACATGTTGGTGGGAATCTACGGATAAGATCTTGCTTGGGCCGGATATGGTTAGAGAGACTTCAGAGAAGATTGATTTAATTCGAAAAAGGATGAAAGCAGCGCAAGATAGACAGAAATCTTATGCGGATCGGAGAAGGACGGATCTTGAGTTTGAGGTTGGGGACATGGTTTTTGTCAAAATATCTCCATTGAGAAATGTTGTTCGCTTTGGGTCCGTAGGGAAGTTAGCACCGAGATTTGTTGGGCCGTTTCCTATTAAGGAAAGGATTGGACGGATGGCATATAGGGTGGAGTTGCCCGACAGACTTAGTGGTGTTCATGATGTATTCCATGTATCACATTTGAGGAAGTGCTTACATGAGACCGCGGAGGTGGTAGAGCCGAGCTTGCTTAGAGATGTAGAGGTAGAGCGTGATGCGACGATTCGACGAGCTCCTACTCGCATCCTTGGGTCAGAAACTAGGAAGTTGAGGAACAGAGAAGTTCAGCTAGTTAAAGTGCAATGGGGAGATGACGAAAGCAATGCTACTTGGGAGACGGAAGCAAAGATGCGTTCTTTGTATCCATTTCTTTTTGAGAGTATGTCTTTTAACTTCTCCTTTATTGCTTGTCTAGTACTTATCTTATCTTTAGTATATCCTCTCGCTAATACCTATGACCTTTAGATAGGGTAAAACCTATGGTTGAAACATGTGTTTGAAACATGTTATGGTTGATGGATGCATATGGATGCAATTGTTTGCTAGTGGTTGCTCGTGGATGCATATACACACACATTAGGCACTAGATCGGCTCAGTCACTTCATGTTGCATATTGCATAAATGGATGTGGTAGTTAGATTGATGGATGTATCATGGCTGTGTTATCATATGGATGATGCATTTTTGTGTATGGTTGTGCACGCATGTAGAAATTTGTATGTGTCAATAGGGTTTCGCATACATATTGGATGCATGGCACTATCATGGTTTGCATTAAGGAGGTTTACTGTATCAGTAACCGCCTGATTTTCGCATTAGGTAAGTACATATACACACACTTTTGCATATATCCATCCAGCATTTAGAATCTTGTAAGGACAATGATTGCTCGTGGATGATGCTTTGAGTAGATGGATGATTGGATGGTAGGATACGTTCTTCCTAACTTGAAGATTTCGGGGACGAAATCCTTTAAGGAGGGGAGAATGTAACAACCCGTATTTTCAATAACCTGTAATAACATAAATCGAGGCAGAATTTAATTCTAAAATGGGAATCAAGGGAAACGGGCTATGCCATTGCGTTCGTCTCGGAAAAATACGCGAAATAGAGTCCGAGTTTTCGAAAATCGGAGTCCGTATGACCAAGATATGGCCTCGCGAAGTTTCACGAAAATTCCCAAATTAAAGTATACTTAATTAAGTGAAATGGGTTGTGTAGATATATATATATATATATATTGATATATATATATATATATAATTGAAAATTTAATAAATAAATATGCAAAAATTCTCAAAACAGCGAATTGGGAGAGGGGAATAACCGAACCGGCCGATTTTTGAAGTCGACCCGAGCCCGCTGGGTCGACTAGGGGTTAATCCAGGGTGTTTGGCTGTCAACCCGTGGGCCGATTCGCTCAAGTGCAGATTTTGCATTTGAATGGTTCTCATGGTCCATCTTTAATCTAAAGGCCCTAGATGGTTCCTACACTTGACTTCTTCCCCAAGACATGCTTTGATGGCTTGGATTGAATCTAGGGTTAATCCTATGGCCTAAAACACTTGCCTAATCTATAAATAAGACCCTAACCTACCCTAATTCATTCATAATTAAACCTAGTGACTAAACTATGGCAAAATGCTAGCTCTCATGGCCTCCACTAATTTTATGAAGAGGGTTGCATACTAATCACTCTCTAATCAATTTCTAATCCCTTCTTAGCATCTTAATCTTCTTCATTTGGTGTTCAAAGTTGCTAGTTGTGAGTTTCTATCACTTTGATGATCTTTTGGTAAACTAATTAGATGAGATGTGATGAGATTTATGGTTTTGTATGTGGGTTAATGAGCTTTGAATCATATGATATGATGTTAGCATTAATCTTATGTTTATGCATGTTGAGTATGTAAGCTTATGCAAGTTTAATATGATGTATGTTATGTTTGCATGATGCTAAATATGCAAGTTGTGGGCTATGTAATCATATGCATGTTATGCAAGTTCATGGTAATATGCTATGCAAGTTACATGTATGTAAATATGCAAGTTACATGTTTGTTAATATGCAAGTTACATGTATGTAAATATGCAAGTTACATGTTTGTTAATATGCAAGTTACATGTTTGTTAATATGCAAGTTACATGTATGTAAATATGCAAGTTACATGTTTCTTTATATGCAAGTTACATGTTTGTTAATATGCGAGTTACATGTATGTAAATATGCAAGTTACATGTTTATTAATATGCAAGTTCATGATGACACATTATGCAAGTCTATAAGCTAATATGCAAGTTTGTTATGCAAAATGAATATGTAAGTTATGTGACATATTATATGCAAGTTATGTGACATGTTATGCAAGTTCATATGCAAGTTATGTGTTTGTTAATATGCAAGATGGCACCTTTGAAACATGTTCATTCATATGCAAGTTGACACCTTTTATATGTGTTATATCATGAACGAAATTACGTGGGAACGATGGGGTAATTAAATGCATAAGTTAATAAGATTGTGTGAAATTAATATAATTATGCATAACACAAAATAAATAAACATAGTATGGGAATTTGCCTATTTGGTTAGGTGTACCCATACTATGTGTTGGGAATTTACCTATTGAGTTAGGTCTACCCCATGGGAATTTACCTATTAAGTTAGGTCTACCCATGTTAAGAAAACTTGATTAATTAGGGATAATTAATATAAAAATTATGAGGGTGATTAATTAGGTGTAATTAATTGACTAAGACACGAGGTTGGACTCAGTTGTAGCGTAAAACTGCCCGGACCCAACCGGCTTAACCAGTTGCTACAAATGTTAGCCCAATGTGAGAGGTCTTAGGCACAAACTAAATACGTAATTAATGTAAAGACACGAGGTTAGACTCTGTTATGACATAAGGCTGCCCGGACCCAACCGGCTTAACCAGCGGTCATAAAAGACAGTCTAATGTGAGAGGTCTTTACAAAGGTTACGTTCTTAATTAATTAATTAAGAAACACTTAACCACATTAGCATGTAGAGGGACATGAGGGGTTAAGTGGGTGCCTCGGGTGGCATGAGAAAATCTAGTGGTTGCCTTGGGTGGCAATAGAAAATACGATTAGAATACTTAACCAAAATGGAACATGTAATTAAAACATGATTAAAGGGTTAAGTGGGATATACTAGAAAAAGGGACAAGCTTAGGTGGGTAGCTTGTGGAGGCCCATTTCAACCAGTAACCCATACGTATCTTTGTGGGCTCGACCCATGTCGAGGACGGGACACGCATACTGGGCTTGACTGTAAGAGGCAAACGGGTTAGCGGTGGCAACGCAAGTCCAACGGGCTTCATATGCGTGAGTGGGCCCGGGCTGGTAGGTAAGCCGTTGTTGCATCGAGTAGATATAAGCCGTGCACCTTTAGTTTCATCAGGTTGCCACATTGGGGAATGATACATCCCACGGTGGGGCCAGCACGGGTATCTACGTTAGGGAGCCGATCGAATGGGAAGTAGTGTGTACACCTAGTGGATTGTAGGGCCCCGTGGCGCCTACTTGGTCACCTAGGGGTACGCAGGTACTAATTAGTAAATTTTATAAGTCCTTGGGTGGGATCAACCTTTAAGTTAGGAACGACTGGTGTGGTGCAGTTTAGTAATTTACCTTAGGGAGGGTAGATGCGTCTTTATCCTTTATCTTCGTTTAGTTGACTGCTTAGGGTAGCCATTCATCCCTATATGTTACCGTATATCAGTTTATGTCTTCTCTGGTTACTTTAACGATTGTATTGTTAAAGTTATAGGACTCGCTCAGACTTATGTCTGACCCTGTTGTTTTTATCTTTTTCCCAACCCTCAGGTCCTACGGTGGATCCTAGCAGTAGTGGAGCTTGATCGGATTGCTGTTCCAGTCTTTAGGAGCTTGGATAGATGTAAAGCTCCAGTTATCCAGTTATCTTTTCTTTTGTTCGGCTATTGTATGAGAGTGGGATTATGTACTTCTTTATTTTGATGGATATTGTACTTGACCTTTATTGTGGTTTTATGATGTAACCAGACATGTTTTACTTCCGCTGTTATGAGATGATGTTTTAAAATTTCAAGTACTATTTATATCTGTCTTGTTGTAATTTTTCTGTTCTATATTCACTAAAATACTCCACCGATGCTATGGCATTCCCTTAGTGAGTGATCATAGCGGGAGTGGGGTGTTACAATTTACATAATATGATCATAATCCAAATTCATGTATAAACTTGCATATGTGGTTTATGCAACATAATGATGGTGTGAACTAGCATCTAACACATAGAACTCACACATGTCATAGCATAATTCTAGATCTAAATAGATGTCGTAATTCTAGATCTAAATAGATGTCATTACAATATGTGAGATTATACATACTAATAAATCTAAACTTGCATAGGTACATGTGATTTATCATGTGAATCATCATAGCCTAAATATATATAATCAACATCATGATTCATAAGCTAACTACAACATAATAACATCATGGCTTTATAACATCGCAACTTAGCATAGAAACTTGCAAAATATATAATATCATCATAGCATGATTTACAACATATAGGATATCATCATCACATAATATAGGATTTACAACATACATGATAGCATAAGGTTTACAACAACATATATGACAATTCACATCATTTTCTTATGATCCATATCACATCTTAATCTAATTAGTTTGCTAATAATCTTATTAAGATCATCATACTCACAATTAGAAAAGAAAGAGAGTCTTGATTTGCTTTAGAGTTGAGTAGAATTAGAGTTTTGATTAGCTTTGTTCCTTCTTAGTTGGCGGCGGCTACACTGAGTTCCATGGCGATGGCATGACTGCGGCTATTCTATTTTCATGTGATTTTAGAGTGAGAGACTACCTAGGTGTATATAGAGTTTAGGATTTATTTAGACCGTCAGATCAACCCAGAACTAACCTGAACCGTTAAATTAGCCAACTCAGCCCTAAAGACACATCAGCAGCTCAAGATTGGGCTCAGCCAAAACCAGCCCGACTGGACCAGGTCGACACCCAGGTCGACTGCGCAGTCGACCTGGTCCTGGGGGTGTCGACTGCCCAGTCGACTCCCCAGTCGACCTGGGTGCTGGGCGGGAAATTTCCCGCCTAGCCTGTTTGGCTTCGAATTTTGAATTTAAATTTTCTGAAATCTGTTTTGAATTTTCTGAAACTTTCGATGGCCATATCTCCTTCATACGAAGTCCAAATCATGCAAACTCGGACTCTATTTCAACCAGAATTCCGAGACGAACATAATGGCGCAACCCGTTTCCCACAATTCTCACGTCTGAGATTAGTTATTCTTTAATTTGTGAATATTGTTATTAATAGAAATACGGGGTGTTACATTCTCCCCTCCTTAAAGGATTTCGCCCCGGAAATCTCCAAGTTAAGGAGAATGTATATCCTAACATCCAAACAACCATCTACTCAACCATCAAACACTGGCATCCATTGTCCTTATAAAGTTTCTAATGCTGTATGAACATATGCAAGAAGTGTGTGTATATGTTCCTTATCTAATGCAAAATCAGGTGGTCCATTGATTCAGTTGACCTCCTTAATGCAAATCATGATAGTGCCATGCGTCCATTATGTATGCAAAAATTCCTTAATGCTACATATTATCTCTATATGCGTGCACAATCATCATCTGAATGCAGCATCCATATGATAATACAATCATCATACATCCATTTTACTAAATGCATCCATTTATATGCAATATGAAGTGACTGAGCCGATCTAGTGCCTAAAGTGTGTGTATATGCATCCACGAGCAACCACTGGCAAACACTTGCATCCACTTTGCATCCATCATACATAACATGTCTCAAACACATGTTTCAACCATAGGATTATCCTAACTAAAGGTCAAAGATACTAGCGAGAGGACATACTAAAGATAAGATAAGTACAAGCTAAGCGATAAAGGAGAAATTAAAAGACATACCCTCAAAAAGGAAAGGGTGCAACGAACGCATCTTCGCTTCTGTCTCCCAAGTAGCATTGCTCTCATCATCTCCCCATTGCACTTTGACTAGTCTGACCTCTCGATTTCTCGGCTTCTTGATCTCCGACCCAAGAATGCATGTAGGAGCTCGTGGAATCGTCGCATCACGCTCTATCTCCACCTCTCTAAGCAAGCTCGGCTCTACCACCTCCGCGGTCTCGTGCAAGCACTTCCTCAAATGTGACACATGGAATACGTCGTGTACACCACTATGTCTCTCAGGCAACTCCACTCTATACGCCATCTGTCCAATCTTCTCCTTAATAGGAAATGACCCAACAAACCTTGGTGCTAATTTCCCAACGGACCCAAAGCGAACAACATTCCGTAATGGAGACACTTTGATAAAGACCATGTCCCCAACATCAAACTCAAGATCTGTCCTCCTTTTGTCTGCATAAGATTTCTGCCTATCTTGCGCCATCTTCATCCTCCTTCGAATCAAGTCGATCTTTTCCGAAGTCTCTCTAATCATATCGGGCCCAAGTAAGATCTTATCCGTAGATTCCCACCAACATGTAGGTGAACGACAAGGTCGTCCATAAAGAGCTTCGAAAGGTGCCATGCCAATGCTAGATTGAAAGCTGTTATTATATGCGAACTCTACCAACGGAAGATGCTCTTCCCATGTACCCCCAAAGTCTAGGATACATAGCCTCAAAAGATCCTTTAGAATACGATTCACCCTCTCGGTTTGGCCGTCCGTCTGAGGATGATATGCGGTGCTCAAACATAACTGAGTCCCTACCGCCTCTTGCAAGCTCTTCCAAAATTCGCTAGTGAAGATAGGGTCACGGTCGCTTACTATGCTAGAAGGAACACCATGCAAACGAACTATCTCTCGAACGTATACAGAAGCTAACCATGGAGCAGTCCTCTTACTCTTCACGGGAATGAAATGGGCGCTCTTAGTAAGTCTGTCTACTATAACCCAAATCCCCGTATTACCCTTCCTTGATCTTGGTAATCCATCCACAAAATCCATCGAGAGACTATCCCACTTCCATTGCGGAACCTCCAATGGGTGAAGCAACCCACCGGGTTTCTTTTGCTCCGCTTTTACTTGTTGGCACACCAAGCATCTAGCGACATACTCGGCCACATCCCTCTTCATACCGGCCCAAAAGAAAACTCGCTTCATGTCTTTGTACATCTTGTCCCCGCCGGGATGAATTGTCATCTTCGAACGATGTGCATCATCAAGAATAGTCTTCCTCAAGTCTTCGTCTCTTGGTACACAAAGTCTACTATCCCTACGTAACCAACCCTTATCATCTAGGGTATACCTACGGAGATGGCTTGATGACTCCCCTTTTTTTAGCTTCTCCACTAACTCAACCAACTGTGGGTTGTCTCGCTGTGCCTCACCAATCTGTCCCAAAAGCGTAGGTCTGACCTCCAAGGATGCTAGCAAACCGGGTATAAAGTCAATGGAAGGTCTAAAATCAAACATAGAGACGAATTCTAAGTTTCGCCGCTCAACAAACAATAGGCTCAAGGACAACCTTTTCCTACTTAAGGCGTCTGCCACCACGTTACCCTTGCCAGGGTTATATGTTATTTCGAAATCGTAGGACGCTAAGAATTCCATCCACCTTTGATGCCTTAAGTTCAAGTCCTTCTGAGAGAATAAGTATTTTAAAGATTTATGGTCAGTGAATAATTCGAATTTCTCGCCAAAAAGGTAATGACGCCAAGACTTAAGCGCGAAAACAATTGCGGCTAACTCTAGGTCATGTGTAGGGTAATTTTTCTCATGCACCCTTAACTGCCTTCCACCATAGGATATTACTCTTCCCTCTTGCATTAAGACTGCGCCTAGTTCTGTCCCACAAGCATCGGTATAAACAGTAAATGGCTTACTCCCGTCTGGCAGCACTAAGACTGGGGCTGAAGTCAAAGCTCTCTTCAAACGTCGGAACACATCATCACAATCTACATCCCATGTGAAAACTAGGTTCTTCTTCATCAAACGCGTTAATGGAGCTGATATCTTTGCGAAGACTTTGATAAACTTCCTATAGTAGCCAGCCAACCCCAAGAAACTCCTTACTTCGGTAGCATTTTTAGGGACCTTCCAATCTTGGATGGCCACCACCTTCGCGGGATCCACAGCTATCCCTTCTTTGGAAACCACGTGCCCTAAGAATCGTACTTCCTCTCTCCATAAGTGACACTTAGTAAATTTAGCTTTAAGGTTATGCGCTCGTAGAGTCTCCAACACTTCCCTAAGATGTAGGGCATGCTCTTCTTCATTCTTAGAAAAGATCAAGATGTCGTCTACAAAGACCACCACGAATTTATTAAGGTACTCCCTAAACACCCTACTCATCAAATCAACGAAGTATGCGGGGGCGTTTGTCAAACCGAAGGGCATCACTAGCCATTCATAGAAACCGTCCGGAGTCCTAAAGGCAGTCTTGTCTATGCTATCCTTAGCCACTCTCAACTGATGGAAACCAGTGGCTAAGTCCAACTGCGAAAACACTGAGGCGCCAACTAACTGATCGAAGAGATCGTCAATCCTCGGCAGTGGGTGTCTGTTCTTCTTAGTAAGCTTATTAACTTCTCTATAGTCTACACAAAGTCTAAGGGACCCATCCGCCTTCGTGGCAAATACTACTGGAGCACCCCACTCCGATATACTACGTCTTATGAACCCCTTCTCAAGCAACTCCTTCACTTGCTTATTGAGTTCCTCCTTTCACGAGGAGCCATGTGGCGTACTGGCAAAGATACTGGTTTTGGATTATCTACAAGATATATTCGAAAATCTATCTCTCACTTCGGAGGCAAGCCCTTCACCTCCTCAAACACATCCGAGTATTCTCGGACCACTCTAACAGATCGTAGATTTTCCACAGACGCGTCAAGCGATTCTAGATAACTTAGCATAACGGAATTTATGGGATTACAAAAGATTTCGAGAGCGTTACCAAGGCGAGTCATGAGCCTAACTACTCTCCTTTCACAATCAAGAACGGCCCCATTTCTGGATAACCAATCCATTCCTAAAATTAGCCCATAGCCTGTGAAGCCCAAAACATAAGCATCACATCTAAACCCAACGCTAAGTATAGAAATATTCAAATCCAAACATATCATGGACAAATAAACTGAGCCCCCAATTGGATTCGAAACAACTAGGGGATCCTCTACTAAACTGGTGTTTAAGTGCAGTGATTCAACTAATGATGTAGAGATAAACGAATGTGATGCGCCCGAATCGAATAAGGTACGGACAGGATGATCAAACAGAAAAACTAAGCTTTCAACAGAAATGGTTCTACCTCGTTCTTGCAGCGGTGGGACCGCGAGAGCCTGAACTTGTCCCCTTGCCTGCCCTGGTGCCATAATAGCCTGCACCTGTCCTCCCGAGGTAGACCCTGCCCTCTGCCCCTTCTTTGGGCAGTCCTTCACTAGATGTCCCGCTTCACCACAGTGAAAACAGCCAGTCTTCTTTTTCTTTCTGCAATCCTTGCTGATATGGCCTGGTGTCCCACAGTTAAAGCATCTTTTCTTTCCTTTGCCATTATTGTCTTAACCACCCTTCTTGTTTTGCTGTTGTGGTTTCTTCTGATACCCTTTCTCCTCGGGTGCCTTATTAGCATTAGCGCCTTTCTCCTCGTGCATGAGTGCCATGTCTATTAGCTTCTCAAAGGTGGCCCCCATAGGGATGTGGGTCATAGCCAACCCCTGCAATGGCTCATTCAAGCCTTTAACGAACCTCAGAGCCTTCTTCTCCGGCGTGTTCACTAAGTCCAAGCCAAACCTTGCTAACTGATTAAATTTGTTGACATATTCTTTCACTGATGAGCTTCCTTGCTTTAATGTCAAGAACCTTTCCAAATATAGATTATCTTCTGCCCTTGAGAGAAACTTTGCCTCAAACCTACGTATGAAATCCGCCCAAGAATCAACATGACGCTCCCCATTAGTGACCTACCACCAAAACAAGGCCTCTCCCTTCATTAACCAAGCTGCTAATTTGACTTTCCTCCCTTCTTCTACTTCAAAGATTTCAAGCAATTCTTCCACCTCCTTAAGCCAATCTCTAGCTTCCACAAACGTTTCTGACCCTTGAAAATGTTTTCCACCCATAGCCTTAAATTCCTTGCACGTCTTTGCAAAAGTATCAACGCGAGGAGGAGGAGGAGGAGGAGGAAGAGGAGCGGGTGCAACTGGTGGTGGAGGAACATTGGCTGGACCTGCAGCGGCCCTAGCCTCTAATAACCTCCTATACCATCCTGGTATCGTTACACCCTCCGGAAGGTTAAGATCTTCAGCCATGCTGAAACGAAAAAGGAAAGATTCAAAATGAAGAATTCGAAAGATAAAGATATATGGCTATTGGGGATTATGTTTTTCATAGAAATTTTTCTCTTTAAATTACTCATCAAGACATGTTTTTGAAAACACTTCTTCCAAAAATACTTTAGAAAAATAGTTTATCTAAAAAAATTATCTGTTCTGGTAACCTTAAGCTCTGATACCACGTGTAACACCCCACGTCCATTAATGTCACTCACAAAGGGAATGTATTAACTTCCATGGAGGTTTTAAGTGAATATAGAACAGAAAAATTACAACAAGATAGATAATAAGTAGTACTTGGAAATCTAAAACTTTATTTCATTGCAGCGGAAATTAAACATGTTTGTTACATCATAAAACCATAAATCAGAGTCAAGTACAATATCCATCTTGATAAAACAAAATACATAACCCCATTACATAAATAGCCATTAAAGAAGATAACAAGCTGGACTTTACTTCAGCGGTCCATGCTTTCCAAAAGAGAGATAAAGCAATCCAATCAAACTCCGCTAGAGCTGGGCCCACCCTGAGGACCTGGAGGGGGGAAAAAGATAGAAATGGAGGGGGTCAGACATAAAGTCTGGCGAGTATGATAATTCTAACAATACTATTATCAAAATAATTAGACTGAGGCACAAGCTGGAAAATAAGGAAATGTCTATGAACTATTGGGTATGGAAGAGCAGATAAAGATAACGTTAAAGGCACACCTAATTACTAACGAATAATTACTACACTGCACCACACCAGTCACCCTAAAGGTTGATCCCACTTGCTTCACTTAGAAATTATATAAATAGCTTCGTGTACCCCTAGCTGACTACATAGGTGACGCCTGCCCCTATCTCCACTAGGTGTACCCCACTACCCGCTTTCGATCGGCTCCCTACTCGTAGATACCCGTGCCGGTCCCACGGTGTGGTGTATCACTCCCCTAAAGTGGTAACCCGATACAGCTAAAGAATGCACGGCTTATACCTACACGATGCAACAACGTCTTACCTACCAGCCCGGGTCCACACACACATATGAAACCCGTTGGACTTGCGTTGCCACCGCTAACCCGTTTGGCCTCTTATAGTCAAGCCCAGTATGCGTGTCCCGTCCTCGACTTGGGTCGAGCCCACAAGGATACGTTTGGATTACTGGTTGAAATGGGCCCCCACAAGCAATCCACCTAAGCTTGTCCCCACTAGTACATCCCACTTAACTCTTTTAGTCATGTTCATTTACATGTGTGTTTGGTTAAGTCTTAATAATCGTATTTCAAATGCCACTAAAGGCACTCACTAGATTCCTCATGCCACCCAAGGCACCTACTTAACCCCCATGTCCCACCTTACATGTTTATCTGGTTAAGTATTTCTTAATTCATTCAGGCCATAACCTCATAAAGACCTCTCACATTAGACTGGCATTTATGGCAGCTGGATTTGCCGGGCGGGTCTGGGCAGTCTTACACCATAAAAGAGTCTAACCTCGAGTCTTTACAACTGTTATGCTTTAATTTGGGCCTAGGACCTCTCACATTGGGCTGACATTTGTGACTACTGGATTGGTTGGGCGGGTCCGGGCAGTTTTACGTCACAAACGAGTCCAACCTCGTGTCCTAAGCATTGATTAACACTTATAATCTTTTACCCCAGTTTTAAATATATCCCTATTCAAATCATTAATTAATTCCAATTTTAATGATGTCCATAATTGACTCAATTATGGCCATCCACTTATGTTATGCAAAATAATATCAATTGCACCCCAATTTCTTAATATTAAATCCTTAATATTACCCCTACCCCACGTTATACGTTCGCTTATTCAACGCAAAATATACGTTAGACTCGAATAGTCTAACTCATAGCATAAAGAGAAGTTATCACAACATATATACAACTAAAATAGATCTAACCATAAACGGGGTGAAACTTGCATGTGTGATAGATGTCCAACACCTAAACTTGCATAGGCAAAAACTACAACTTGCATAAAGCTACACATGTCATGGATCTAAAGGTGTCAACTTGTTTGGTAAAATGTCACAATTTACATAATATGATCATAATCCAAATTCATGTATAAACTTGCATATGTGGTTTATGCAACATAATGATGGTGTGAACTAGAATCTAACACATAGAACTCACACATGTCATAGCATAATTCTAGATCTAAATAAATGTCATAATTCTAGATCTAAATAAATGTCATACAATATGTGAGATTATACATACTAATAAATCTAAACTTGCATAGGTACATGTGATTTATCATGCGAACCATCATAGCCTAAATATATATAATCAACATCATGATTCATAAGCTAACTACAACATAATAACATCATGGCTTTATAACATCGCAACTTAGCATAGAAACTTGCAACATATATAATATCATCATAGCATGATTTACAACATATAGGATATCATCATCACATAACATAGGATTTACAACATACATGATAGCATAAGGTTTACAACAACATATATGACAATTCACATCATTTTCTTATGATCCATATCACATCTTAATCTAATTAGTTTGCTAATAATATTATTAAGATCATCATACTCACAATTAGAAAAGAAAGAGAGTCTTGATTTGCTTTAGAGTTGAGTAGAATTAGAGTTTTGATTAGCTTTCTTCCTTCTTAGTTGGCGGCGGCTACACTGAGTTCCAGGCGATGGCATGACGGCGGCTATTCTATTTTTCATGTGATTTTAGAGTGAGAGACTACCTAGGTATATATAGAGTTTAGGATTTATTTAGACCATCATATCAACCCAGAACTAATCTGAATCGTTAAATTAGCCAACTCAGCCCTAAAGACACATCAGCAGCTCAAGATTGGGCTCAGGCAAAACCTGGCCGACTGGACCAGGTCGACACCCAGGTCGACTGCGCAGTCGACCTGGTCCTGGGGGTGTCGACTGCCCAGTCAACTCCCAGTCGACCTGGGTGCTGGGCGGGAAATTTCACGCCTAGCCTGTTTGACTTCGAATTTTGAATTTAAATTTTTTGAAATCTGTTTTGAATTTTCTGAAACTTCCGATGGCCATATCTCCTTCATACGATGTCCAAATCACGTAAACTCGGACTCTATTTCAACCAGAATTCCGAGACGAACACAATGGCGCAACTCGTTTCCCACAATTCTCACGTCTGAGATTAGTTATTCTTTAATTTGTGAATATTGTTATTAATAGAAATACGGGGTGTTACAATATATAACAATGTTAAGGCTCCACTGCGTCGCATAACGGAATAAACAACAAGGATACAAGTATAATTGTGTAAAATGTCGCCTCCTGTAATTCCACTATGTCGCTCTGTATAACACCTATACTTGTCACCTGACCTGCTTATCAGCATCGATGATGAGCACCCAAGGTAATAAGAGGGAAATAAAACCTCAATCAAAAAATAGTCTGGTGTGAGCGATAAACGAATATTAAAGTACTGTGAAAGTTGTAATAGTATATATGGAACAGAATACTAGTCCTTCCTCTGCACCTATAGAGTTAGCATATAACAATCGATATATGTTATAGTGTGATAAACATCAAATAGAGAGGGTGCGATAAATGTGTAAGTACCAAATGGTGGTATATAAGTAAATAACCATAGCATCAATCAACCAACCTCATATTCACTCACTCGATGTGTAAAACATATGGCATCCAGTACTTCGATCACCCAATCCATCGAGGCATTGGTAGTCCTTAATCTGCAACAGGCTTTATCAAACTCTCACTATGTCGTACTACAATGGACTATAGCAGATAACCTTACCTAATACATATTTCTACTGGCGCTGGGGTCCGGGACAATCAGTCTGTACTATAGCTTGCACTGATTCCTCATTGTGCCACTTTCTCAAAGATATACTGAAGTCACAAATATTAACGACTCCTTTGCATACGTTCTCCGTAGCAGAAACCATCTCTTGACTGTCCATAAGACTCTCCGTTGAAGTCGATCGACAAGTGGGCGATCTCCGATGAACAACAATGTCGTGACACATCATCAACTTCCCTTTAAGTCGTAACAGCTATTTGTCATCCCATCCTCATATATCAGTCACCTCAGTACGTTCCAATGCTGAATTTTCTGCATTTTGTAGAAAACAATCCATCGTAGCAGCCTTGTTCCCCATCCTGGAATCACTGTGGTCGAGTGACGAACCACTGCATAGAAGCGCCTCTTCCTTGCCACCTACTGAAACCACTAATCGAAGAGCCATCATATATAGCTCCTCGAAATCGCACCATCGGCCATGTCAAATTGTTCAAATAGCCAACAACGATGGTAGTTGTTACCGGCCACTCCGCAGTAATCGATAACTACTACTCAAATCTATTTAACTAAATTGGTTAAATAACTGTCTAAAACGTCTGATATTCATTGCGAAATCCAGTTTGTCGTCAAGTCCATCCTTTGTTTCTAGACTGGCCAAGAAGCTCTGGAAACCACTCTAAACCATTCTGCTCAAAATCCATTAACCCAAACCCACCTGGCTTCAGATTGTGTAACCGACCTGAGTCAGATCGGCCTACCGATCCATACTCAGATTAGCCAGTATACCGATTTTGGATTGATTCGACATACCGATCCAGATTCAGGTCGGCATTCACCAACCAGATTCGGATCATCATACCGATCCAAATTTAGATCCTCACACCGATCCGAATATGGTTCGTCCTACCGAACCGAAGCCCCTTCCACTGCCAAATCCACTGCTGAGTACCAATGTCGCTTCGTCTTCTAATCCGCTGTTGAGCTCAAGTGTTGCTCTATCATCGAATTCATCTATGCGCTTTGAAACTTCTTCGAAAACTTATCTCATCCGTTCAAGTATATCATTCATGTATGCTCAACCAATGTGCACCAACATGTGCATTTAGCTGATAAGCACCAGACTCTTACATTTTCCTAATACTAGATCGCCTATGAGCGGCATTTTAAGTTAAACTAAGAGAACAATGCAATCATGCAATTAATAGCCATACGAGCATCCATAATTGCTTCAATAAAACATATCTAT
Source organism: Allium sativum (assembly GCA_030737875.1). Classification (NCBI taxonomy): domain Eukaryota; kingdom Viridiplantae; phylum Streptophyta; class Magnoliopsida; order Asparagales; family Amaryllidaceae; genus Allium; species Allium sativum. Next base: position 223,426,612 of record CM060924.1, read on the forward strand.
AGCTACCAAAATGAAATAAATGACTAAATAGTCCTAATCTAGCAATATAGTCAAAAAAGCGCATAAACGGTAAATAGCACGCATAACAGCGCATAACCAGGTAAAGTGTGATAATCAAGTTAAAACTGTTTAATATTTTTTATCAATTATTTACTACGTTCAACTATCCTAAATATTATATTTTATAACTATAAATTAGTTTAAACGTCAAATTTATACTATACGAACAATATAGTTCAGTAAGAGACTATATCACTCACCTCAACCAAATCATCCCAGACTAGCTTTAATGCGTAGAGCTCGTCCACACGAGTCCAACGGAAGAAACAACGTCAAATCGGACCTCATACGCAAAAGTTATATAAGATATAAGTTTGACGGTTATTTAAGTTATTAAATTTGCTTAACTACCAATTAACTAATATAATATCTACCTAATCACTTTTATATTTTTCTTCCCTAAAGCCACGATGTATGCACATGAACACGCATAAAATCCGGCTTGTTGCAACCTTCTCTCTCCTCTTTTCTCTCTCATTTCTCAATGGAATCATGAACTGCTTTCGCCAACAGCTCGTACTATGCAGGAGCTTCGCAACACACCCGGACTCGACATCTGACACCTTCTTGTGCAAAATCTGTCCATGCCACCACACATAGAGCATGTCTCGGCCTCCTTGCATGCGCATCTTTCTTCGAGGCTCCGATCTCAATGGAACTTGGTGTCAGGGTATCATTTGCAGAGAAAAGTTCAATCGTGGTCTCTGTTTTGTGAATCGTTGCTCAAATCTCTGACAGACCCCAACCCTGGCATGCGATCCATTTATAATCATCTCAACAATCATCATTGAACTCGAAAAGAACAATATGGGTATGTAGAGAAATTCGATTCATGAATTTAGGAACAAGTTTTGTGATTTTAGGAAGAATAAATGGATAGGAATAAAATTTTAAAGTGGTGGCCGTTGTTTGAAGAACACGACAATAGAAGAATGGAGAATAATAGGAAAGAACAGTAAATGGGTTTGGTTTTAAATAGAGGATAGGGTTCTAGCTTATTTTAATTATTTTATTAACATTTCTAAAGCAAGCCTAAAAACCGGCGATCTCCAATCGACACGTACCACTTATCATCATTTATGTAAAAAGTCCTTTTGAAAACAATGAGATTAGCTTCGAAACCTAAATCGGTCGTATGCCGAAGTTAGCCTTTAAAACTCGAATTATACAATTCCAGTTCTTTATGCAAATCGACATGCATTTTAATTATGTCCAGTTGAATGATACATCTGATCGCTACGCACCTTGACGGTGTACAACAGGCCACTACTACAATTCCAAAAATATAACTTTTGTCATAATCCATAACCGGGGCCCAAAATGACAATTTACTTGTACTTCAAGATCATTTTAAGCACCAAATGGTCTAAACTAAAATATAGTGACCCATATAATTTTTATTCACGTACCGAACTATCTGGGCGCAATGAAACTGGTCCCGAGTCCTGTTTCGATCGTATGTGAAAAAACCCTTTCTATAACCTTCGACTGAATAATTAGCAAACAATATTTAAATATCCAATCGTTAAAATACGGGTCATTATAATTCTAAATGCCTTTGATTTCATAGGATGAATGAAAGAACATTTTAAAAAAAAATTGAGAGTTGTCTCTACGTTTTCGGCTAACTATGGATCAGATTATCCATTATTTTTGCTTTTGGGTAAATGATGAATAAGGAAGAAGATAATGAAGTTTTGATTCACAATTCTGGTTGAAATGGGTATTTGTAGCAGTTTAAAACAGTTTGAATTGAAAGAACAAGAGTTAATTATTGAAATTTCAATTTTCAAAAACTATACGTTGTATGTTGACTTGAGGAGTATGAGTATATCGACATACTCATTACAAATTTTTAGACTTAGATTTATTTCTAATTTATGAGTTGATGTGAACGAATTAGTTGATTTCCAAAAACTATATTGATAACAATAGACACAATAAACTGGAAGTTTCATTAACACTTGATAGGCATTACATTCGACACATAAAACTAAACATACAATGCTAATTTTAAAATTTTCAAATCCTTCTTATAAACCTAACAAATTTGCTGGTATTAATTGGATCTCAAATCCTTCTTATAGACTTAACAAATTTGCTGATTTTTATTTTTTTCCTTACTCTCATTAGATCTCGTATTTTTAACTATATGGAAACCTTTCCTTCCTTTACAAATATTTTTTCTACGACTGTTGCTTCCAGTTAGTTTCTGTTTCTTATTTCTTGTTGTTCTATTTACTGTTCTTTATGTATATCTATCTGTTTTTGTGTCTGGTTTAGTATTTCTCTGCTCCTGTTTGCGTATCTTGTTGTTATTTCTATCAATTCTTTCGACTTTTCTGTGTTATTCTTGCTATCCTTTATTTTCCATTTTCTGTGAGACTCTTTTTTGCAGCAACAAGTTTAGAGTAGTTTTTTCCTTTTGATTTTGGACTCTAGTTTTTAAGCCTTTGTATTTTTATTGTTGTATTTTTCTGTTCATTGGACTCTAGTTGTTAGGCTTATGGGGTTTTCTTTTTCTTTTTTCATTGTAAGGGGTGGGTATTGCTACCTGTTAATCTTGTTGACAGCTTTATTTTCTAGTGCAGAATAAAAATACATGAGTTCTCTCCGCCTTGTGAGGATCACTCATTTCTATAAAAAAAACTAAAGATACAATGCTTAGAATCTAGAAACAATACTTTGGAATAACTTAGAAACTACTACTAGATAATACAAGAACTCTAAAAGGTGGTAGATGAAGATGATGATGATGATGAGAGGCCAAGTTTACGAGTAATATTCTTAATGAATTTATCCATTTTGCTTGAAACATTGTCAAATTTCTTGCGTATGGATCCTTTAAGTGTCTTTTAGTTCTCAACAATTTTCTTTTGTTTTCTAAGGAGAGTTTTGTTGTTTGGATTTGGTGGGAACTCAATACTCTTCAAAGAAGTATTGTCCTTTTCTTTTCCCTCTTCATCTTCTTCCTTTTCCTCTTTCTCTTCTTTTATTTCCGTATCATTTCCTTCTTCTTCTTCCATTTTTACTGCTTCCTCGAAAATTAATCATGCCTATTTTTCGGTAAAAATTTCATAAGCGATGAAGATCAAAGGAATTTTCATATGAGCAATATTGGCTTGAGTGAAAAAGTTTTCTTTGACCTAATTCTTCTCCTTTAAAATCGATGAAAAGTAAGTAAATTTTTTGGTAAGTTATACTCCATGAAAAAGAGAGTTTTCACGATTTGATAGATGTTTAGAATGAAATTCATCCAAAATGACTTGTTCCCAATTAATGTTATATTGGCCAAAAATAGTGAAAAGAATTGTATACACTATAGATGTTGGGTTATTATAATTTCCCGATCTAGGTGTGTTAGTCTGTTGTAAAATAATATTTATTATTCTGGCCTTTCAAAAATAGCAATTGATAAAATCTTAGTTTTCAAAAAGATGGTGAAGGGTTTCTCTATCATGTTAATCAATTTGAAATGTAGAGAGATACAAAGTGGTAAATCTACAATTAATAATAACACCCAAAAGTTCACAATCAAAAGGATTTGTGATGATTTGGGTCACAAAATTATTGTAGTTGCATTCATGGTGAGATTCTGAACAGTTTTCATATTTTATTTACTAAAAATGGAGTCTGTTTGCAAAAGATATTATATATATATCTACAATATAGTAATTGAGATTAGCATTAAAATAATATTCCTACTGAATTCAAATTTGTATGTATATAAATATATACAATAGGGGATAAGAATAATTAATATAAAGTAAGAAATCAATCTAATCGATTCATAAATTAATTAAAAAACAAACATATGGGAGAACTAATCTCTTGGACTCGACCCCAGAAGGGGGGTCGTGTAACACCCCGTAATTTTATAATATTAAGATTCACAAATTAAAGTATACTTAATTTTTAGAAGGAGAATTAAGTGAAATGGGTTGCGCTATTATGTTCGTCTCAAAATTTTGGGTCAAGATAGACATTTGGTTTGCATAAAACGGATAACTTATGAAGAAGTTATTAGGCCTTGAAGTTTGTATGCGTATGAGAGAAATATATATATATATATATATATATATAATATTCAAAAAAAAGTTCTAAACAGCGAATCGGGAGGGTGAATAGCTGAACCGCACCATTTTTAGAGTCGACCCGAGCCTCGCTAGGTCGACTGGGGGTCAATCCAGGGTGTTTGGTTGTCAACCCGTGGCCCGATTCGCCCTAAGGGCTGATGTGGCATCTGAGTGGTCCTGACGGTTCTGGTTATCCCTAGGTTAATCCGACGGCTCTTATTAAATTACACTTCTAAAAAAACACTCCTATACCGCTAACCCTAATCACATTAATTCATAACAAGAGCCTCCATGCCGTCAATGGAGAACCTAAAGTAGCCACCATACACTTTCAACCCTAAAGCAAGATAGAAGCTTGAATCAAAATCAAATCAAATTTAAATGACGATTAGTCTACATCAAAGGCGAGCAATTCAGTTTCAGAATACAGATCCCAGAAAGACAAGACTATTCTTTTTAATTGTGAGTATGATAGCTTTCACAAAATAATTAATTAATTTAATTATGATAAGATATAATTGGGATTATGAGAATATGATTTTGAATCATGTGATGTAAATTATATGTTTGTTTGTGGTGTTGAATCATATGTTAGTCTTATGCAAGTTGGATCATATGTTAGTTCTTATGTGAATCTTATGCAAGTTGAATCATATATCTTATACAAGTTTGTGGTGATTGGATCATATATTCGTGTATGAATCTTATGCTAGTTTGGGTTGTTAAAATATATGTGAGACATGTATATGCATATGCTAGTTTATGTGACATTAACCTTTATGTCTAGATCCATATGCAAGTTTACATCTTTATGTTTAGACCCATATGCAAGTTTACATCTTTATGTTTAGATCTATATGCAAGTTTACATCTTTATGTTTAGATCCATATGCAAGTTCACACCTTTATTTTTGGATCTATAGTAGTACATAAGTTATGCAAGTTTATGCCCATTACCTTTGCTAGTTTTGTATCATATGCTAGTTTGAATGAAATTCATATGCAAGTTATTAGCTATGTAATCTTATGACATGATCCTTAGATCTATTTTATGTGTTATGTGATGTTGTTTTTCTTTTTATAAGTTAGACTATTTGCGAGTCTAACATATGTCATATGAAAACGTACGAATAGCGTGGGGATGATGGGATAATACTGAATATACATAAATTGTGAATTGGCATAAAATGGCCTTAAAAGGCATATAATTAATTTGAGACATTAATTGGCATAATTGGTATTATGGACATAATTTTAAGAGACAATTATGGGCATAAATAAATTTGGAATTTATTGACAAATTTGAATAGGGATATTAATCCAATTTGGGGTTAAATAAAGATGTGTAATAATTAACCGCCTTAGACACGAGGTTAGACTCTTTTGTGGTGAAAGACTGCCCGGACCCGCCCGGCAAATCCAGCAGCCACAAATGCCAGTCTAATGTGAGAGGTCAAAGGCACGAATTAAATGCATAACAATTGTAAATACATTGCGGTATAAGACTGCCCGGACCCGCCCGGCAAATCCAGCAACCGCAAATGTCAGCCTAATGTGGGAGGTCTTTAAAAGGTTACGGTTCTAATGAATTAAGTACCACTTAACCAGATAAACATGTGGTGGGACATGGGGGGTTAAGTGGGTGCCTTGGGTGGCATGTGAAATTAAGTGGGTGCCTTGGGTGGCATGTGAAATACGATTAGATGCACTTAACCAAGATTGAAACATGTAAGAAGACATGAATAAGAATGTGGTTAAGTGGGGAAACCTTAGTGGGAACCAAGCATAGGTGGAAGGCTTGTGTCAAGCATGGCGGCCCTTTTCAAACTAGTAACCCATTAAGTATCTTTGTGAGCTCGACCCAAGTCGAGGACGGGGCACGCTTACTGGATTTGATTGTAAGAGGTCAAAACGGGTTAGCGGTGGCAACGCAAGTCCAACGGGGTCATGTGTGTGCGTGGGCCCGGGCTGGTAGGTAAGACGTTGTAGCATCGTGTAGATATAAGCCGTGCATCTTTGTTGTATCGGGTTGCCACTTTGGGGAGTGATACACCCCACTGTGGGACCAGCACGGGTATCTACGAGTTAGGGAGCCGATCGAATGGGGGTAGTGGGTACAACTAGTGGAGATAGGGGCAGACGGCACCTATGAAGGCAGCTAGGGGTACACGAAACTACCATTATGATTATTAAGTTCTGCAGGCGGGATCAACTTTTAGGGTGACTAGTGGTGGTGTAGTATAGTAATTATCCTGTAGTGATTAGGGATGAGATTAACGCCAGAATATTTCTCTTATTTGCTTTGTCATGCCCACTTGTTTCATGATCATATCTTATCTTACCAGTTTATGCCTTATCCTAGTTACTTTAATAATTATATTGTTAAAGTTATTATACTCGCCAGATTTTATGTCTGACCCCCTTGTTTTCGCCTCTTTTCTTCCTCCCCCCCCCCTCCCCAGGTTCTCAGGGAGGGGCTAGTACTAGTGGAGCTTGATCTCGGATCTCTTTCTCTCTCTTTTGGAAGTGCTTGGATTGCTGAAAGTAAAGTTCAGCTCATCTCTTTTATGGCTACTTGTGTTGGGGTTTATGCTTTTTATTTTATGTACTATGAAACAATTTATCAAGATGGATATTAAGTGTACTTGGTTTATGAAGTTGTTGTAATCAAACTATTTCTCCACTGCAATAAAAGTTGTTTTAAAATTTTCAAGTACCGTTATTTATATCTGTTTTGATATATTCTGTTCTATACACTAAATACGCTCCATGGAAGTTAATGCATTCCCTTTATGAGTGACATTAATGGACGTGGGGTGTTACACGTGGTATCAGAGCTGAAGGTTACCGGACTAGATATGAATTTTGAAAAACTATTTTTAAAAAAGCATTTTATAAAGAAATACTTCCAAAGTATGTTTTAAGGAAAGTATTTTCAAGAGAAAAGTTTGTTTTAAAAACATAACCCCAAGAGCCATATATCTTTCTTTCGAATTCTCCATTTTGAATCTCTTTATTTTCTTTTCAGCATGTCTGGAATTCTCGAGATACCCGATGGGATACCGATACCAGGATGGTTTAGAAGGTGTCTGGAAGCTTGGGACAATGTCGCAGGCCCAGCAAATGCTCCTCCCCCTCCTCCTCCTCCTCCCCGTGTTGATACTTTTGTAAAGATATGCAAAGATTTTAGGGCAATGGGCGGGAAACCTTTTCACGGATCAGAGACGTTTGTTGAAGCTCAAAATTGGCTTAAGAAGGTGGAAGATCTATTTGGTATTTTCGAAGTAGAAGACAGAAGGAAGATCCAATTGGCTGCTTGGTTAATGAAAGATGAAGCCTCGTTTTGGTGGGAGGTCATGAACGGAGAGCGTCTGGTGGAGAGATGGATGGATTTCAAGCGTGGGTTCGAAATGAAGTTTCTCTCACAAGCAGAAGAGAATTTATACATGGAAAGATTCATGGCGTTGAAGCAAGGGGATTTATCAGTAAAGGAGTACGTCAACAAGTTCAATTAGTTGGCGAGATTTGGCTTGGAATTGGTAAACACACCTGAGAAGAAGGCCCTGAGGTTCGTTAAAGGTTTGAATGAGCCGCTACATGGGTTGGCGATGACCCACATTTCGATGGGGGCTACCTTTGAGAAACTGGTTGACATGGCGCTTATGCATGAGGAAGAGAAAGGTGTGAATGCTAATAAGGCACCGGAGAAGAAAGGAGACCAGAAGAAGCCACAAAAGCAAAACAAGAAAGGCGGGAAGAACAATAATAGCAAAGGAAAGAAGAAGTGCTTTAATTGTGGGACACCAGGCCATCTGAGCAAAGATTGTAGGAAAAAGAAGAAGACTAGTTGTTTCCACTGCGGACAGGCAGGTCATCTAGTTAAGGACTGCCCAAGGAAACATGGGCAAGGGCAAAGAACTTCTGGAGGACAACTTCAAGCTCTCATGGCACCAGGGCAGGCGAGAGGGCAGATTCAGGCTCTTATGGCACCAGGACAGGAGAGAGGTAGAAACATTTCCATTGAAAGTTTAGTTTTTCTATTTGATCATCTTGTTCGTACTTTGTTTGACTCTGCTCTTCACACTCGTTTGTATCTGTTTCGTTAGTTGAAACACTGCACCTAAATACTAGTCTAGTTACGGATCCCATAGTAGTCTCAAATCCTATTGGTGGTTCGGCTCATCTTTCTATGATTTGTCAGGATTTGAGAGTGTCTATCTTGGGCGTTGGGTTTGAATGCAACACCTTTGTTCTTGGCTTCATGGGCTACGGCTTGATTCTAGGTATGGATTGGCTAACTAGATACGGTGCCATCCTAGATTGTGAAAGAAGGGTAGTTAGATTGTTGACTCGTTGTGGAAAGACCCTTGATATTTCTTGTGACCCTAGAGGTCTGGTAATGCTTAGCTACCTAGAATCCCTAGACGCATTCAATGATGATTTGAAATATGTTCGTGTGGTCCGTGAATATAGTGACATCTTCGATGAAGTTCGAGGTTTACCTTCGAGGCGCGAGATAGACTTTCGAATATATCTAGGTGATAATGCAAAGCCAGTTGCATTACCAGTGCGCCACATGGTTCCGAGAGAGAGAAGAGAACTCAGTAAGCAAGTGAAAGAATTGCTTGAGAAGGGGTTCTTAAGAAGAAATATTTCGGAGTGGGGTGCTCCAGTCGTTTTTGCTACAAAACCTGATGGTTTACCTAGATTGTGTATGGACTATAGAGAGCTGAATAAGCTAACAAAGAAGAACAGACACCCATTGCCGAGGATAGACGATTTATTCGATCAGTTGGTGGGAGCTTCAGTTTTCTCGCAACTGTATTTAGCTACAGGGTTTCATCAGCTAAGGGTGACTGAAGACAGCATCGACAAGACTGCCTATAGAACTCCTGACGGTTTCTTTGAGTGACTCGTCATGCCTTTTGGTTTGACAAATGCACCCGCATACTTTGTTGACTTAATGAGTAGGGTGTTTAGGGAGTTTCTAAACAAGTTTGTGGTAGTCTTTGAAGACAATATTATGGTTTTCTCTAAAAATAAAGAAGAGCATGCCCTACATCTTAGGGAAGTCTTAGAGACCTTACGAGCGCATCAGCTAAAAGCTAAGTTCTCCAAGTACCATTTTTGGAGAAAAGAAGTGAGGTTCTTAGGACATGTGGTCTCTAAGGAAGGGATAGCTGTGGATCCCGCCAAGGTGGTGGCAATCCAAGATTGGAAAACTTCTAAGAACGCAACAGAAGTTAGAAGCTTTTTAGGGCTGGCTAGCTATTATAGGAAGTTCATTAAGGACTTCACGAAGATATCAGCCCCTCTCACTCGATTAACGAAGAAAATTTTGACTTTTTCTTGGGACGTTGACTGTGATGATGCTTTCCAACGTCTGAAGAGGGCTTTGACAACAAATCCAGTTTTAGTTTTGCCAGACGGAAGTAAGACATTCACTGTATATACTGATGCTTGCGGGATAGGGCTTGGCGCAGTTTTAATGCAAGAGGGAAGAGTGATATGCTACGGTGGAAGACAGTTGAAAGCCCACGAGAAAAATTACCCTATCCACGACTTAGAGTTGGCAGCCATAGTTTTTGCGCTTAATTCATGGCGTCATTATTTGCTTGGCGAGAGGTTTGATTTGTATACAGACCATAAGTCGCTAAAGTACTTATTCTCTCAGAAGGACCTAAACTTGAGGCAACAGAGATGGATGGAGTTTTTGGCATCCTACGATTTTGAGATCGCATATACCCCTGGCAAGGGTAACGTTGTAGCTGACGCCTTAAGTAGAAAGAAGTTAACTTTAAGTCCTTACTTCGTAGAGCAGCAGAGTTTGGAGTATATATCTTCCTTTGACTTCAGACCCTCTGTCGATTATGTACCCGGATTATTGGCATCGTTAGAGGTGCAACCTACACTTTTGGGTCGAGTTGGAGAGGCACAGCGAAATGACCCACAATTGGTTGAGATAGTAGGCAAGCTTATAGGAGGGGAGTCCTCGAGTCATCTTGATAGATATGCTATAGATAAGAGAGGTTGGCTACGTAGAGATGGAAGACTTTGCGTACCACAAGACGAGAGTTTGAAGAAGGCAATTCTTGAAGAATCACATCGCTTTAAGATGACCATACATCCCGGTGGTGATAAGATGTATAGAGATATGAACCGAGTTTTCTTTTGGGCCAGAATGAAGAAGGACGTGGCCGAGTTCATTGCTAGATTCTTAGTGTGCCAACAAGTCAAGGCGGAGCAAAAGAAGCCTGGAGGTTTGCTCCATACCTTAGAGATTCTGCTTTGGAAATGGGAAAGTGTTTCCATGGATTTTGTAGATGGGTTACCAAGATCAAGGAAGGGTAATACGGGGATTTAGGTAATTGTAGACAGACTTACCAAAAGTGCCCATTTTATTCCCGTTAAAAGTAGGAGGACCACCGCGTGGTTAGCATCTGTTTACCTTCAAGAGATAGTTCGTTTGCACAACATACCCTCTAGCATTGTGAGCGATAGAGATCCCATTTTCACAAGCGAATTTTGGAAAAGCTTACAAGAGGCGGTTGGAACGCAATTATGCTTAAGTACCGCTTATCACCCTCAGACGGACGGCCAGACCGAGAGAGTAAATCGGATTCTAGAAGACCTTCTGAGACTATGCATCTTAGACTTTGGAGGAACATGGGAAGAACACCTTCCACTAGTGGAGTTCACCTATAATAATAGTTTTCAGGCTAGCATTGGCATGGCACCTTTTGAGAATCTTTATGGACGACCGTGCCAATCACCTACATGTTGGTGGGAATCCACTGATAAGGTTTTGCTTGGACCCGACATGATTAGGGAGACTTCGGAGAAGATAGACCTGATTTAATGGCGAATGAAGACGGCGCAGGACCGACAGAAGTCATATGTTGATAGGAGACGAACCGATCTTGAATTCAATATTGGGGACATGGTTTTTATTAAGGTGTCACCGTTAAGAAACGTAGTCCGTTTTGGATCAGTAGGGAAGTTGGCACCGAGGTTCGTAGGACCCTTTCCAATTACGGAGAGGATTGGACAGATGGCGTATAAAGTAAAGTTACCAGAGAAGCCCAGCGGAGTTCATGACGTGTTTCACGTTTCGCATTTGCGTAAGTGTTTACACGATACGGCATAAGTGGTAGAGCCGAGCACGCTCGAAGAAGTGGAAGTAGAGCGCAATGCCACGATCAGACGAGCTCCTACACGCATTATCGGATCGGAGGTCAAAAAGCTTCGCAACAAAGAGGTCAAGTTGGTCAAAGTGCAATGGGAAGATGATCAAAGAGACGCAACTTGGGAGACGGAAGACAAAATGCGTACGCTGTACCCTTTCCTTTTTGAGGGTATGTTATAATTTCTCCTTTTTCTACCGCTTTGTTGACACTTGTCCTATCTTTTATTACTATCTTTGCGATGGCATCTTCGATCTTTAGTTAGGAAGAACTCTATGGTTGCAAACATGTGTTTGAGACATGTTATGTTTGGTGGATGCAAATGGATGCAAGTGGTTGCTAGTGGTTGCTCGTGGATGCATGTACACACACATTAGGCACTAGATCGGCTCAATCACCTTCATGTTGCATATAAATGCGTGTGCATATCTAAATTAATGGATGTATAATGGTTGTGTTATCATATGGATGCTGCATTTTGATGAATGGTTGTGCACATATATAGAAATAATATGTATCGATAGGATTCTTTCGCATACATAATGGACGCATGGCACTATCATGACTTGCATTAAGGAGGTCAACTGAATCAGTGGACCGCCTGATCTTTGCATTAGATAAGGAACATATACACACATTTTTGCATAAGTTCATATAGCATTAGAAAATTCTTTAAGGACAATGGATGCTTGTGGATGATGGTTGAGTAGATGGATGATTGGTTGGTAGGATACATTCTTCTTAACTTAGAGATTTCGAGGACGAAATCCTTTAAGGAGGAGAGAATGTAACACCCCGTAATTTTATAACATTAAAATTCACAAATTAAAGTATACTTAATTTTTAGAAGGAGAATTAAGTGAAATGGGTTGCGCTATTATGTTCGTCTAAAAATTTTGGGTCAAGATAGACATTTGGTTTGCATAAAACGGATAACTTATAAAGAAGTTATTAAGCCTTGAAGTTTGTATGTATATGAGAGAAATATATATATAGATATATATATATATAAATAAATAAAATTCAAAAAAAAGTTCAAAACAGCGAATCAGGAGGGGGAATAGCCGAACCGCACCATTTTTGGAGTCGACCCAAGCCCCGCTGGGTCGACTGGGGGTCGATCCAGGGTGTTTGGTTGTCAACCCGTGGCCCGATTCACCCAAAGGGCTGATGTGGCATCTGAGTGGTCCTGATGGTTCTGGTTATCCCTAGGTTAATCCGATGGCTCTTATTAAATTAAACTTCTATAAAAACACTCCTAAACCCCTAACCCTAATCACATTAATTCATAACAAGAGCCGCTATGCCGTCAATGGAGAACCTAGAGTAGCCGCCATACACTTTCAACCCTAAAGCAAGATAGAAGCTTGAATCAAAATCAAATAAAATCTAAATAACGATTAGTCTACATCAAAGGCGAGCTATTCAGGTTTAGAATACAGATCCCAGAATGACAAGACTATTCTTTTTAATTGTGAGTATGATAGCTTTCACAAAATAATTAATTAATTAATTAATTTAATTATGATAAGATATAATTGGGATTATGAGAATATGATTTTGAATCATGTGATGTAAATTATATGTATGTTTGTGGTGTTGAATCATATGTTAGTCTTATGCAAGTTGGATCATATGTTAGTTCTTATGTGAATCTTATGCAAGTTGAATCATATATCTTATGCAAGTTTGTGTTGATTGGATCATATATTCATGTATGAATCTTATGCAAGTTTGGGTTATTAAAATATATGTGAGACATGCATATGCATATGCTAGTTTATGTGACATTAACCTTTTTGTCTAGATCCATATGCAAGTTTACATCTTTATGTTTAGACCCATATGCAAGTTTACATCTTTATGTTTAGATCTATATGCAAGTTTACATCTTTATGTTTAGATCTATATGCAAGTTTACATCTTTATGTTTAGATCCACATGCAAGTTCATACCTTTATGTTTGGATCTATAGCAGTACATAAGTTATGCAAGTTTATGCCCATTACCTATGCTAGTTTTGTATCATATGCTAGTTTGAATGAAATTCACATGCAAGTTATTGGCTATGTAATCTTATGTCATGATTCTTAGATCTATTTTATGTGTTATGTGATGTTGTTTTTCTTTTTATAAGTTAGACTATTTGCGAGTCTAACATATGTCATATTAAGATGTACAAATAACGTGGGGATGATGGGATAAAATTGAATATACATAAATTGTGAATTGGCATAAAATGGCCTTAAAAGGCATATGATTAATTTGAGACATTAATTGGCATAATTGGTATTTATGGACATAATTTTAAGAGACAATTATGGCCATAAATAAATTTGGAATTTATTGACAAAATTGAATAGGGATATTAATCCAATTTGCGGTCAAATAAAGACGTGTAATAATTAACCGCCTAAGACATGAGGTTAGACTCTTTTGTGGTGTAAGACTGCCCGGTCCCGCCTGGGAAATCCAGCAGCCACAAAAGCCAATCTAATGTGAGAGGTCAAAGGAATGAATTAAATGCGTAACAATTGTAAAGACACGAGGTTAGGCTCGTTTGCGATTGTTACGCATTTAATTCGTCCCCTTGATCTCGGATCTCTCTCTTTTGGAAGTGCTTGGATTGTTGAAAGTAAAGTTCAGCTCATCTCTTTTGTGGCTACTTGTGTTGGGGTTTATGCTTTTTATTTTATCTACTCTGAAACAATTTATCAAGATGGATATTAAGTGTACTTGGTTTATGAAGTTGTTGTAATCAAACTATTTCTCCGCTGCAATAAAAGTTGTTTTAAAATTTTCAAGTACCAATATTAATATCTATCTTGTTATATTCTGTTCTATACACTAAATACGCTCCATGGAAGTTAATGCATTCCCTTTGTGAGTGGCATTAATGGACGTGGGGTGTTACAGGTCGACCACCCCTCTAGGAGCGAGTTCGATCTAGGGGTCGACCGCCCTCTTATAGGAGCGGTCAACCGCCCTTGTGACGGCCCGCCCCGCACCAGCTGTCATTTCCAATGAGAGTGCGCTGTACCGATGTCCAACCGGCACGGGACGGTTGCCAAAGAAAGGGAAAAGAAGAGAACTTACTGAAGAACTAACAAAGAACCTGTAGAAAGTCTCACAGCGCATGAGGTAAAATATAATAACAACATACTTGACATAAAACAGGCGAGGCAGTGCATAAGCTGAAAACTAAACATCATAGCAGCGGAAAATCCAAATACAGCTTATGTTCCACATCATCATTATTACAACTTTAAAACTGTCTCTAAAGTAAAAGAAAGGAAGGGTACACTACTAATTCCCAAAGTAGTGACCGGCAGCGACACAGGGAGAATATCTATATATCATACGTGGAAGCCTCCTGCTCGTCTCCAGTATAGCTACTCGTGCATACCACCTAACATGTCTCTAGTCTGCTCGTGAGAGCACCCAGAGTAATAAGAAGAGACATAAAAGTCTGGGTCAGACAAAAAGTCTGGTATGAGCGATAAGCAGCTAAACAGAACAATAACAGGTATACTAAGCCATACCTGAACCTGGACCTGCAACCAAAGAGTTAGCACTACATACCATACAATACTCTAAGGTGCCACTAACAGGTATAAAGAAATATGGGGGTGGGGGCGTGCATGTCATAGTGATGTCAAATAATCAAGCATAGCAACCATCCTCACATCTCTCACTCAGTGCGTAAAGCATACGATGTCCACCACTGTCAATCACTAGACCCATCGAGGTAGTGACGGAGATCGGCTTGTATAACTACTGCTACCACCAAGCTTACCCCATGGAGTCATGACCATATCTTTACAAATGACCCCACTTCATTGGTCTATAGCTCTTTAGTCGTACCTAGGCCACTGCGGCCCTGAATCCGTTCACGTACCCCCTACACATAGTGATCCAAAGTTATAGACATCGACAACCCCTTAGCACACGTCCCGCAACGAAGCCCAATCATGAAGTGAACTCATTGGTTCCCAACTGGATCCTAAGCTCTAACTTCCCATTTGGACTACCTTTGCATCTCGGGTTATTGTTCTTCTTCCCGGGATCGGTCTTCATTTGGTTTGGAAACAAACTTCCTCTCGGATCAGTTTTCTTCTTCCCATTCAATCTACGGTCACCAGCTTCATCCGGGTCGGTCATTCTCCCTCCATTGGATCGGATCGTGATGCTCATCTGGTACGGATCGTGACGTGCCTCCCTGATCGGATCGGATCGTGATGCTCATCTGGTACGGATCGTGACGTGCCTCCCTGATCGGATCGGATCGAGGTTCCAGCTCCTGGTCGTGGTTCTCACTCAGGCTACACCGGATCGTGCTCACTCATCGGATCGGATCGTGGGTGCCTCTTCAGGTCTTCAGTCTGATGAACATCCGGATCAGGTCGGGTCTTCAAGCTCATGGCCTTCAAGGTGGAGCAGCTCGTGGAGATGGCTTGCGATCGGGTCGGGTGGTGGAAAGCAGGGGCAATCCGATCCAGGTCCTGCATATTACCTGCAACTTCTTCCAGCGACTGTTTACGACATTCGACGATGTTTTCGACCAATCTAACACTTTTAGACAACCACAAAGCATGCTATACAGTCATAGCAACATGTATAATCATCCACAAACAACAAAACAACAATCATAACATGTAAAATGGATCAAACATACCCAAAAACCCATATTTTCCCCTTAATCATGTTTAAGCAAATCTAATGATATGATTAGCAAAACTTAACCAAACTAGCCAAATTTTCTAACAGAGGTCTAAAACAATATTTTGAAATTTATAAATATTTTTCCAGAATTTATTTATGCATAAATTCGCTAATTAACACGAATCACCCTAATTAACTGTAATTAGTGCAAAAACAATGCTAATCACTCACCTTGGCCACAAATTAACTTTAGATCTGAAATAAATCTCTGTTATGGTGCTGTTCCCAAGGCTATACAGCAGTTCTACCTTGATCCTTGTGCTAATCCTCTTTAATTTGATGTTGCTAAGTCTAATCTTCAATTAGAAAGTGGTTTGGGGATGTTTTAGATGTTGGAGGCCATTGTTAGGGTTGAACAAATGTCTATGGCGGCTGGAAAATGTCTAAAAACCGAAATCCCTAACCCTAACAGCCTCAAAAACTCCAAATCCCGAAATCCCCCTTTGGGCTTAGCTGTTAATCACCCGGTTAAGCCCAATTAAGCTGTTTTTTCACCATCCGAAACTTTTTTCAGCCATATCTCCCAAACAGTGAGTCCGTTTGGCTAATGTGACCACTCTACGGAATTGTAAACCATCATCCGAATCCAATGGAAGTGATTTCAGGTCAAAATTCCTTTTCAGTCAAAAGTTATGGCCAAAACAAGATCAACTAGGGGCAAAACGGTTATTTAAAAATCGGCCAAAATCATGAACATTGGAAATAACCCCAATAGTTGTCCCCTAAAGTTACATGACCATACGACCTATGACAATGAAATAAATATTCTACGATCCTATGATGCGTAGAATACGGGTCGTTACAACCCTCCTGCAGAGTGCCCGTGATGGTTGTTTTCAAAGGAGGACTTATTTATGTTTTCATCAAACGGACTGCGTAGATTTAATTTATTGAATCTAATGGCCTGTATACACAATGTCAACTATAAATATGACCTATAACCCTCACTAAAATCCCTACATCTATTATTCTTTATGCCTCCAAGCTATCTTTCTACCATTGCTAATTCCAGAAAAGAAAAGAGTTTAGGTTTTCTTCTTTCTTCCTAACCTATTCTATTCTAATATAGATTTAGATTTATATAGATTAAGGAATTTCTATTTATATATAAGATTCTAATATTTGACTCTTATATATTATAAGATTGGAGCACGATTGTTTCGAAGGTTGAATCAAAGTCAAATTCCACTCATATTTCCATTGTTTTCCTTCTCAAATCATTGTGAGTGGAATTCATTTAAGTTTGCTATTTTCTATTATTTTTTAGTCTAAATTTGGATTATTGAGTTTATACGAAAAGAAAACATTATCAAATCCCTCAAATCTTCCATTCATTTTATTTTGTATAAAGAAATGGTCAGTCGTTTGTACATATGGGTTTAGATCATTGAAATAATAAAAGAGAAGCATGTTAGTGTTGTATAATTCTCTATATTGATCAGATTTATCTTATTTTATTTTGTGTAAATTCAAATGTATGGTTTTGTTGCAAAAGGTTAAGACTTGGAGAAATTGTGAATTTGAATATGTTTAATCTCTATTTTTCTAAATGGATTATTGGAATGTATTGTTTAGAAGATGTCCAAGTAGTAAGGTTTTGCATATAAACTTACATAAAAAGTGAATTTGTACCAAAATAGAAATCATAAATATTTGGATATATGGCACTTTGTTTATCTTTTATTGTTGAGATAATCAAATCAAACCTAGGTTACAAGTTTGGTATTGATATTTTTGTTTTCCCATTTTGATTATTACATGTTAATATGTATATTTATGCAATGATTGAAGAGAATATGAAAAAAAAACTTGTACACCTTTAATTTGAATAGGGATTGACATTTCAAATATGATTAAGGCATTATTCATGTTCGCATAATTCACACCTATATATATATATAGTGTAATCAAACGTAATATTAACACGTACTAAGTGCATAATAAATACTTGTAAATTAGGAAATAGAAGTTGAATGTCCTCATAGGAATTTGTATGCACTCATATGAGTTAATGGCTTAAATTATAACAAATGACTCATAGACATGGTTTAACCATTGCTTGTTGTAGAAGCCTACCCGGAATTGACCGGCATATGCACCATCTACAAGTAAGACGGGTTAGTGTGAAAGGTCTAAGTGTCATGGGCCATTATAATTACTATACTATGATACAAGGTTAGGCCTAACTTGTAGTAGAAGCCTGCCCGGAATCGCCCGACAAATCCAACGTCTACAAGTGGTTGGTCTAATGTGAGATGTTGTGTGTGTATATATATACATGTGTGTATATATATATATTGTGTGTGTGAAGTAGGCCTGCTTGGAGAAAAGGGTATTAAGTGGCTGACCTACCTCTTGTTGGGTATAAGTGGTTAGGACTTGGTCCGCTCCTAAGGTTCACTCCTTGGTTCAGGACCCAAGTCATGGGACCCGCCCTTCGAGGATTCAAATGGTTATTGGGCCCTCCTTTCTTTTATAAGGTATTAAATGGTCCTAATGGACGATAAGGTATGAGTAGGGTAGTTCTCCAAGTAATGTCCGCTTCTTGTCTAGAGGCTTAGTGAGGGCTGACCTAGGGACTATTTATATACATGACCTAAAGGAACCACCGTCTAAGGGAAGTATTAAGTGGCTAGGAGTTCACCTATAGGAACCGCTAGATAGCAACAAGGTAGTTTTCGCCAAGAGGGTCTTAAATGAATCTATGTTCCTACCTAAACCTGGTATTAAGTGGATGCTACTATCTCTCGACCTACAAGGAGATATATTATTTATGACGTTGACGTTAGGGACGAGGTCTTAAGTGGCTTAGGGTCTGCCACAGGGTATTAAGTGACTGTAAGGATGTCCAGTCCTAATAAATTAGGAAATGGCTTTAAGTGACTAGGCATAGCCCGCCTCGTAGGGTCTTAAGTGATTGTAAGTATGTCCATCCTTAGATTACTTAGTGGTAAGTGACCGTAAGTACGTCCACCCTTAGATTTACACATAGGCTTTAAGTGACTTTTAGGATGTCCATCTTATATGTTTAATTGTGTGTACTTTTGTTTGCATAGACATAACATGAAGAATCTATATTGCCAAATATAGGAATTAGTCATTCCAAAATTTATATATATTTCATTCACCGGAACTTTATATTCTAACCTCCCTCCTCTTAACATATAAACATGATAGTAGGGGGGATAACTTAGATCAATGATACCTTGGAGATGGAGCTTGACGATGGAGGATCCATAACTATTAGTCGTCATTTATGGCAGTATTATATTGGGATAATTATTATCGATGTACCCATTTATTATTGCTTGAGACTCGTTGTAGTCAACATTTGTTATAATTTTAATCAAAGGTACAATTATTTTGGATTATTACATTTTATCCCTTGTGTTGTGTGAGATTTTGATTTCGTTTAGTTTGCTCTATTATATCTATTATACCATTTTCTTAAAAGAACCAATGATCCGTTTAGAATGGCTCTAAGTTTCGATTGGCCTTTTCTGGGTCGAAATTTAGGCCCATTCCGGGTGGGTTGTTATATATTTGCTCGCCGTAGTTGTGCTCGGATTTCATCATATTATTTCTATGTCCATTTGTATCATCATCTCCTTTCTATGCCACGAAAGGTGAGTTTATCTCAAACTTGACTAACATTTTACGAAATATATTTTGATACATTTGAATTAGTTAATCGAAATGTTAAGATTGCTTGTAGAAAATTGTATTATATGACATTTATGTTGTGCACATATGACACTCATTATTGTCACGCCATATATGGCATGAATTTGCATAAGTGATAAATGTTGTTATGTATATGTTTTGACATGTTTGTTGATGTTTCTCTCACATTATAAGTTCCCGTAAATTTCGGAAATTCATTATGGGATGAAATGATATATACTCAAATCACTATACCATTCTGATATTCAATTGGGATGTGGGTTGAATTGATATATACCCAGGAATTTAATTAGATGGGTTGAAATGATACATACCCGATTCACTTGACCATAGGATATAAAATTATATACAGACACTGTTAGTCAATAAAAACGATTTTTCTAAATTTATGAATTTAAATTAAATTTATGGATATAAAGTTAAATTGATTTAAAGAAGAATTTATCTTATAGGGTTACTTGTTTTTAAATTAAGCGATTGAATTAATTGATTTTAAATTAAAGATTTAATTGATATAAGATTTAATTTATAAATTTTAAAATAAAAAAATTGATTTGAGAAAACTAATTTGATAATTAAACTTGGAATGACGTTTGAAAGAATGAAATGAAATGGATTTAAAATTAACGTTTTAAATCAAATTGAAGTAATAGTTTAGAATTGTAATTCTAGTTGTAAAATAATTATAATTTATACCGGTTGAATTTAAGATCGATTCGAATGGAATTTGAAATCTAATTTAAATGATAAATCAAAATTTGAAATTTTGATATTTGGTTTAGATGGGATTGTTACATTTAAATTGTTTTAGATTATTATTTATATCAAATATTTTACTTAAGCTAAAATTTTCTTATTAATTATTTTCAAAACTATTATTTTGATAACTATTTAATTTCAACTATTTTATTTATTAAGATTGTACGAGTGTTTCTAATAAAATATTATACATATTTTTAACTATTATAACTTTTATAATTATCTAAATAAAACTCCTTTTATAAAACTATTTTATATTAAATTTAAAATTTATATACATTTAACTATTTTAAATTTAAACTATTTTTAAATATAATTTACTAAATTAAATGTAGTTTATTCCCAATGCAAGCTATTAAGTCCCAATTGTTTTATGATAACGGTCCAATCCATAATGATATTTGTGAAGTCGAAATCTAAATCAGAATCTTAATTTGATAATGAACCGATTGATTATATGAAATATGAAATTGAAATTTGAACTGAATCCAATACTTAATTGTTTAAGTAAATGATTATTAAGAAATCAATTCTTGAAGTTGAATTGATTTATGACACTAAATATGATTTTTTATTTAATGATCGGGGACAGATATTGACAAACTTTCGACCAACACAAGGAAGCATTTTAACAACTGTGTACGTGGTGGAGAATCCAGAACGAAGTTGGATGGATTTGGCGAACACTACTGAAATGAAGTAAGAGAACAATGATGGATATCCTTGACTTTCGGGTTATAATTAAAATAACTAAAACAAGAGTTATATTGTGATTAGTGGGGTCGCTCCTCCTATCGGATTCACTTCGTCGAACCATATCCATTACTTTGTAACTTGATTGGTGGTACCACCCTTGATTACGAGAGTGTTGTTCGAGGTAGGCGGTAGTAATTGCTATGTGTTACCACCGATCCAGGAGTGCGATTGGTGGAACCCTACTTTGGGTATTGCCTCGAGTGTCTTGTCATATTATCCTGATCGCTCCTGCTATGATTTTCATTTGTGTTGTACCTATGGGTTGCTACTTGATATCCCACTGGTTTGGTTGAATTTACAGTACTATATAGACTATAATGTTTATAAATGTGTAAGAATAAAAATGTAATTCCACTTACGCTATTTTCAATAGTATATTTACTGTAGATAGTATTATAATAACATAATGTATTATATGTATCTGGTTCCACGGATCCTTAGAGGATAAGAATCCCAAACATCCTTTTAGTTACCAATGCATTTCATTTTAGTAGTTCACTTGAGTCAATATACTTTCATGAGAATGTTAGTCCTAATCCGAGTGTTTTGTTTTGCATTTTTCCCGGGTTAGACCAAGTATTATAGTTTTAGATTTAACCCTTTCAGAGATGGATATTTATTTAAAATTATATCTCTATTTATTTATTTATTTATTTATTTATTTATTTTGTTTATATCCTCTGTTTTTGTTATCAGTTTAGTTCAGTCAGTTGCTTAGGTATTAGTGAATCTGTTGTATTTCGACATCCGTTGTATCTATTTCTGTAACTCTGATATTATGTACTATTTTGAGAATTTTTATTTGGTACCTTCATGAACTACTATTGTATTTTATTTATTCTACTGCGAGATATTCTGCTTTTCTGTGTATGTGATGATTTTTATATTTGACCCCATAATAATAACAATCTATTTTCGAATGATTTGAGTTGTTTTTATTATCGTCTTGAAACGCTCGAAAATGTGTGCCATTACGGTTGGTACCATAACTAATTTTGTGATGTACCTGATACGAGTTCTCACCTTGTGTTCTGTGGTGAAGCATTGGCTCTTACTCCTATACGTCCTTACTAGGGTTGCTTGCAGTCAAGAGGCTGGCCTAATATTAGCATCTAAGGTACCGGCGGTAGCTACATGTGGATAGAAATCGTTACAGTTGGTATCGGTGCTTTGGTTTTATACAAACGTTAGCTTATGGGGTTAAAACTCATTAGAAATAGGGCAGCAATATGCTAGAAGTGGAACCGGCTGCATAATCATTCTCGAGAGAGAGCATATTTCAAAAAGTATAAATGATTTTAATTGGTTTTGAAAAAAATCGTATATAAAAGCTTGTTTAAAAATTTGACCTTGCCCAAGAGTTTCCTTCTTTTGAATTCATCGCTTTAGTTATGTTTATATTCAATTAGGATTTCATTAGTTAGATCTCGATCCTTGTTCTATATCCATGTTAGTAAATTTGGAATTAATAGCTTTCGAAATCCTAAATATGATATAATTTATTTATTTAGGGTCTTCGTCCTTTGTAGATCTCATTGTTTAGGTTCTTTCATTAGATCAACCTCTATCTTATGTTCCAGATTTGTCTTTGAACTAACTGAATTAATAATGGAAAGTTCTATGTGTAACCCATATTAAGAATTTATATGGAACATGAATGTGTTAATGACTAAGGTAAATATCATTTAATTTATTAATCGGTGAAGCAAGTATTATGGAGTATAATATATGAACTTAGAAGATGATATATATAGAAAATCTATGCAAATAGGGTTTTGAAAATGATTAATTGTAAATGAATGGAGTTGTTGAATTCATAAATTCTATATGACATTGTTTCAAAACAATAATGATGATTTCCTAATAAACATAATATTAATTATATTTCTTAAACATGATATGTTGGAATTGTAACTATCCTAAGTCAAATATGTATAAAGTATTAACTTTATTCAAGTAAATAAAATTTGAATATTAATCTAGAATTAGGAAAATGTAATGAAATAATAAATTCTACTTTATGTGGATATAAAAGCTTGCAAAAAGAATAAATGATTATGAAATATAATATAAATTAAACTTATAATGTTAAATAGATTTTAGTAAGTATAATTTCGGAAAATCTTAATTCATGTGATATGTTGCAAAGTTAATAAAATAAAAGAGTGTTCATTTCAAACCTAGAAATAAATGTTGACCTTAGGAAATGTTGAAATAAATGTAATTTAAATTTCGTAATATTAAAATGACAGGAATAATACTGATATGAATTTTAACTTAAGAAGACTGAATTGAATATAAACTAAACTTGTATATATATATATATATATATATATGATAACTTGGCTGTATTCTTGAGGATAATAAGATCTGGGAATTACTTAAAATGGAATTTAATGAATAAACTTAAAAATAGATTATAAGCACAATTGTGAATTAAGAAACTGTATTAAAGCGAATAACGAAGGTATGTTATGAAACCACATATAAAATATGTCGTGAAATACTATATGATTCCTAATTGCATATTTATGTTAGTTATAATTGATAGAAGCTAAATTAAAATAAATAAATAAATGGGGGAGAGAGATATAATTTTCCCTATTTGAAATCTACAATAGGTAAATGATTTACAATATTTGGAAAATTTTGTATCTAGTTTGTTTTAAGAGAAAAAGTTTCGAGTATTTTCTTTTATGTTGAGATTGGGGTAATGAGTATTTAATGGTTTTAGACATACACCTAGCTAAAGTACGTGGTAAATCCTGAATTAGGTAGATATAGAATCGCACTTTAGTTGCTTGAAAATGACTTTGGTGATGATTGCAACATCGTCGGTGTTTGTTTTTAGGTTTCGAAAGTGAGATAGATATATAATGCCAGTTGAAACATTGAGTGGGTACTTGAAACTATTACTGGAATATATTGGAATAAGTTTAAATTAAAAGTTATAATTAGAACATTTGTTTATATATAACTGAGTAGGCATTTAATATGTATAACTTGTTTTTTAAAAATTATTTAATTACTATTTTTCCTGCCTCGTTCCTTTCAGGGACGAAAAGGTTGTGTAGGGGAAAATGTAGCAGCCTAAAATTTGAACGGTTTTCATAATGTGTTTAGCTGAATTTTTACTTAAGAATCTAAAATTTAATATATTTTGAATTATAAGAAATATGTGTAATTGATTTTTAAATGTAAAATAAATACGTACGACTAACTTGAATAAAAAAATCGGATCGATCGTTATTTCTGAACTTATTTGTTTTGAAACTAACGTGAAATCGATAAATAATAAAATTTTGACATATTGATTCTTAAAACATAATATTTTTAAATACAATTGATACCGTAAATTTTATAATGAAAACATCAAATTTCGCTCGTTTTGTTTAAATCGATTTATATGGTCGATTTACGGTAACTACAACTAATATATCGCAATTAACATTTAAAACTTAAATTTTGAATTAAATTCCAAAATTTTATATTTGAGATATGTTTAACTAGATATAGCGTAGAAATAGATTTCGTAGTAAAATACGCATATTTATTCCATTCACGTTGTTTTATTTAAATTGAATAAATCATTTTATTATTAAACATTCCTGGAATTGAGATGTTTTTAATCTAAAAATACTAGATTGTTTTCTAAGCAAAATTTGTTATTTTTTGTTTTGTGAAATTTGAACTTTTACTTTTCGAAACCTTTAATTTCAACGAAAAACTGTTCAAGTGTCGACCGCGTAATATTTTCCTGTTGACATAGAATAACTTCTAAATTTATTTATCGCGTTTTGAAATCATAATAACATTTTACGGGTATCTAATGTCTTGTTTACGTTAATTTTTGAATTCAGGTCCATTCAAAAATTTTGTAAATCATTGGAGACCTGACCAATTCCACTGTCTAAAAGACCGATCCACAGCTTTAGCATGGCCTTTACCTATTCTCGCTCTTCTCCCTATTATTTTAGTCGGCCATAACATCTTCGCTTTTTTATTTGTTCATTTGGCCTGTAGCTTCCCATTTAGTTCCTTATCATTTAACCCATCTTCCTCATTTGTAAACTTTCTTCATTCATGTCACTATACTCCCTTTTATCCCTTCTTTTTTTGAAACACGCAACCTTATATGGAAAATAAAGTTTGCCTCCCTTCACAAGTTAGCCTATTTTCTTAATTTTAGCATGCATGGCAAAATGAGTGAAGTGATTATGCCACAAAATGACATCAATTTTCCATGCGCATGAAGCTCCCCTATAGCTCATTTCTTTGTATTTTTTGAAACCATTACCTCAGCTACATCCAACCTTCCTTCGACCAAAGCGCATCTCCTCCTTGTCCAAACCCCATCTTCATCCATTTGCTAGCCGTGGCCACTAACCAGTATGAGGAAAAAAATTCCAGGCCAAGCTCATTCTTTCTGTGAGTTTGCATCTTGCGTCATATATATATATATATATATATATATATATATATATATATATATATACATATACATATATATATACATATACATATATATATATATATATTAAAAGAGCTTGTTCTTGTAGTTTGAAGTATAAGTAATTGTCGAGGGTTTTATGAATCATGTATTGTTTAGCCTTAGTGAAGTTGGAAATATATATATATATATATATATATATATAAATCAAAAATTCTGAAGTGAAGTTATATACTAGCAGAATTGTAGTACGTGCTATGTTGTTAGGGCCTGGCGTATTGATTTGGATAGGGTCTTTGCAATTTTAGAATGTTAAGTTTAGTTTTGCTACTTTTGGTTTGAGTGGTCGATAAATTGGTTCGAGTTATTTGTTGTGTTTGACCGATCTTGGGGCCATATTTGATTGCCATAGTTATACTCGGATTTCGTCATTTTATTTCCATGTCGGTTCATATCATCTTCTCCTTTTTGTGCCACGAAATGTGAGTTTATCTCACACTTGACTGACATTTTTGTGAAATATATTTCGACACATTTGAATTGGTTAATTGAAATGTTAGGAGTGATTGTAGAAAACCATATCATATGACATGTATTTTGTGCACATATGACACACATTATTGACACGTGATATATGACACGAATTTACACAAGTGATATATGTTGTTATATATATGTTTTGACATGTTTATTTACATTGCTTTCACATTGCAAGTTCCCGTAGATTTAAGAAATTCATTATGGTTTGAAATGAAATATACCCGAATCACTATACCATTTTGATATTTAATTGGGATACGAGTTGGAATAATACATACCCGGAAATTTAATTAGACGGTTTGAAATGATACATGTCTGATTCACTTGACCATACGTTAAAAAATTATATATAAACACCATTGGTCAATAAAAATGATTTTTCTGAATTTATGAATTAAAATTGAATTCATGGATATAAAGTTGAATTGATTTAGAGAAAAATTTGGTTTGAAGGATTTACTTGTTTTAAATTAAGCGAATGAATGAATTGATTTTAAATTAAAGATTTAACTGATATAAGATTTAATTTTGAAATAAAAAAATTTGATTTGAGAAAACTGACTTGATAATTAAACTTGGAATGACGTTTGAAAGAATGAAATGAATTTAAATTTTATGTTTTAAATCAAATTAAAGTGATAGTTTAGAATTGTAATTCTAGTTGTAAACTGATTATAATTTATACTAGTTAGATTTAAGATTGACTCAAATGGAATTTGAAATCTTATTTAAATAATACATCGAATTTTGAAATGTGGATATTTGGTCTGGATGGGATTATTATATTTAAATTGTTTTAGATTATTATTTATATCAAATAATTTACTTAAACTAAAATTTTCTTACTAATTATTTTCATAACTACTATTTTGTTAACTATTTAATTTCGACTATTTTATTTATTAAAACTTTATAAGTATTTTTAATAAACTATTTCATATATTTTTAACTATTATAACTTTTATAACTATTTTAATATAACTCTTTTTATAAAACTATTTTATATTAAATTTAAATTTTATATACATCTAACTATTTTAAATTTAAACTATTTTTAAATTTAATTTACTAATTTAAATATAGTCTATTTCCAATCCGAGCTATTAAGCCCTATTTTTTTTACAATACCGATTTCAATCAATAATGATATTTGTGAGGTAGAAATCTAAATCGAAATCTTAATTTGATAATGGATCGTACGATAATATGAAATTGAAATTTGATACTTAATTGTTTAAGTAAATAATTATTAAGAAATTAATGCTTGAAATTGAATTGATATATGACACTTGAATATGATTTTTTATTTAATGACCACGGTGTGAAATAAGCTTTTGGTTGTTAAAGAGACTGGGGCCGGATATTTGCATACTGTCTGCCAGTACCGGGATCCACTTTAACAACTATGTACGTGGTGGAGAATCTAGAATGAAGTAGGATGGATTCAGCCAATGCTACTGGAATGAAGTAAGAGAACGACGATGGATATCTTTGACCTCTGGATCCTAATTAAAATGACTAAAACAGAAGCTATACCGTGATTTAGTGGATTCGCTCCTCCTATCGGATAACTTCTTCGAACCATATTTATTACTTTGTGATTTGACTGGTTTTACCATAGTAACCTCGATTCTTTCCTTCTCGTGCCTCCTTGATTATGAGAGTGTTGTTCGAGGTGAGTAGTAGTAGCTGCTATGCGTTATCACTAATCTGGGAGTGCAACTGGTAGAATCCTACCTTAGGTATTGCCTCGAGTGCCTTGTCATATTATCCTATTCGCGCCCACTATGATTTTGATTTGTATTGTACCTATGGAATACTCTCTAATTGTCCATCGCCATGATGGAGTTTACAATACTGTATAGACTAAAGTGTTTATAAATGGTGTAAGGGTAAAAATGTAATCCAGCTTATGCTATTTTCAGTAGTATATTCACTGTAGACACTATTATGTTAGCTGCTGTATAATACGTATCTAGCTCCATGGATCCTTAGCGGATGGGAATTCCAAACATCCTTTTAGTTACCAACGCATTTCATTTGGATAGTTAACTTGAGTAAGTATATTTTCATGAGATTGTTAGTCCTGATCCGAGTGTTTTGTTTTTGCATTTTGCTCGGGTCAAAACGAGTGTTAAAGTTTTAGATTTCATCCTTTCGGAGCTGGGTATTTGCTCAAGATCACATCTCTATCTATTTGTTCGTTTCGTTTATATCCCATGTTCTATTATTTGTTTAGTTCTGTCAGTTGCTTAAGTATTAGTGAATCCTTTGTATTTAGTTTCCGCTATACCTGATTCTGTAAATCTGATATTATGTATTATTTTGAGATTTTGTACATAGTAGCTTCTTGAACTACTATTGTATTTTGTTTTTACTATTGTGAGATATTCTGTTTTCTATGATTATGCGTTGACTTTTACATTTAACACCATAACAATAACAATCTGCTAGTTCGAACTATTTGAGTTGGTTTTATTATTGATTTGAAACTCGAAAAAGCACATCATTACACAAGTGGTTGGTATGGTCACTTATTATGGAATATTGAAACACCCCACCCTCCATTAAGGTCACTCACAAAGGAAATGCCTTAACTTTGGTGGAGGTTTTTAATTAAAAGTCACAGATAAACACAAGACAGATATATAAACACATTTATATAAGCAGCGGAAAACAAACAGACTTTTTATTTCATAAATACATGTTCATACAAAACATTTCCATAACTGCCACATAATAACTTCCAAAACATTACATCATCATTTATGTCTTGGTTATTAAATAAAGAAGCACAAAACATAATTAAAACTGCATAAATCCCCATATAATGTGTCCAACAACCATAGCCAAGGAAAGAGAGTCCAAACCGTACATCTATTATCTTGAAGCTTGCAAAGAGTCTGACTAAGCTGGGTTGTTTCCTCCCTGTGGACCTGGGGGGGAAACGGAAGAAAAGAAGACAAAAGAAAATAGGGTTAGACATAAAGCCTGGTAATTCTAGTGACTCTTCGGTATGTGAATAAGAAAAAGGGCATGATAGGTATAAACTGGAAATAGGAAAGTATCATAAACTAAGGTAAAGCAGTTTGAATCGAATATACTATCGCACCCCACACTATATCTCTGCACCTACTTGCATTGTCTCAACGGGCACCCCATGATCGGGGTGAAGTGATCCCCTTTTTCAAAAGATCGGCTCCTACTCGCATAATCATCTATGTCTTACGGCCCCCAAAGATTGTAGATACCTATGCTGGTTCCACCATGGGGGTGTATCAAGTCCCATGGTGGCGGCCCGACACAATCCTTAGAATACATAGGTTATACTACCGGTGCCCCCAGTGCCCTGTTTGTCTGCTCCGAAGTGTGTGCACGCCCGCACTCCGTTAGAACCCACACTGTTGCACCCACTGCCGTCGCTTTTGACTGCTTACAATCAACCCAGTAATCGTGCCCCAGCCTACCTAGTTTCAGGGTGCCATGATACCTAATTGGGTTACAGCTGAAATGGGTCCCCGTTACTAGGGTTTTCTAGTCAAACATGTTAAGTGGTTAAGTGTCTGTATTTACCTAACCCCACCCCTCAGTTTAATTTAACATGTTGAATTGGTTAAGTGTTTAAGTTAACTTAACCCTACCATCCTGACTTGTCTGTCCATTGCTTTTTAAACCACCGACCACTCACATTAGACAGGTATTGTTACGGTTATTGGATGTGCCGGTCGGTTTCGGGCAGATTTACACCATAACTCAGTCTAACCTTGGGTCCTTATTGGGCTCAATGCTTAACCACCCACATTGGATAGGTATTGTTGTGACTACTGGACAGCTGGGCGGGTCCGGGCAGGTTTACATCACAACTCAATCCAACCTCGTGTTAAGCATACTCGTATTTTCTAAATTTACATATTTGTCTTTATTACTTGTTATATGTAAATTTGCTAACAATTAATGTTATGGCCAACTTTCCAAGTTTAATATTTTTTGGCTAAGAATTTATACCATTCAAGTGCCAGCAATTTTTGCATGTGACAAACATGCCAATTTCATTTATTTTCACCAATTTATATCAAGTCTCCTATAATTACCAATTTTTCCCAACGTTACCCCGTCTAAGTATTAGGCTAACAATCTTAGCCTATTTTCGTTCACATGGTTTTTAACATATAATATTAGGCTAAAAACATTGCCTAATTTAGCATACACAAAATTGGCATTCATTAACATAAACATGACATAGGTGTAAACTTAGCATTATTGGCATAGTCAATATGAACATCACAGGTGTAAACTTGCGAAATAGTCAACATACATATATGTGAATTTGCAACATAGACTGAATCATGGATTTCAACTTGTCATGTGAACTTACATTAAAAAGGGGAATCTAACTAAACAGGTGTCACATGAATTAGCATATGATTTAAACAACATAAGCCTAAATATGTTTAGATCTAGGCATAACATCGAACATCACTAGCATATGACAAGAATATGACATGTTCATTTAGTATGTATAATTTCATCGCATGTGTGAACTAGATCCAATCATATGTCCAATTACAACATGAAACATGTATTAAAGTGGATCTTGGCATGGATCCAATTATTAACTTTGCAACTTTTGTATAGACATATGAGTATCTATATAAACTTAATCATTTAGGCATAGAGGTTTTAGCATAAAGTATGTACATGAGATCTTAGCTTAGTCATAACACATACAACCTATATAATCACATAAACATATAGGTGTAGATTACAACATGAACTATACAACTTGCATGTGATTCTAAATGTACAATAGGATAAATATCAACTCAACTATACCACAAACATCACAATACCACAATCATTTCAATACATAGATATGAATTAACATCGTTGTTACACAATAACACAATTCCATTTCCATTTTACATCGAATCAAATCCTAACTTTTATTCACAACGGAAAAATCACTATACTTACAACAAACGACGGTCTTGTTTTCTGATTTGTGAGTTCTGAATTTGAATTGCTTTCCTTTAGGTAGACAAACGTTGTTTTGATTCTTGTTTTAACTTTAATTTGGCTCGTCTCTAAGCTTTTCTACAAGTGGAGGCTCTTCTCAGTTTTCTCCCGACAGCACGGCAGCTCTGTTTCTAAATTTTTTTATGTGAATTTAAGTTGGAGACTTAAGTTGTTTATATAGAATTTCAGATTGATTTGAGCTGTCTGATAATCACAGATGAATCTAGACCATTCACTTCAAGAGGAGCCAACCAGAATGTGACAAATCAGCCCTAATGACACAACCAAGCTCAGAAATTCGACCAGAAACCGACCAGGCCAGCCAGGGCCAAACCAGGTCGACCCTATGGTCGACCTGGTTACCTAGGTCGACCCTCAGGTCGACCTGGTACCTAGGCGGGAATTTTCCCGCCCAGCCCAGTTTGGGTCTGAATTCGAATTTTGAACTGAATTTTGAACTGTTTGAATTTTAAATTGAATTTTGAAACTTCCAGAGGTCATAACTCCTTCATACGGAGTCCGATTCACGCAAACTCGGACTCTATCTCAGGCAGAATTCCGAGATGAACGCAATGGCGTAACTCGTTTCCTTAATTCTTTCATTAAGAATTAATTATACTATAATTTGTTAATTTACAGTTAACAGAAAATCCGGGGTGTTACATTCTCCCCTCCATAAAGGATTTCGTCCCCGAAATCTTCAAGTCTAGGAGAACGTGAATCCTAACATCCAAATACTCAACCATCAAACACAGGCGTCCATTGTCCTTAAAAGTCTTCTAATGCTTCATGATCATATGCATAGTGTTTGTATATGTCCTTATCTAATGCAAAAATTAGGCGGTCTGATTCAGTTGACCTTCTTAATGTGAATCATGTAAGTGCCATGAATCCATCATGTATGCAAATTTTTCCTACTCATAATTCTACATGAGTGCACAACCATTCATACAAATGCGACATCCATATGACGACGTATCGAGTTTCAACCACATAAAATATGAATACATATATGCATATGCAGTATGAAGTGACTGAGCCGATCTAAAACCTAGGTTGTGTGCGTATATGCATCCACGAGCAACCACTAGCAACCACTTGCAGCCATCAACCATAACATGTTTCAAATACATGTTTACATCCAAAAGGGGTTTCTACCTAAGGATAAAGAATAATATCGAGGATATATACCTAAAAAGATAGATACAAGCACAACTTAAGGAAAAAGAGAGGTCAAAGATGTACCCTCGAAAAGAAAAGGGTAGGCCGCGCGTATTCTGTCCTCAGTTTCCCAAGTTGCGTCTTCCTCGGCGTCGCTCCACTGAACCTTAACGAGCTTGACTTCGCGGTTGCGTAGCTTTTTCACTTCAGTTCCTACGATTCGAGTTGGAACTCTCCTCACAGTTGCCTCGCGTTCCACTTCGGCTTCTCCTAGAATGCTTGGTTCCACCACTTCCGCAGATTAATGTAGACATTTTTGGAGATGAGAAACGTGAAAGACGTTGTGAATTCCCGCCAACCTTTCGGGCAGCTATACTCTATAAGCCATTTTCCCAATCTTCTCGATGATAGGGAACGGTCCTACAAATCTTGGTGCTAGCTTTCCTGCGGATCCAAAGCGAACGACGTTCCTTAAAGGTGATACCTTAAGGAAAACCCTGCCCCCAACCTCAAACTCAAGGTCGGTCCTTCTTTTATCTGCATAGGATTTCTGTCTATCTTGGGCAGTATTCATTCTCCTTCGTATCAAGTCTACTTTTTCTAAAGTCTCTCTAATCATGTCTGGCCCAAGTATAATCTTGTCAGTAGACTCCCACCAACAAGTTGGTGATTGGCAAGGTCTTCCATATAGAGCTTCGAAGGGCGCCATACCGATGGTGGCTTGGTAACTATTGTTGTAGGCGAATTCCACTAAAGGAAGATGATCCTCCCAAGTCCCTCCGAAGTCAAGAACGCATAGTCTCAAAAGATCTTCTAATAGTCTATTCACCTTTCTGTCTGACCATCAGTTTGGGGGTGATAGGCCGTGCTCAAGCATAACTGTGTGCCTACAGCTTCTTGCAGACTCCGCCAAAATTTGCTCGTAAAGATGGGATCTCTGTCACTCACTATGCTGGAGGGTATTCCATGGAGTCGAACTATTTCCTTGAGATAAAGAGAAGCTAGAGACGAAGCAGTCCTTCTACTCTTAATAGGTATAAAGTGGGCGCTTTTAGTAAGCCTGCCCACTATTACCCAAATGCTAGTATTGCCTCTTCTTGACCTAGGCAACCCGTCAATGAAGTCCATTGAAATGCTATCCCACTTCCATTGTGGGACTTCTAGAGGATGAAGCAGTCCTCCAGGCTTTTTTTGTTCCGCCTTGACCTATTGGCATGTCACGCACTTAGAAACGAAATTTGCCACATCTTTCTTCATGCCGCTCCAATAGAAAACTCTCTTTACGTCCTTGTACATCTTGCCCCCACTTGGGTGTATTGTCATCTTGGAATGATGTGCTTCCTCGAGAACCCTCTTTACTAAATCCCTTGCTTGTGGGATGCATAGTCTTCCATCCCATCTCAGCCAACCCTTATCATCGATGGAATACCTGTTGAGGTGACTGGAAGTTTCACCCCTAATTAGTTTATCAATCACATCAACAAGCTAAGGGTCTTCGCGTTGTGCGGCCCCTATTGAGTCTAAAAGAGTGGGTCGTACTTCTAGGGATGCCAATAAACCAGGTATAAAATCAGAGGAGGGCCTAAAGTCAAAACTGGCTATATACTCCAAGCTTTGCCTTTCTACAAAGAGAGGGCTTAGGGTCAGCTTCTTTTTGCTCAACGTGTCTGCTACTACGTTGCCTTTGCCACGAGTATAGGAAATCTCAAAATCATAGAGGCAAGGAACTCCGTCCACCTTTGCTGCCTCAAGTTAAGATCTTTCTACGAGAAAAGATACTTCAACAATTTATGGTCAGTATATAATTCGAACTTCTCACCTAGGAGATAATGGCGCCAAGACTTAAGCGCAAAGACAATGGCGGCCAACTCAAGATCATGGGTTGGGTAGTTCTTTTCATGAACTCTCAATTGTCTTCCACCATAAGCTACTACCCTCCCTTCTTGCATCAGAACAGTGCCTAGTCCCGTACCACAAGCATCCGTGTATACTGTGAACATCTTGCTTCCATCCGGCAAAGTCAGAACTGGGACTGTTGTGAGAGCCCTTTTTAATCGTTGGAAAGCAAACTCGCAATCCAAATCCCAAGCGAACGCCGGATTCTTCTTTGTTAGCCTTGTGAGTGAAGCTGAGGTTTTCGCAAAATCCCTAATGAACTTTCGGTAAAAACCAACTAGCCCAAGAAAGCATCGGACTTTGGTTGCATTTCTTGGTGTCTTCCAATCTTGCACTGTCACCACCTTCGCGGGGTCTACAACTAACCCTTCTTTGGACAATATATGTCCAAGAAACCTTACTTCTTCTCTCCAAAAGTGGCACTTGGAGAATTTGGCTTTTAGCTGATGAACTCGAAGAGTTTCCATGATCTCCTTCAGATGCTGAGCATGTTCTTCCTCATTCTTTGAGAAAATCAAAATATCGTCTACGAAGACCACCATGAACTTATTGAGGAATTCTCTAAACACCCTGCTCATTAGGTCTACGAAATAAGCGGGTGCGTTTGTCAAACCGAAAGGCATGACAAGCCACTCGTAGAAACCGTCTGGGGTTCTGAACGTCGTTTCATCAATATTATCTTCAGCTACCCTTAGCTGATGGAACCCAGTAGCCAGATCAAGTTGGGAGAAGACCGACGCACCTACAAGCTGATCAAACAAATCGTCTATTATGGGAAGCGGGTGTCTATTCTTTTTATTTAGCTTGCTTAGCTCCCTATAGTCCACACAGGGACGTAGTGAACCGTCTGCTTTGGTGGCGAACACTACTGGAGCACCCCATTCCGAGATACTCCGCCTTATAAACCCCTTCTTGAGAAGCTCCTTAACTTGCTTATTGAGCTTCTTTCTCTCCTTTGGGCCATGTGTCTAACAGGCAGAGCTACGGGCTTTGCATTATCAATAAGATATATGCAGAAGTCTATTTCCCGCTTCGGAGGTAAGCCTTTCACCTCTTCAAAAACATCCGGATATTCCCGGATCACTCTAACCGACTGCAAATTCTCAACAGAAGCGTCAAGCGACTCTAGATAACTAAGCATAACAGCATTCAAGGGATTACAAGAAATTTCTAGAGTGTTACCGAACCGAGTCAAGATTCTAACCACTCTTTACTCACAATCAAGAATGGCACCCTTACTGGATAACCAGTCCATGCCTAAGATCAGTCCATATCCTGAGAAGCCCAAAACAAAGGTGCCACATCTAAATTCAACACTTAGAATAGAGATTTTCAAATCCAAGCAAACCATCGACAAATAAGCCGAGCCCCCAATTGGATTTGAAACAACCAAGGGATCTTCTACCATACTAGTGTCTAGCTGCAGAGATTCAACTAAAGCATATGAAATAAAGGAGTGTGATGCACCCGAATCAAAGAGAGTGTGAACTGGGTGATCATAAAGATAAACTAAGCTTTCTACAGAAATATTTCTACCTAAGGTTCTCAAGATAGGAATGAGAAGATAAGCAGGATTAAACAAAGCATCTAGGAGAAGAAGTTAAAGATGTACCCCCAGAAGGTCCTGCTTGTGGGCCTTGCCCTTGCTTCTTAGGGCAGTTCTTGCTGATATGTCCAGTATCACCACACTCAAAGCATGCTCCCACCTTCATCTTCTTCTTTCTACAGTCCTGGACTATATGCCCAACAATGCCATAGAAATAACATTTCCTTTTCTCACGTGTCTTGTTATTATTGTTGTGGTCCTTTCCTCCTTGACTATTATCCATCTTCTTGTTCTGCGATTCTTCCGCTTTCTGTTTCACGTAGAGGAGGAGGAGGAGTAAAAGCGTCTGTAGCAGGGGAGTAAGGTCCCCAGACATGCTGAAATGAAAAGGAAAGATTTAAGACAAAAGGACAGAGAGATAGTTCATATGTCTTTTGGGGAATTATGCCTTTAAAAATAATGATTTTTCTTGAAAACAATGCTTCTTTAAACTTCTTTTTGAAAATAGTATAAAAAACTTTTATCTAGTTTGGTAAATATGTGCTCTGATACCAAGTGAAACACCCCACCCTCCATTAAGGTCACTCACAAAGGAAATGCTTTAACTTTGGTGGAGGTTTTTAAGTAAAAGTCACAGATAAACACAAGACAGATATATAAACACATATATATAAGCTGCGGAAAACAAACAGACTTTTTAATTCATAAATACGTGTTCATACAAAACATTTCCATAACTGTCACATAATAACTTCCAAATCATTACATCATCATTTCTGTCTTGGTTATTAAATAAAGAAGCATAAAACATAATTAAAACTGCATAAATCCCCATAGATTGTGTCCAACATCCATAGCCAAGGAAAGAGAGTCCAAACCGTACATCTACTATCTTGAAGCTTGCAAAGAGTCTGACTAAGCTAGGTTGTTTCCTCCCTGTGGACCTGGGGGGGACGGAAGACGAAAGAAAATAGGGTCAGACATAAAGCCTGGTAAGTCTAGTGACTCTTCAGTATGTGAATAAGAAAAAGGGCATGATAGGTATAAACTAGAAATAGGAAAGTATCATAAACTAAGGTAAAGCAGTTTGAATCGAATATACTATCGCACCCCACACTATATCTCTGCACCTACTTGCATTGTCTCAACGGGCACCGCATGATCGGGGTGAAGTGATCCCCTTTTTCTAAAGATCGGCTCCTACTCAAATAATCATCTATGTCTTACGGCCCCCAAAGATTGTAGATACCTATGCTGGTCCCACCATGGGGTGTATCAAGTCCCATGGTGGCAGCCCGACACAATCCTTAGAATACATAGGTTATACTACTGGTGCCCCCAGTGCCCTGTTTGTCCGCTCCGAAGTGTGTGCATGCCTGCACTCCGTTAGAACCCACACTGTTGCACCCACCGCCGTCGCTTTTGACCGCTTACAATCAGCCCAGTAATCGTGCCCCACCATGCCTAGTTTCAGGGCACCATGATACCTAATTGGGTTACTGCTGAAATGGGTCCCCATTACTAGGGTTTTCTAGTCAAACATGTTAAGTGGTTAAGTGTCTGTATTTACCTAACCCCACCCCTCAGTTTAATTTAACATGTTGAATTGGTTAAGTGTTTTAGTTAACTTAACCCTACCATCCTGACTTGTCTGTCCTTAGCTTTTTAATGCACCGACCACTCACATTGGACAGGTATTGTTACGGTTATTGGATGTGCCGGTCGGTTCCGGGCAGATTTACACCGTAACTCAGTCTAACCTCGGGTCCTTATTGGGCTCAATGCTTAACCACCACATTGGATAGGTATTGTTGTGACTACTGGATAGCCGGGCAGGTCCGGGCAGGTTTACATCACAACTCAATCCAACCTCATGTTAAGCATACTCGTATTTTCTAAATTTACATATTTGTCTTTATTACTTGTTATATGTAAATTTGCTAACAATTAAATGTTATGGCCCACTTTCCAAGTTTAATATTTTTTGGCATAAGAATTTATACCATTCAAGTGCCACCAATTTTGGCATGTGACAAACATGCCAATTTCATATATTTTCACCAATTTATATCAAGTTTCCTATAATTACCAATTTTTCCCAACGTTACCCCGTATAAGTATTAGGCTAACAATCTTAGCCTAATTTTCGCTCGCATGGTTTTTAACATATAATATTAGGCTAAAAACTTAGCCTAATTTAGCGTACACAAAATTGGCATTCATTAACATAAACATGACATAGGTGTAAACTTGGCATTATTGGCATAGTCAATATGAACATCATAGGTGTGAACTTGCAAAATAGTCAACATACATATATGTGAATTTGCAACATAGACTGAATCATGGGTTTCAACTTGTCATGTGAACTTACATTAAAAAGGGGAATCTAACTAAACAGGTGTCACATGAATTAGCATATGATTTAGACAACATAAGCCTAAACATGTTTAGATCTAGGCATAACATCGAACATCACTAGCATATGACAAGAATATGACATGTTCATAAAGTATGTATAATTTCATCGCATGTGTGAACTAGATCCAATCATATGTCCAACTACAACATGAAACATGTATTAAAGTGGATCTTGGCACGGATCCAATTATTAACTTTGCAACTTTTGTATAGACATATGAGCATGTATATAAACTTAATCATTTAGGCATAGAGGTTTTAACATAAAGTATGTACATGAGATCTTAGCTTAGTCATAACACATACAACCTATATAATCACATAAACATATAGGTGTAGATTACAACATGAACTATACAAATTGCATGTGATTCTAAATGTACAATAGGATCAACATCAATTCAACTATACCACAAACATCACAATACCACAATCATTTCAATACATAAATATTCGTCGTCACACAATAACACGATTCCATTTCCATTTTACATCGAATCAAGTCCTAACTTTTATTCACATCGGAAAAATCACTATACTTACAACAAACGACGGTCTTGTTTTCTGATTTCTGAGTTCCGAATTTGAATTGCTTTCCTTTGGGTAGACAAACGTTGTTTTGATTCTTGTTTTAACTTTAATTTGGCTCGTCTCTAAGCTTTTCTACAAGTGGAGGCTCCTCCCAGTTTTCTCCCGACAACATGGCAGCTCCATTTCTAATTTTTTTTATGTGAATTTAGGTTGGAGACTTAAGTTGTTTATATAGAATTTCAGATTGATTTGAGCCGTCAGATGATCACATATGAATCTAGACCATTCACTTCGAGAGGAGCCAATCAGAATGTGACAAATCAGCCCTAGTGACACAGCCAAGCACAGAAATTCGACCAGAAACGGACCAGGCCAGCCAGGGCCAAACCAGGTCGACTGGGCGGGTCGATCCCCAGGTCGACCCCAAGGTTGACCCTATGGTCGACCTGGTTACCCAAGTCGACCCCCAAGTCGACCTGGTGCCTGGGCAGGAATTTTCCCGCCCAGCCCAGTTTGGGTCTGAATTCGAAATTTGAACTGTTTGAATTTTAAATTGAATTCTGAAACTTCCGGAGGTCATAACTCCTTCATTCGGAGCCCGATTCACGCAAACTCGGACTCTATCTTAGGCAAAATTCCGAGACGAACGCAATGGCGTAACCCGTTTCCCTTAATTCTTTCACTAAGAATTAATTATACTTTAATTTGTTAATTTATAGTTAACAGAAAATTCGGGTTGTTACAAATATTGACGAATATAATTTTATTATATTATCATTTGTTTTATATTCCTCTTTTTTAGTGTCACTTTTTAAGTGTCACTGGATGTATAAAGGAAATGGAGTAAAAGTTGATGATGATGGGTTCATTATTGTTAATTTACATCAAGAATCATTTTCAAGAGATCTATGCATAATTTCATCTCAAGAAAGACAAGTTCCTAATTCAAGAGAAAATGATGCTTCTAATTGGTATGTTGTAATGAAAGAACCATAAAAAGGTTTTGAAGATTTAGAGATACATGATTGCATTGAGAAAGATATCCAAGTCGAGGAACATTGTGGGATAACTGAAATGGATGATGAAGATAAGCTACATTAGGGAGGATTGCGATAGAATACTTGAGTAGATTATATGTTATACTTGACCATGGTTATTATTTTTAGTGGTCTAACTCTGGTCTAATTAGAAATTCACTTGAAATTATATTGATTTTTTGTAATAGTTGTTGTCCTTCTGCTCTATTATCCTACGTATTTCTATTTCTATATTAATGCATTCCTTTATATATCACTAAAGTCTGTTGTACTATCTTCATCAGTTTCTAATTTTTCTTATCTCTCTTTTGGCACAACAAATTACTAAGTATTAAAGGAACAATAATCAAACAACATATTTTTAACCATTTTTTTTGTATGACACAACAAAGTCAAGATCATATTTAATAAACTACCTTACATTCCATACTACTAAGATTTATAAGTAGACATGAAAGTAGCAAAAGAAGACAAAGCTAGAAAAGTCATTGAAATAGCCATCATCCTTTGTAAGCTATTGTTCGTGATTATTCCTTTTCTTAATGGCTATGCTTTTTCTTTAATTTCCTATAAGGAGAGGATAATTTTTTAGCTACCCTTTAAATTTAAACTATTATGCAAAATAGTGGATGCAAAAAACTGAAAGAAACAAGTAAAATTAAATGAATTTAAACATAGAAATGAAAATTAAAATACCATACGAAAAGCAAAGTTGATATATTTAACCGCAAGTTCAGTAAGCATAAACGATAATAGTAACAAAAGAGGAAATTAATTATCGTATTACCTCATGAATCAATCTATTTTAACAACTCATGCATAGTTATGATATTCTTGAAAAAAGTTTCTAACAGCTCAAGCTTATAACCTAGTGTAACAGATTTGATAATCAATTCCTGAAGATTAC
The DNA here is from genome assembly GCA_030737875.1 of Allium sativum. NCBI lineage: Eukaryota > Viridiplantae > Streptophyta > Magnoliopsida > Asparagales > Amaryllidaceae > Allium > Allium sativum. Next base: position 223,467,358 of record CM060924.1, read on the forward strand.
TATTGGAATTCCTAAAAAACAAGCTGAATTTTATAATAACTGAATTTCTTTGATTAATTAGTTTTTTATAAGTAAAATTGGGGTTCTCTAATACTCAAGCATCATTATAACGATGTTGGAGCCATTGTTTCTCTTTTCAGGTAAGTAATCTTCAATGTAGAAATCACGACCCTTGATTACTTGTTGCATGTATCACGCATATTTGTCCTACCTTCCAAGTATGTTGTAAGTTGGTTATCTATTAAGTGTGATGTAAGTTGATTCCTTAAAAAAAATTGAAGGTTAATCTAAGACCTTTTAAGCCGGTTCTATCTACCAAAATGGATATAGAGGTCTATAAGCCGGTTCATTTTTTGACCTTGTATCGAGTATATAAAAAATTATGTGTGTTAAGGAGAATTAAAAGGATTTGATTTACATATATTGTGATATCTAATATAAATAAGGAAGTTGGTGGTATACATTTGGGAGATGCCATAGAGTTTAGGTTTAAATATCGATAATTAATTTCTCACTGAATTTATTTCATGTCATTTACATTGCATATAATATCATTGCTTGATTTGACTAAGTGCTATAAAGAAGAAGACATTTAGTTCTACTATAATGTTTTTTGACATGCACATGGATAAGAATGTTTACCGCTTTAAATCAACATATCAGAGCACAACGCTTATGGTAATCGTAGCAATGATAGTAAGTAATAAGTGGACAATGTTGAACTTTGGGCTTCTCCAGTATACAATTTTTTTTCCAAAAGAACATCCTAAAAAAAGCCAAAAAATATTATGCAAAATTTAGTGATAAAGTTGGTGGTTTGATTCCGATTTTTGTAGTACTCAATTTTGTATCAATATTCCTACCCCCCTTTCATAGTCAACCCATATTACTATTTTTTTTTTCAAAAGAGACATATATAAATAACTTAAAAGGAGAAAAACCATCTTTCTTCGAAGGTTCACACAAACAAAGCTATAGTTCTAATATCGCAAATGAGCCCATGAAACACAAAATAGACATATACAAAATAGCCAACAAGGCTAGTACAAAAATAACACACACTACGAACACAAATCGTTAAATTGAAAAGCAGAAATTTCTGTAGCAGCCAAAACTCAAACAAACTCACCAAACCTAAATGACAGAAATAACCATCGACAACTAGAGCTTGTCTGACCACTAAGAAACCTCTCCGAAACCACGCTCAATCCAGAATGCTCCAGCTACGTGAATCAACTTTGATGACTAGCAAAGCACAAGCCCGCTCTCCTGACACAACCTGGTCCACAGATGGAAAGATGCCTTACCAGCTTCCCAGAACCTTAAAAAAACTAAAACATGCTAAAGGCACCGATTTAGGACACTTGCAAAAATCACCCAACACCTGTTCTGTAACACCCCACGTCCATTAATGTCACTCACAAAGGGAATGCATTAACTTTCATGGAGTATTATAAATGTATAGAACAGAATATAACAAGACAGATACATATATTGATACTTTAAAAAATCTAAGACAACTTCATTGCAGCGGAGAAATAGTTTGGTTGCAATACCAAAATCAACAATAAAACCAAGTACACTTAATATCCATCTTGACAAATTATTTTCTGAGTACATAAAACAAAAGGCATAACCCCAACATAATTATCCTTAAAAAGAGATAAGCTGAACTTTTACTTTCAGCAATCCAAGCACTTCCAAAAGAGAGAGAAAAAGATCCAAATCAAGCTCCACTAGGCCCACCCTGAGAACCTGGGGGGACGAAAAGAAAAGGGATGAAACAAACGAGGTCAGACATAAAGTCTGGCGAGTCCAGTAACTTTAACAATATAATTATTAAAGTAATAGGATAAGAACATAATCTGCAAAGTAAGAAACGACTGTAACATAAGTATATATGACAAGGTAAGCAAGATGAATAAGGTAAACGTTGATTGCGCTTCTAATCACTATAGGATAATTACTACTATGCACCAACCCTGTTTACTCTGAAAGTTGATCCCTCTTACTAATCATAATGATAATAACAATGGTAGTTTCGTGTACCCCTAGCTATTGTCATAGGTGCCGCCTTCCCCTATCTCCACTAGTTGTACCACTACCCTCCCCATTCGATCGGCTCCCTAACTCGTGTGTATTTATTACTTGTGTCATTCGGCCCCGCTTGTTTGTAGATACATGTGCTGGTCCCACCATGGGGTGTATCAATCCCTATGATGGCAACCCGATACAATTCAAGATGCACAGTGTATAACTACTGATGCCCAGTGCCTTATTTTTCCAATCCGAAGCACGTACATGCCTATACTCAATCGGAACCTACACTGACGCGCCACTCGCTGCTATTTTGATCGCTTATAATCAACCCAGTAATCGTGCCCTACCTTGCCTAGTTCAGGGTACCATGATATATCTATGTGGGTTACTGCTGAAATGGGTCCCCGTTACTTAGGTTTCCTAATCAACATGTTATAATGGTTAAGTATTCACAATTTAACCTAACCCCACCCATTTGTTTGATTAACATGTTGTATTGGTTAAGTGTCGCCTATTCATGTTACTTAACCTTACCATTCTTAGCATGTATTTTCATTGGCATTAATTGATTTATTAATGCACCAACCTCTCACATTAGAACTGTTGTTTGCGGTTGTCGGATGTGTCGGGCGGTTCCGGGCGGACTTCTACCGCAAACTCATTCTGACCTTGGGTTTTGGGTTTGATGCACTAACCTCTCACATTAGACCTGTTGTTGCGGTTGCTGGAGGTGCCGGGCGGTTCCGGCCAGTCTCACACCACAACTCAATATAACCTCGGGTTAGGCATGTTCATTATCTCATTTTATTATTCAACCCCAATTTGAATTAATATCCCTATTTCAAATTGTCCATAATTTCCAATTCAAGCTATGTTCATAATTATCCTCCAAATTATGTCCATAATTTCCATGTATACAAACTATACCAATTTATGTCTCAAGTTAATTACATGGTTGCTAACCAATTTATGCCAATTACATAATACCCAATATTTAATATTTCCCAAACTATTCCCCAACGTTCCCACGTCGTTCGTACATATAATTCACATAATACGTTAGGCTCGCTGTTAGCCTAACTCATAAGAAAAGGAAAAGAAAGAGGCATATGACATTCACACTGGCATAAAACAATATAGATCTAATTAAGCATGTGTAACACAAACTTGGCATAGAACAACATAAATCTAATTAAGCATATAAACGTGAACTAGCATATAAGATGGATCCAATTAACGTATGCAATGTAAACTGACATAGATCTAAACATAAGAACTGGCATGGATCTAAACATATAAGCTTAAACTTGCATAGATGAACATAACTCGCATAACTTGCATAAACTCGCATAACTTGCATAGATGAACATAACTTGCATATAAACTTGCATAACTTGCATAGATGAATATAACTTAAATATAAACTTGCATAACTTGCATAGATAAACATAACTTGCATAACTTGTATAGATGAACATAACTTGCATATAAACTTGCATATAAACTTGCATAACTTGCATAGATAAACATAACTTGCATAGATGAATCTAATCAGGCATATGTAATTAGACATAGGAATTAACATCATAAAATGAATCTAATTACATATGATAACAAACTGGCATATATTAACAAAATAGATGATAACAGAACTAGCTAATAGCATATGATTCAACATGCATATTCATACAGTCCAGATCACAACTTATCATAATTATTTTAATTAATTATCTTGTGAAAGAAACTGTACTCACTGTGACAGAAGAAAAAATAGATTCGTTCGTTGTTGTTCTAGAATCCCTTTTCACAATTTCTAAGCTTTAATTCATTGGAGAAGAGACTAGCTTAGCAGCAGCATGGTGGCTTATGAATGAATTTAGTTTAGATTAGGGTTTAGGTTTATGGGTGTTTATGTAGATGTGTAGGATTAATTAGAGCCCTTAGATTAGTTTAGGATCAATCTAAACCATCCATTTCACAATGACACATCACTCAACCAATCAGAGGATGCCACATATGCCCTAGTCCATCAAAAATTGTCAGTGCCCAGATCTGGCCAATGGGGTCGACCTCTACGAGGGGGGATCAACACCTATGTCGAACCTAAAGAGCTTGGGTCGTCACTGTTGTCGACCCAACGGGTCTCGGGTCGACACCCCAAACGTGGTCGGTTCCGCGTTTCCTCTTCCCGCCTTCGCTGTTTGAATATTTTATTTTAATTTTGGTTTTAAACTGAAATCTTCTAACCTCCATAACTTCTTCATATTATATCCGTTTTACGCAAACTCGGACTCTAACTCAAGTAAAATTCTGAGACGAACGCAATGGCACAACCCGTTTCCCTTAATTCTTCTTCTAAAAATTAAGTATTCTTTAATTTGTTAGTTTTAATATTTAAAATTATGGGGTGTTACATCCTCCCCTCCTTAAAGGATTTCGTCCCCGAATTCTTCAAGTCAAGAAGATTGTATATCCTACCATCCAATCACCCATCTACTCAACTATCAATCACAGGCATCCATGGTCCTTAAAATATTTCTAATGACATATGAACGTATGCAAAAACGTGTGTATATGTTCCTTATCCAATGCAAAATCAGGCGGTCTACTGATTCAGTTGACCTCCTTAATGCAAATCATGCTTGTGCCATGCGTCCATTATGTATGCAAAAGAATCCTAATGATACATATTATTTCTACATGAGTGCACAATCATTTCATTCAAATGCAACAATCATATGATAACACAATCAATATACATCCATTAATTTAAATATGCACACTTATTCATATGCAATATGAAAGTGATTGAGCCGATCTGGTGCCTAATATGTGTGTAAATGCATCCACGAGAAACCACTAGCAAACACTTGCATCCACCAAACATAACATGTCTCAAACACATGTTTACAACCATGGGATTTTCCTACCGAAAGATCGAAGATGTAAACGAGAGGACATACTAAACGATAGAACAAGTACAAAAAAAGTGGTAGAAAAAGGAGAAATTAAGAACATACCCTCAAAAAGGAAAGGGTACGATGCACGTATCTTGTCTTCCGCCTCCCAAGTCGCGTTTCCATGATCATCTCCCCATTGCACTTTGACCAACTTGACCTCACAGTTGCGTAATTTCTTGACCTCCGATCCAAGGATGCACGAGCTCGTCTAATCATGGCATCTCGCTCCACTTCCACTTCTTTAAGCATGCTCGGCTCCACTACTTCCGCGGTATCATGTAAACACTTCCGCAAATGCGACACGTGAAACACGTCATGAACACCACTAAGCCTCTCCGGCAACTTCACTTTGTACACCATTTGTCCAATCCTCTCTGTAATAGGAAAGGGTCCTACGAACCTTGGTGCTAATTTCCCCACACTCCTCAAAGCGAGCTACGTTCCTCAACTGTGACACTCTAATAAAACCATGTCTCCAACATCGAACTCAAGATCGGTTCATCTCTTGTCAGGGTTTGACTTTTGTCGGCCCTGTGCCATCTTCATTCATCTTCGAATCAAGTCCATCTTTTCCGGAGTTTCTCTCTAATCAGCTCGGGTCCAACCAAAATCTTATCCGTAGACCCCTACCAATAAATTGATGATCGACACGGTCGTCCATAAAAACCCTAATACTAGCTTGTTGTTATAAGCGAACTCCACAAATGGAAGGTGCTCTTCTCATGTACCTCCAAAATCTAGGATACATAACCTCAAAAGAACTTCAAGGATTCTATTCACCCTTTCTGGTTGTCCATCCGTCTGTGGATGATGCGCGATGCTCAAACATAACTGCGTACCGACCGCCTTTTGCATATCACCTTTTCCTCTTACATCGAAATCTGCTCCAAGCCCTGTCCCGCAAGCACTGGTATATACTGTGAACGGTTTGCTCCCATCAAGCAAAGTAAAAATTGGGGCTGACATCTTCACAAAGTCCTTAACGAACTTCCTATAGTAGCCCGCCAATCCTAGAAAACTTCTTATTTCCGTTACCTTCTTAGGATTCTTCCAATCTTGGATTGCTACCACCTTCGCGGGATCCACTACTATCCCTTCCTTAGAGACCACATGTCCTAAGAACCTCACTTCTTTCCTCCAAAAATGACATTTGGAGAACTTAGCTTTGAGTTGATGCGCTCGTAGGGTCTCTAAGACTTCCCTAAGATGTAGGGCATGCTCTTCCTCACTTCTAAAGAAAATCAAAATACTATCCACAAAGACTACCACAAACTTGTTTAGAAACTCCCTAAACACCCAACTTATCAAGTCTATGAAATATGCGGGTGCATTCGTCAAACCAAAAGGCATGACGAGCCACTCGAAGAAACCGTCGGAAGCCCTAAAAACAGCCTTATCTATGCTGTCCTCAGCCGCCCTTAGCTGATGAAATCCTATAGCTAAATCCAAATACGAGAAAACCGAAGCACCAACCAACTGATCTAACAAATCGTATATCCTCGGCAATGGGTGTTTGTTCTTCTTCGTGAGCTTATTCAGCTCTCTATAGTCCATGCACGATCTAAGCGAACCATCAGCCTTCGTAGCAAAAACAATTGGAGCACCCCATTCTGAAATGCTTCTTCTTATGAACCCTTTCTCAAACAACTCTTTCACTTGCTTACTGAGTTCCCTTCTCTCTCTCTCGGAGCCATGTGGCGCACTGGTAATGCAATTGGCTTTGCATTATCTACTAAGTATATACGGAGGTCTATCTCGCGCCTCGGGGGTAAACCCCGAACCACATCAAAGACGTCACCATACTCACGGACTACACGAACAGATTCCACATCATCGATGGATGCGTCAAGAGATTCTAGGAGGCTAAGCATCATCGGACCTCTAGGATCACAAAAAATATCAAGGGTTCTTCCACAACGAGTCAACAATCTAACTACCCTCCTTTCATAGTCTAGGATGGCATCATACCTAGCTAGCCAATCCATCCCTAAAATCAAGCCGTAGCTCATGAAACCAAGAACATAGGCGTTGCATTCAAACCCAACGCCCAAGATAGACACTCTCAAATCCCGACAAAGCATAGATAAATGAGCCGAACCACCAATAGGATTTGAGACTACAATGCGATCCATAACTAAACTAGTATTTCGGTGCAGTGTTTCAACTAACGAAGCAGATATGAACGAATGTGAAGCACCAGAGTCAAACAAAGTTCGAACAGGATGATCAAAAAGGAAAATCAAACTTTTAAAAAACGTTTCTATTTCTCTCCTATCCTGGTGCCATGAGAGCATGAACCTGTCCTCAAGAAGTAGGTCTTGTCCTTTGCCCTTTCCCTTGTCCTTGCCTCCTCGGGCAGTCTTTAATCATATGTCCTGCCTCACCGCAATGAAAACAACCGGGCTTCTTCTTCTTCTTCTTAATTACATGGCCTGTTATACCACAATAAAGACACCTTCTTTTGTCACGGGATTAATTATTCTTTCCACTTTCTCCTTAACCTTCTTCGTGGATTAAAGCCATATCAACAAATTCCTCATTCTTGGGTTGTGCTCCTTAGCCTAAACTCCCTCATCGACCAAGCAGCTAGCTAAACCTTCCTTCCATCGTCTATCTTAAAGATACCAAATGAGTTCTCCACTTCCTTCAGCCAATTCTAGCTTCGACAAACGCCTCAGTCCTATGAAATGGTTTTCCGCCCATCGCACAAAAGTCCTTACATATCTTAGAAAAAGCATCTACACGCGGGGAAAGAGACTCAAGAAGGAAGAGATTCGAAACAAAGAATCGGAAGAAAGATATATGGCTCCTGGGGATTATGTTTTTCATAGTAAACTTTTCTCTTGAAAATACTCTCTTTAAAACATGTTTTTGAAAGTACTTCTTCATAAAAATGCTTTTAAAAACGATTTTCAAAATCTTTTATCTGTTCTGGTAACCTTCAGCTCTGTATGTAACACCCCACGTCGATTAATGTCACTCACAAAGGGAATGCATTAACTTGCATAGATAAACACAACTTGCATATAAACTTGCATAACTTGTATAGATGAACATAACTTGCATATGAACTTGCATAACTTGCATAGATAAACATAACTTGCATAGATGAATCTAATCAGGCATATGTAATTAGACATAGGAATTAACATCATAAAATGAATCTAATTACATATGATAACAAAATGGCATATATTAACAAAATAGATGATAACAGAACTGGCTAATAGCATATGATTCAACAGGCATATTCATACAGTCCAGATCACAACTTATCATAATTATTTTAATTAATTACCTTGTGAAAGCAACTATACTCAGTTTGATAGAAGAAAGAATAGATTTGTTCGTTGTTGTTTTAGAATCCCTTTTCACAATTTCTAAGCTTTAATTCGTTGGAGAAGAGACTAGCTTAGCAGCAGCATGGCGGCTTATGAATGAATTTAGTTTAGATTAGGGTTTAGGTTTATGGGTGTTTATATAGATGTGTAGGATTAATTAGAGCCCTTAGATTAGTTTAGGATCAATCTTAACCATCCATTTCACAATGACACATCAACAACCAATCAGAGGAAGCCACATATGCATCTAATCCATCAAAAATCGTCACGGCCCAGATCTGGCTGATGGGATCGACCCCCACGGGGGGTTGACACCTATGTCAACCCCGGTGTCGACCCCAAAGAGCCTGAGTCAACACTGGTGTCGACCCAGCGAGTCTTGGGTCGACACCCCAAACGTGGTCGGTTCCGCGTTTCCTCTTCCCGCATTCGCTGTTTGAATATTTTAATTTAATTCTGGTTTTAAACTGAAATCTTCTAACCTCCATAACTTCTTCATATTGTATCTGTTTTACGCAAACTCGGACTCTATCTCAAGTAAAATTCCGAGATGAACGCAATGGCGCAACCTGTTTCCCTTAGTTCTTTTTCTAAAAGTTAAGTATTCTTTAATTTGTCAGTTTTAATGTTTAAAATTACGGGGTGTTACACGTTCCATCATGAGAACCATGGGTAATAGAAAAAACACTCGCTAAAGACACCGGGTAAGGACTGAGGTTGCCCAAGAAAGGTCTATCTATGAAAGCAAAGAATACATCATCCTTGACCCTTCTGATTTTGGAAGTTGACAACAAAGTTGATTCGTCGAAAACCACCTTGTTTCTGGAACACCAAAGATACCAGTAGATGGGACTAGGAATAATGGAAAAAGATCAAACTATGATTCTTTCCCATTCCCTTTTCCCATCAATAACAAAGGATGTCAAAACATGAATGTAAGTCTCCTATGAAACCTACCAAGTCTCCGAAAAAAGACCATATTTCTCTGGCGCACTCGCTAACTAAGAAAAGTGCGCACTCGATTCCTGCGTACCAGACCGACAACATCGGCAATGCGAAACAAGAAAAATTCCTATCTTCATCAGGTTAACATCCAATGGAAGACCGTCACGAAGTAATTTCCCCATAAGAATGGAAACCTTCCGCAGGATGCGCTTGTCCCAAATGAATGTAAAAGCCGGTAAGGGTGAAAGGTCCGCCCTTCCAACCAATACCTCTCTCATGGGAAGCAATAAATGCCTTCACATACTACATCCGTTTTCACATATCACTAGAGTAAGAGGGAGAACCATTGAAGTTTGAAGGCAAAATAAGCATGTATTTAGCATGGAGAAACGACGCCCAAAGTGAGTCGTTAGATCGAAACCAAATCTTAAGCTTACAAGCTTAAGCCTAACATAAATTCCTAGGGTTTCAGAGCCTAAGCCCTCCCTTATGCCTAGGACGATAGATGACATCCCAGGAAACCTAGTGATGCCTCTTCGTGTCGTCCCTGTTACCCTAGAAAAAGGACGATGCCAAAGAACAATAGGAACGGAAGAAAGACTCCGTTGGGGTTATGGAAACAATCATACGAGACCCCAGGGAATCGAGGACTGATTTGACGAGGACTAGTCTACCAGCTTAGGAGATGAGGACTGAGTTCCATATAAAAATCTTCACCCTTACTTTATTTGCAAGGGGTCAAAGATCGCATTGACTTTATGGCTACGATACAGGAAAATACCGAGGTAAGTAAGGGGAAGTGAGGAGACACTAAAGTCGGAGAACGATTTGATCTAGGAAATCCGTTTAGGGTCCATCGACCTAGATAGAACGAAGTAGCTTTCCGAAGCATTGATAAGTTTCCCTGAATAGCGCTCGTAAAGGTGAAGAAAAGTTAGGACCCAACGTATGGATCGCCGATTCCCATTAGTAAAGAAAACAATGTCAACAATAAAAGATAAAGAAGAGATTACTGGGCAGTCAAAAGGGATGCCAACACGGTGAATTTTCCTCGCTATCGTAAGAGAGTTCACCCCTCTTACGAGAGACTCATAAGTAATGACAAACATGATAGGGAAAAGAGATAGCCTAGGTGAAGGCCCCCACTAGACTGGAAAAAACATCTAGCCGCTTCGTTAATAAGAACAGAAAACTATTCAAAATGGCCTCCAAATGAAACAAGTAAAACGCTCTAGAAAACCAAATGACCAAATAACCCTAATGATGAAAAACAAAGACATGCGATCATAAGTCTTCGCTATATCAAGATTTATCATAACATTGGACCCTTTAATCTTCCGATCAATCTGAGAAATAAGTTTTTGGGATAGAAAAAATTGTCAGTAATTAATCCACCTTTGACAAACTCAGCCTGAGACGAAGTGATAATAGTCAAGGATAGGCGCGAGCCTAGACGACAAGATCTTGGAGATGACCTTGTTCGAGAAACTGCGAAGACTAACCGATCTGAAATCCAAGCAAGAACGGGAGTTCTCACACTTGGGGATGAGAACAATATTGGTGGATGTCCACTCCTTGGTAAGTGTACCATCCAAAAAGAAAGATTGGACTGCTAGAGAGAAGTCGACCCGAATGATCGACCAAGCATAATGGTAAAAAAAACTGTTGAATCCATCCACCCCACTCACACTGTCCTTGCTAGGGCGAAAACACAAGCATGATCTCCTTCATTGAGGGAGGGCTGCAAAGAAACAGAGCCTCCTCGGGGAGAACCAATTGAGGGATAAAGGACAAGAGAACATGTTCTCACAGGTTGGCAGAAGGGGTCTGCAGAAAGATCTGAAAGTGGAAAAGTATCGTCTCATTGACCTCCAAAGGAAAGGACATAAAAGAAAGGTCAGGACGAAGTACCTGGTGGATTGAGAGGATACTATTCTTCTTACAAATAATAGAATGAAAGAATTTCAAGTTGGAGTTGTCATCGACAACCCACTTGATTCTCGCCTTCTGGTGAAGGAAATCATTCTCAATGCTCAATTCCGAGTTAAAGGCTAGTTGGTCGTCAACCAACCTGCCTTGTTACCAGCAGAAGGGTCCACATCAAAAGCAACTTCTACAAAGATGAGAGCAACTTCTGCTGAACGAACACTGTTAAAAATATTCTTCAATACTTAAGTGTTCCAAATCTTGAGATAAAATTTAAGACGCTTAAGCTTAAGATTGAAGACACTTATCGGACTATCGATTGCGAGAGGAGACTAAGACTCCTCCACCACCGGGATAAAGGAGTGATGAGATTTCCACATGGCTTAAAATCGAAAAAGTAGGACTGGAAAATGCTGAATGGGGAACATTGCAGTAACATCGGTGTGTGATCCGAGTTAGTGCGATGAAGATGAAAAATCGAAAAGGAGAAATGAAGGCTAAACCAACATTCTGTTCTGAATACCCGGTCAAGAAGCGAGAGGATTATGCGGAGACCCTCATGTTTGTTACACCAGGTTAAGATTGAACCAACAAAGGGGATCTTTATCAATCCAGACTGAATAATCAATGAGTTAAAGTCTTCCACCATAATGTGGATGATAGAGGATCCCCCATGCTTTTGGGATTAACAAGACACAACATCGAAATCTCTCCCAACGGCAGCCGCTAATAGAAAGGGAAAGAATATCTTACCACAAAGACAACCCCTTGACACAATCGCACCTGGCGTAAATGACTAAAAAAAGAAAAGGGGAGGAGAGCGAAGAGATCAAGCACTCTACTGACAAGTGATGAGCTGAATCGAAAATAAGGTTCACCGAGATGTCTTTATCCCAAAGAATCCAGAACTTGTTGGTAAAGTTGGAAAATCCGCCATCGAAATTCAAGGGAAGGATGACTTTGGATATCACTTTCGTTCCTATGAAGGTTCTTAAAGTGCTACCAAAAAAATAGAGCGTTTCTTGATGATGCGCTTAAGACGCGTAAGAGAAGTATCATTACCGCTACCCCCGAATGTTGCAGAATAAACAATTAGCCATTCAAAAAAAAGATAAACGACAATAGAGCAAAGACCAACGATCAAAGAAACAAGTGCCAACCTCAGACTAGGTAAAGAGTACGGCGAGTAGACCTAACTATCTTCTTAGACGCCGTAAGCGACCGAGTACGAATGGTGCGAGGAGTTCGCATCTTAAGGCATAAACTCCTATGTGCAGAACGGATAGAAGACCTGTTGCCATGGCTGGAATTAGTCCCCGAACTAGATGCAACGAATACAAAGTCGTAAGCAATCGATGATCGATCACCTCGCCTGACAATGACGAGATGGTCCAATCAACTAGAATAGGAGTTCCTCGCTAGGCAAGATAGACGATCTTTAACGATCCTGATCTTGTCCGGGCTAAGGAGCGAGACTGAATAAGAACAATGAGATGAAGAAGAAGACAAGCGAATAAATTTCATAATGTCAGAAACTGCCATCATATCATGCTTTATCGATTCCTCCATCACAATACCGTTATTAAATTGACGGTCCTACAACATTGTGGAGATCCATGAACCGATCTACTCTTCCTGACAGAGGAAGTGATAGCACAAATGCGAAAATGAAGGTATCAAAACCAACAACAGATACACCACCCGCATCAAGCGACATATAGATAGTCGCAAACAAGATACCTATACAGTGTCGTCTGCTAGTGGGGGGCAACTCAAAACCTAGCCAACGAAACGACAACAACAAAACATAAACAACTCAAAATCAAGCCATATCACTAGCTATTATTTTAGTGTAAGCAACAGTTTTGGATTATCCCATCATTGACGTATTTTCCCAGATTTAACAAATCATCGATGCTGGGAGTTTCATGATAATGTCCTGGCACTTGAAAAATGTTCACTATGTATAAATGAAATCACTAATGTAAAAGATAATAACTCTTATTCTACAAGCATTTATGAATTAATTTCAAGGTGCCTGTTGGTTCACTAAGTGTTAAAATCCAAATTGGATCTCAACACCAAAGGTGCAAAAATTGCACTTCACCAATCGGTATGAAGCGAGGCCACAATCACAACAAGAGTAAAAAGACACAAATTTTATAGTGGTTCAACCTTAGGAAAGATCTACGCCCACTTTAACAGCGATTTTCATTATCAATTCAAATGTTACAAGATGAGGATCACACAAAGATACATTCATGTTGCTCCTTATACGATAGCTCCACTCAAATCTATGCAAATTAGTGGTGAAGTAGATTAATTCCACAATATGTAAGGAGAATGACGGAGAATCTTCAATTTCTGGGATGCTTGATCATTTGTAGTTGATTCCATTACGAACTTCATGTTTGATCTTCAATTGAAGGTGTTTGGAGAAATAAAAATCATTTGAGAATGCTCAAGAAATATTTGGGCAGCCCTCCGGGGTTATGAAATTTCGTTCCCCTCTCATGAAGGAATGAGGGGGGTATTTATAGGTGAGATTTGGATCAGGTGGTTGAGTTGTAATTATCTTCTACCTTCTGTAGGCCATCAGAGCGACCTTGTTCAGTCCGGTCTTAAGTCGGCATGAGCTAAAGCAAGGTGGGGCAAGCTAAAGCAGGGCGGAACGATCTATGACTTGGCGGAGCGATCTAAAGCTTTCTAATATGAGGCGACACGCGCTAAGGCAATGCGAAGCGGGCTAAAGCTTTCAGCAGGTTAAAGAGGCATGACGACCGTTGAGTTTGAGGAAGCTTCAACGGGTTAAATGCTTTGCGGGCTAAAGGATTTGAAGTATTAAGGACTTATAACGAGCTAGGAATAGGGCGATCCCAAAGGCTCGGCGACCCAAACCATACGAACTGACTAAAGCACTGTAACGATCTAAACACTTGTCATAGGTTAAACCAATGAGAAGCTTTGCTGCGATCTAAGGGCTTATAGCGACCCAAACACACATTTTTTCCTTTGATTCGTATTGCATGGATTAACACTAAGCTAATTTATGTTTTATCCTGTCGACATAGTGTGACACAATGGAAATGTATGCTCCTATTTGTTAAGAGGTCATAAGTTAGAGATCTACCTTGATCATTATGTTGGTATATTTACCAATTTTCAAAAAAAAATGTTTTATCCTCTATTTTCTTTGTCATTGTAAATATAGACAGTAACGTATTTTTTATTCTGCAAAAAAGAGATGTTCTCAAGTTTTGTACGTACTTGTAACCAAGAAAGGATTGAAGAGGAATCTTTAAAGTATAACTCAAAGTGATAGTGTAGTTCAAATGGAAAACGTAAGAAGTCAGTTGGCGTTTACAATGAAGGAAAACAACAAAAGGTCAATGCTAACAAGCTACTAGTGCTTGTAGTGAAGGATAAGAACAAGCAATCAGTGGTAAAAAATGAGCCAGTTCTTGTAATGAAAATGAAGAACAAGCACTACATGATACCCCAAGTTCCAATGTTAAAGAGAAAGATTCACCAAGTGTAACACCCCGAAATTTTAATGACATTAAAGATGATGAATTAAAGAATAATTAATTTAATAATCAGAATTAAGTGAAACAGACTGCGCTATTCGTTCGTCTCGAAATTCTGGTCGAGATAGACATTTGGTTTGCGTGAAACGGACACCGTATGAAGAAGTTATTAAGGTTTGAAGTTTGTATACATATAAGGAGCTTATATGTATACATATATATATATATTAAATAAATATATCCAGAAAATTCGAAAATCAGTTCAAAAATCAAAATTCGCAAGGTGGGAGTTTGGGCGAGAATTTCGCCCGTTGGGGGTCGTCCTAGGGGTCGACCCACCAACAGGGGGGTCGACCCACCAACATGGGGGTTGACCTAGGGGTCGACTCACCTGAAGGGGTGTCGACTCACCTGTGGCTCTGGAAATTTCTTTCTAAACCTGGACGATTTTGGAGTTATATTCATTGGTTCTACGCTATATAAAGGATCCTAAACTTAGGTTTTATTCATATAAAAATGGTGGCGACGGCGGAGCTCTGCTGCAACGTAGATTAAATGACCTAGTCTTTTCCAAAACCAATTCAGCAAGCATTATACAAATTCAACGATTGCTACAACAAATTCAACACGTTCTTTGCTGTAATTTGGATCCATTTCCTTAGATCTATTCACTTTGAGTTCATGTTATTTTTAGATCTGAATATTTAAATAGTAATCATGATATGTATATAAAAATTGGATCTTGAATCAGTGCCTAATCAGTTCTATTATGACATATTCCTCTGATCTGTTCTTATATGTTTATATCGTCACCAAGTCTAATATTTTCATAACATGTCCACTCAGTTTTTATGCCTATTTCTACCGTTATGTTATTGATTCGTTATTTTGCATGTTCTGATTCTCTTCTCTCCCTCTATTCCCTTTTATTTTTGTATAGCCAGGCTACCTTCGAGCCTAGGCCTAAAGCTGAAAGATGCGAACGTGTGAAATTGGGAATGGTTGGGAAAGACATAAATTCTGCCATAATTGTTATTGGAAATTATGAATATAAATTTGGGCATAAAATTGGAAAATATATGAATATGGATTTGGGGGACATATTGGATAATATGAATATGAAGCTAGGCATATATTGGAAAGTAGGTGAACATGAATTTGGGTAAAAATTTGCATTGGAATGTGTAAATATTGATTTGGGGTATAAATTGGAACATATGTAATTATGAAATTGGGCATAGATTGTGACATACGCAAATGTCAATTTGGAGCATAAAAAGGAACACATATGAATATTGATTTAGGGCATGGAAACCTATAATTGAAATAGAACAATTGTAAATATGAATTGAAAGAGGGGCATGAAAGTCTATATTTGGAATAGGAAATTTATTTGAATATGCCTAAAATAATGGAACCGTAGTAATGCTTAGACACGAGGTTAGGTTGCAATAGTGGTGGAAGTCTTCCTAGACCCGACCGGCATATCCAACAGCTACTGATGTTGAACCTAATGTGAGATGTCTAAGTGCGCAAATACGAGACGTGCTCAGACACGAGGTTAAGCCCGATTTTTGGAATAAGTCTGCCCGGACTCAGCCGACATATCCAGCATCCACAAATGGCAGGCTTAATGTAGGAGGTCTAACATACTGTAACCATAAATAAAAATATGGTAATAGATCTTTAATACTTAACCTACTTGAATCCATAGGGATTGTATGAATATAAACTAAAGTTGGGGTTAAGAAAAATTAGGTGAACAGTGGGTGGGTTAAGTAAATCGGAGGGGGTGGGTAATATTTACATATATGTCCATAAACTTAACCCGATAAGGTTATGTAATTAAAGACACCTAGTGGTATACATAACCGGTAGAAATAATAAAGTTATGTAATTAAAAGACACCGTTTAGGGTAAGTATAACTTGTAAGGAAATGAGACAACTTGTGCAATAAGATAAGAGGTACTTAATTATAAATTAAGTAATCTAGAAGTCTGGAACTCGCTGATGTGAATAACATGCTTAGGCTTGTCCAAGGGACAAGAAGAAATTATAACATAAGTTATAATTAATGGGTTGAGAAACTTGTTAATGGGCCTTAGTTAAGAAAACTAAGTTAATAAGTAAACAACGATAAGTTGTAGTGACGGTGTAAATTGAATTTATGATTAAATGGGAAAGGAAGAGGAAAACTTATGAAATGATATAAGTTATATTTAATCAATGACATGTTAAAAAGGAAACATGTAAAATGAGACGTACTTAATTACACATTAAATAAGAACATGTTATTGTAACTATGGAATCAGACGATGAAAATATAAAAGAGATTGTGGATTATAGACCTTGGGCCACAATCTAGAGAATAACATGTTGTGGGCTTATTAATGAACTTAAAGGGGTTAGGTTATATAACCAAAATTAATAAGCAAGAGGAACTTGGTAACTTGATTAAGAATTCAATATGAATGGGAATAACCAAGTTAAAAGGAAACTGAGGAGGAAAAGCAAGCGCGTAATAGAATGATTAGACATAGGGTCTAACAACATGTTAAAGTGAGGCGCTTGGACCAGTCCGCACGTTTGAGGGTGAACAACCCAACGGGGTAGATCATCGAGGTGTTATAAGGCACGATGGGAGCTCACATTCATCTCATTGTTTTGACGACTCCAAAGGACAAGAAGGGGAAGCACGCGGCTTCCTGAGGTACGTAAGGTGCTCCTAGTAGTCCTTTGTGCGATGACAGATGTCTTAGGCTGTGCTCGCAGAGGTTGGGTCTGCGCGTAACTACTAGGTGGGTGGGCCTTGACTGCAGATGTAGCTATGCAGTCAAAATGCTGTGACGAGGTGACACCAGGGTGGTTCGGCAGTTGCCTCACGAGAAGGCAGAGAGTCACAACCAATAAGGATAGTAGATCGTCGCATACCCGTCATCGGCAACAACCGGGATGCGAAAAGACTAGAGCTAAACCCAAGATACCATTTCACCTTTCACTATCGAGGTACAGGGTTGAGGGGAGACGCCACATGGATGTTTAGATTGGTTGCTATAAGGGGCGGTCGCTTAGCTCTTGTAGTTTTACTAGTTGAGGGAGGGACGAGGTGGGGCCATAGCCACCATGGAAAACAGACCCTAGGAATATCTGTTGGAGGCTCTTAAAGGCGGGCCTGTACAGGTATGGAAAGGCTCTCGGCCGAGTTTCGTATTTCTTGTTTAGCCCTGCCACGGAACTTGGTGCACATTATAGGACGTGCGATTGAGGCATTGAGCTACACAGTACATACATGGGACAGTTTAGATACATGCATATCTTCTCTGGGTGGTGTATCGTAGACTAGAGGGCATTATTCCGATATGGAATTTGATTCGATCGATGGTGGCAGTCTGTACGCTTACGTAGCATAGTAATGATAGATATATACGGAACATAACATTGTTATATAGAGATCCGTACGTCACTCTGGCGTAGGATGAGGGACTGCGTTCATTACGGTGGAGACCGTGCGAGTGGTTTACCATGGGGTATATCTCAATATTGAGAGACAACTACATATGTTGTATTAGGTGAATCCATGGGAATGTAAATGGGTATGATGCACGGATAAGTCTTGACTTCTACTAACCTAAGTAACCTAATAATCAAGAAAATGTAATGGAATGGTATTGGTAGGGATCATTCTATTTTTGATATACTAGTATCGGTGCGAAGAAATGTATTTAAGAAGCGCAATATATCATGTTCATCTTATCTTGCTCAGTTCACACTTGTCCTTGTTATTATTATTGTTATTGTTATCGTTATCTTGTTCTTTCAGTTTTTATATACCTGCCATGATACTTTTATTTATTTATATTTATAAGTAATTGGCTCTCCAGACTTTATGTCTGACCCTTTTTGTTTCCTCTTCTGTCTCTTCCGTTTCACCCCCCAGGTTCTCTGGGTGGAAGTGCTTAGAGTTGATTTGGATTCTTTCAGCTTAGCTTGGATTTTGGATATAGATGTACCATTGTCAACTCTCTTATGGCTTCGCAAGGCAAATATGATTTTATGCTTTTATACTCTGATATTTTTGGCAAGACAGATTATTAATGTAATTGGTTATTTCAAACCTATGATGTAAACTCAGTATTTGGGACCATGATGTTTTGATTTAAATAAAGTTTTTAATTCCACAGCTATTTTACATGTCTGTCTTGTGATATTATATTATTATTTACCAATAACACTTCAAGAAACTTAATGAATTCTTTATAGAGTGACATTAACAGACGTGGGGTGTCACATTTGGTATCAGAGCATATGGTTATAAGATGGGATAAAATATTTTGAAAATGGTTTTCAAAAGGGTCTCAAAAACAAAGTATTTTAAAATAAAAAGTCAAAAGTCTATTTTTGAAAAGCATATTTCCCAAAGCCATAAGTACCGTCTCGATTCTCCGCTTGATTCCTTTTCCTTTTTGTTCGGGGAACCGTTTCTTCCCGAAAGAGTATCCATATTTCGACATGTTAAAATTACGATACATGTCAAAGGGCAAATAAGTGCCCAACCTTCATCTTTAGCTGCAGTGGTTTCTCCTGCGGCTTATTTTCTCTCGAGCCTCATAAGGATTTCCGTGCGATAAAGGCAACTGTCAGAGACTAGTTAGCATGTGGCAAGAAGGAGAATAAGTGAGTTGGGGCTAAGGAGCACAACCCAAAGATGAAAGAAAATGATGGCTTAAGAAGGAAATATAGATGAAAGAAGAAACGAGGAAATACCATAACTTTGGAACAGTGGGTCATCTGAAAAAGGATTGCAGAAAGAGGAAAGGCATTGTTACCACTTTGGTAAGGCGGGACACATTATTAAGGAGTGCCCAAAGAGACAAGGACAAGGCCAGAAGGAAGGGACTTCTAGGTGGCAAGCTAATGTTCTCATAGTTGGTGGAAAGGATAGGGGTAGGAAAGTTTCCATCGAAGGATTGATTTCTATTTCTGATCATCCGTTAGGATTCTTTTTCTGGCACTTCGCATTCTTTTATATCTGATTCTTTAGTTGAGTCTCTGCACCTAGGTACTAGTATGGTTTTGGATCCCGTTATTGTCTCAAACCCCAGTGGAGGTACGACTCATTTATTGATGATTTGTCAGGGTTTGAGAATCACTGTGTTAGGTGTCAAGTTTGATTACGATGCATATGTTCTTGATTTTATAAGATGCAGTTTGATTCTAGGATGGATAGGTTAGCCATATATGGAGCCATTCTAGATTGTGAGAGGAGAGTCGTTAGACTTCTGACTTGCCACAGAAAGACTCTGGAGATTTCTTATGACCCTAAAAGGGTCTGTCATGCTTAGTCTCCTAGAACCTCTTGATATATCTATCGATGATTTGCGATCTGTACCAATCGTTGTGAGTATCCTGATGTTTTTGATGAGGTTAGGGGTCTACCCCCGAGGCATGAGATTGGTTTTTACATATACTTGGTGGATAATGCAAAGCCTGTTGCATTGCATGTGCGACATATGACTCCTAAAAGAAAAGAGGGAACTTTCTAAGTAAGTAGGGGATCTACTTGAGAAGAGGTTTGATAGGTAAATTATATCGGAATGGGAAACCTATTGAAGACAGTCCTTGAGGAAGCCCATCATTCTAAGATGACCATACATTCAAGAGGTGATAAAGTGTATAGAGAAGGAAGCAATGATTGGACGAGTTCCGACTGGCATACTTGGATCTGAGGTTAAGAAATTGTGCAACAAAGAAGTGAAGCTAGTAAGAGTGCAATGGGGAAAGGGCCGCGAGAACGCTACTTAGGAGACTGAAGACAAGATTCGTGCTTCATATCCTTTCCTTTTCGAGAATATGTCCTTAACTTCTTTTTCCAAGTTTCAAATTAATACTTGTATCTATCATTTGAATATCTCCTATCGATCGAGTCTTTAGGTAGAAAACTAATGAATGTAAACATGCATTTGAGACATGTTATGTTTGATGGATGCAAGTGGTTGCTCATGGATGCATATACACACAATAGGCACTAGATCGGCTCAATCACTTACATTGTGCATATTGATGTGTGTACATTTTAATTTTTTTATGGATGAAAATGGGTGTATTGTTACATTGATGTTGCATTTGGATGGATGATTGTGCAACATATAGAACTTACATGTATTAGGATAATTTGCGTACATTTTGGTTACATGGCACGAACATACATTACATTAAGGAGGTCAACTGAATCAGTGGACCGCCTGATCTGTCGCATTAGTTTATGGACATATACACACACAATTGCATGTGTTCATAAAATCATTATAAATTCCTTAAGGACAATGGATGCCTATGATTGCTAGATGAATGTATGATTGTTGGGTGTTAGGATATACGTTCTTCTTAACTTAAAGATTTCGGGGACGAAATCCTTTGAGTAGGGAAGAATGTAACACCCCAAAATTTTAACGATATTAAAGACGATGAATTAAAGAATAATAAATTTAATAATCAGAACTAAGTGAAATGGACGGTGTCATTGCGTCCGTCTCGAAATTTTAGTCAAGATAGACATTTGGTTTGCGTGAAACGGACGCCGTATGAAGAAGTTATTAAGGTTTGAAGTTTGTATACATATAAGGAGCTTATATGTATATATATATTAAATTAATATATCCAGAAATATCGAAAATCAGTTCAAAAATCAAAATTCGCAAGGTGGGAGCTTGGGCGGGAATTTTTCTCATTGGGGTCGACCTACCTGAAGGGGTGTCGACCAACCCGTGGCTCTGGAAACTTCTTTCTGAACCTAGAAGATTTTGGAGCTAGATTCGTTGGTTCTACACTATATAAAGGACCCTAAACTTAGGTTTTATTCATCTAAAAATGGTGGCGATGGCGGAGCTCTAATGCAACGTAGATTGAACGGCCTAGTCTTCTCCAAAACCAATTCAGCAAGCATTGTACAAATTCAATGATTGCTACAACAAATTCAACGTGTTCTTCGTAGTAATTTGGACCCATTTCCTTAGATCTATTCACTGTGAGTTCATGTTATTTTTAGACTTGAATATTTAAATAGTAATCATGATATGTATATAAAAATTGGATCTTGAATCGGTGCCTAATCAGTTCTATTATGACATATTCCTCTGATCTGTTCTTATATGTTTATATCGTCACCAAGTCTAATCTTGTCATAATATGTCCATTCAGTTTTTATGCCTATTTCTACCATTATGTTATTGATTCGTTATTATGCCTATTCTGATTCTCTTCTCTCCCTCTTTTCCCTTTTATTTTTGTATAGCTAGGCTACCTTCAAGCCTAGGCCTAACGCTGAAAGATGCGAACGTGTGAAATTGGGAACGATTGGGAAAGACATAAATTGGGGCATAATCGGTATTGGAATTTATGAATATAAATTTGGGCATAAAATTGGAAAATATACGAATATGGATTTAGGGGACATATTGGATAATATGAATATGAAGCTAGGCATATATTGGAAAGTAGGTGAACAAGAATTTAGGTAAAAATTTGCATTGGAATGTGTAAATATTGATTTGGGGTATAAATTGGAACATATGTAATTATGAAATTGGGCATAGATTGTGGCATATGCAAATGTCAATTTAGGGCATAGACGGGAACACATGTGAATATTGATTTAGGGCATGGAAACCTATAATTAAAATAGAATAATTGTAAATATGAATTGAAAGGGGGGCATGAAAGTCTATATTTGGAATAGGGAAATTTATTTGAATATGCCTAAAATAATGGAATCGAAGTAACGCTTAGACACAAGGTTAGGTTGCATTAGTGGTGAAAGTCTGCCCGAACCCGACCGGCATATCCAGCGACCACTGATGTTAAACCTAATGTGAGAGGTCTAAGTGCGCAAATACGAGACGTGCTCAGACACGAGGTTAGGCCTAATTTGTGGAATAAGTCTGCCCGGACCCGGCCGACATATCCAACATCCACAAATGACAGTCTTAATGTGGAAGGTCTAACATACTGTAAACATAAATGAAAATATGGTACTAAATCTTTAATACTTAACCTAGTTGAATCCATATGGACTGCATGAATATAAACTAAAGTTGGGGTTAAGAAAAATTGGGTGAACAGTGGGCGGGTTAAGTAAATCGGAGGGGGTATGTTATATTTACATATATGTCCATAAACTTAACTCGATAAGGTTATGTAATTAAAGGCACCTAGTGGTATACATAATCGGTAGAAATAATAAACTTATGTAATTAAAAGACACCGTTTAGGGTAAGCATAACTTGTAAGGAAATGAGAAAACTTGTGTAATAAGATAAGAGGTACTTAATTATAAGTTAAGTAATCTAGAAGTCTGGAACCCGCTGATGCGAATAACATGCTTAGGCTTGTCCTAGGGACAAGAAGAAATTATAACATAGGTTATAATTAATGGGTTGAGAAACTTGTTAATAGGCCTTAGTTAAGAAAACTAAGTTAATAAATAAACAACGATAAGTTGTAGTGACGGTGTAAATTGAATTTATGATTAAACGAGAAATGATGAGGAAAACTTATGAAATGATATAAGTTATATTTAATCAATGACATGTTAAAAAGGAAACATGTAAAATGAGACGTACTTAATTACACATTAAATAAGGACATGTTATTATAACTATGGAATCGGACGATGAAAATATAAAAGAGATTATGGATTATAGACCTTGGGCCACAATCTAGAGAATAACATGTTGTGGGCTTATTAATGAACTTAAAGGGGTTAGGTTATATAACCAAAATTAATAAGCAAGAGGAACTTGGTAACTTGATTAAGAATTCAATATGAATGGGAATAACCAAGTTAAAAGGAAACTGAGGAGGAAAAGTAAGCGCATAATAGAATGATTAGACATAGGGTCTAATAACATATTAAAGTGAGGCGCTTGGACCAGTCCGCACGTTTGAGGGTGAATAACCCAACGGGGTAGATCATCGAGGTGTTATAAGGCATAAGGGGAGCGCGTATTCATCTGCTTGTTTTGACGGCTCCAAAGGATTGGATGGGGAAGCACCCAGCTTCCGGAGGTACGTAAGGTGCTCCTAGTAGTCCTCTGTATGGTGACAGATGTCTTAGGATGTGGTCGCAGAGGTTGGGTCTGCACGTAACTACTAGGTGGGTGGGCCTTGACTGCAGATGTAGCTATGCAGTCAAAACGCTGTGACGAGGTGACACTAGGGTGGTTCGATGGTTGCCTCACGAGGAGGCAGAGGGCCACGTCCAAAAAGGATAGTAGATGGTCGCATACCCGTCATTGGTAGCCAGCGGGATGCGAAAAGACTAGAGCTAAACCCAAGATACCATTTCACTTTTCACTATCGAGGTACGGGGTTAAGGGGAGACGCCACATGGATGTTTAGATTGGTTGTTATTAGGGGCGGTCACTTAGCTCTTGTAGTCTTTATTGTTGAGGAAAGGGCCGAGGTGGGGCCATAGCCACCATGGAAAACAAACCCTAGAAATATATGTATTTGGAGCCTCTTAAAGGCGGGTCGTACAGTTACGGAAAGGCTCCCGACCGAGTTCCGTGTTTCTTGTTTAGCCCTACCATGGAACTCGGTGCACATTAGAGGACGTGCGATTGAGACATCGAGCTACAATTACAGTACATACGTGGGGCAGTCTAGATACATGCATATCTGCTCTGGGTAGTGTATTGTAGACTAGAGGGCATTATTCCGATAAGGAATCTAATTCGATCGATGGGGGCAGTCCGTACGCTTACGTAGCATAGTAATGACAGATATATGTGGAACGTAATATTGTTATATAGAGATCCGTACGTCACTTTGGCGTAGGATGAGGGACTGCGTTTATTACGGTGGAGACCATGCGAGTGGGTTACCATGGGGTGTATCTCAATATTGAGAGATAGCCACATATATTGTATTAGGTGAATCCATGGGAAAGTAAATGGGTACGATGCGCAGATAAGTCTTGAGTTCTACTAACCTAAGTAACCTAATAATCAAGAAAATGTAATGGAACGGTATTGATAGGGATCATTCTATTTCTGATATACTAGTATCGGTGCAGTGCAGAGAAATGTATTTAAGAAGCGCAATATATCATGTTCATCTTATCTTGCTCAGTTCACACTTGTCCTTGTTTTTGTTATCTTGTTCTTCCAGTTTTTACATACCTGCCATGATACTTTTATTTATTTATATTTAAAAGTAACTGGACTCGCCAGATTTTATGTCTGACCCTTTTTGTTTCCTCTTCTCTCTCTTCCATTTCACCCCCAGGTTCTCAGGGTGGAAGTGCTTAGAGTTGTTTTGGATTCTTTCAGCTTAGCTTGGATTTTGGATATAGATGCACCGCTTTGACTTCTTGTCAACTCTCTTATGGCTTCGCAAGGGAAATATGGTTTTATGCTTTTGTACTCTGATATTTTTGGCAAGACAAATTATTAATGTAATTGGTTATTTCAAACCTATGATGCAAACTCTGTATTTGGGACCATGATGTTTTGATTTAAATAAAGTTTTTAATTCCGCTGCTATTTTACATGTCTGTCTTGTGATATTATGTTTTATTTACCAGTGACGCTTCGCGAAACTTAATGCATTCTTTATAGAGTGACATTAACGGACGTGGGGTGTCACACCAAGGCACAGATAAATGGCTAGGATGGAAGAGAGAGGGGGGAGAGAGAAAGGTTAGAAAAGCATTCCATGTTTTTGTGGTAAGCTATTTGTAGGCGAAAGCCAATAGCTTTCTCTCCTCTTTTTCTAGCAGATGCATAAATTAAGTAAACCCCTAAATATTTCCTTATATATCATCCTAATATAGTCAAACGTCTCTTTGACTCCTTTTGAGTTATTATTTATTTAATTAATTTTTGATTTCAAAATGTATCGTGTAACAACCCACAAATTTAATGATAATTAATTTAGTTATTTAATTAAATTTTCAAAATTGGAATTTTCGCAAACAATGAAATTTGACCATGAAACTTGCATTGTTGCCTATTCTGGTCAACTTTCAAGTTTCAAACTTGGTGAACGGAGTTCGTATGAAAAAGTTACGGACGAAATACAAAAATAGATGAAAAATAAATAAAACATGATATACATATATATATATATATATATATATATATGTATAAAGATAAATATATTTGTCCCCGCCTCCGTTGCCAGGTCGACCCATGCGGTCGACCGGGTGGTCGACCGCTGGATCGACCCCTGGTTGATCCGAGCAGTGGCGACTAGGATTTTTGTTTTATAAAAAGTAACATAAACAGACGAATCTTTATAAAATTCAATCTAACGGTTCAGAGTCATTTCTACGCCTATAAATAAAGGGCTAGACCCCTATGCTTTTGCTCATATTTTCTAGAGGAAGTAGAAAAACTTCGCCATTCCAAGTTCTCCAATCTCTTCTAAAATTCTAAATTATATATCTATTCAAATCAATAAACAAGAATTAGAGATATTAAATCTAGATCTGTGCAAAAGGGTTGGTTATACGAATAGGTTATTTATATTATCAAATTTCCTTCTTCTTTTCCTATTCTTCTTTCAGATTTACAAATCTAAATTTATTTGTAAATCCCCTTTTTAAATAAATTGTAGATCTGTAGGGTTCCGTCATTGTAAGCCTAAAAGTTGTGTTGAAATTCAGATTTTGATAGCTTTCGGGTGAGTGAGAAATATATATATATATAATTTGTTTGTGTTGAATCTAAATTATATGCCTAAAAGTTTTAGAATTATTAATTTTTTTGTCAAATATGAAATATTATGAATATAAATTAGGCATGGAATTGTAGGCCTTTCAATTAAATATTATCATCTTGCCTACACTATTCTTATATTATTGTACTTATTGTAAATACCTCTAATCTAAAAATCAGTTCCAAATAGTATTATTAGATGTGTAGTGTTTTATTCCAAATTCATAGGATTTGGGTGTTGATTTGTGTTTTGTGCAGTTTTGGTTAGAATAATAATCCTATTTGTGTTTGTGCAGTTTTGGATTTTACTTAGTTATTGTAAATATGCCCTTTCAGTTCTTTTGAAATAAAAAGGTGTTATTTGAAATCAACAAGAAATACAAACAATAAATATGTCCTATTTCTTTTGATTCGAAATATGCCGATATTCCTCTTTTATATATTTTAAGGCAAAATTTTACAATAATTACAGTTATTTACCTTTCTATAAGATTTTGAATCTTAAACAAGATTAAACACAAAAAAGGTCGTTTTGGTCGTTGTTTAGACCAAAACACAACGACCAAAACACAAATAGTAAATAATAATAAATTAAAATTGGTAACTACGTTAACTCTGCGCTTATAATATAAATATATATTATAATCTTAACCTTCCAAATCTACATAAATAACATTTCTGTATAATATTAATAAATGTTTGGGTTATGTGTTTGAATTTGAATAGTTTCTATTTTATGTGGATGTATACAGAAATATAACCCATCTTAAATGAAATTAAATATCGTGACCATTACAGCAATAAATGTGGAATTGATTTGTTATAAATAAAGAGGTTATGAATAAGGTAATAAACACTGTAACCATGTTTGTTTCGGTGAAATTAATCGAATAGGGAAGTAAATGCCTAAATGGGTACAATTTGAATTAAGATTAGGAATAGGAATTATAACTCCAACTAGGGAAATAAATAAGTAATATACATACATACATATATACACACAAGTATGGACTAAATAGAATTAAACATCTACATGGGAGTTACAACAATTAGATTAGAATGAAACTGATGTAAATGTCATTTAATAGGTTAATGAATGCCTTAGGAATAATAACGGTTAGAGTTTTAAATGGTAGAAAGTCTTAATAGTAATAATAAATGGAGTTAAGAGGGTTAATGGGGATTAATTGTCATAGTTGATGCTAAGTCCAATAAGAAAATGAATAATTAAACATCCTAGGACAGGATGTTATAGGTTTCCTTATTTTATTCTAGTTAATCTAGGATTAATATAGTTTGAAATAAGGAGACTTAGCAAGTTAATGATGTGAGATAAGTTACCTTATTCGACGGAAGTCTGCACTTTCCAACAGTCGGATATATGTACAACTAATGTGAGATATCATTAACCATAGGAGCCCATGATGATAATTAATTGCGTAGCGAGAATTATTTCCTAAAATAAGGTTTACTTCAAGTGTTGAGGTATTAAGTGGTTTTAGGGCCCACCTCCTATCCAAAAGAAGAAACCAAAAAGGAAATAATTTATAAGAGTAGCCTACTTATGGAATTAAGGTATACATTAGTGGGATCCACCTAATGGGTGTTAAGTGATTCGATTCACCCTTCCCCATAAGGGTAGAGTCATTGGGTCCACCCTTAAAAAGATATTAAGTGATTAGATTGCTCGCCTCTCCATAAATAAGAACTATTATAGGCTAATTGGGGTACGAGATTGGTAATCTCCATGATAATCTGCTTCCTATGGTACTGAATGACTGAGGTTAGAGTCTGCCTTGGGAAAAGGTATTAAATGACCGCTACGGAGGTACCATAAGTCTGCCTATCCTGCAGGAAGTAGAAAGTGACTAGGGGATTATCCAATAAGGTTTGTTTGATGTTAACACGGGGGTACACCAGGGGAAGGTCATAAATGACAGTTATTCGTTTACCTATCTTGTAGGTAATAAGTGACTGCTTATTATCCCATACCATATGCGGGGCTTGGGTATACGCGTGAATGACGGAAGACTTAAATTAGTAGGACTTAGTGCTAGTGTTCGCTAATTTATATTAATGTAGGGTAAACCACCGAATAAGACATTAAGTACCAGTATATCCGCCATTGTCTTAAGTGATTGAAAGGATCCACCTTTATCTTATATTAATAGTGAGGTCTTAGTAACTATATCAAATAATTTACCTCCTTATGACTTATTAAGTAGTTGGAGAGTCCGCCTCTTAATTTTCGGTAGTTGGTTGAATGGTGGTTTAAAGGCTTCATAATTATGCGTAAAAGTTCTATCTCTGTATTGCGATATCGCTATGTTTGGGGAATACTACCTTGGGTATGGTAGTCATTCGTCATGCTTAAATCTTCTCAAGGTTGGGTTAGATCTACTAACCTTGTTAGATATATGTTTTGGTGGAGACCGAACGAGATATATTTGTGTACTATAGACAGTGTTACGCATTTTCTACTCACTAGGAGGTCCATGACTTGTTTTTCTGACCCTCCCCCCATAACAATTCTCAGGTTTATCTCGAGGAAGGCAAGTCTTAGTAGGTGTCCAATTTGGTTTTCGGTTCTCATTCTCTCATGCTCGATATCGATGTGGCGATTAGCTTTAAGGTAGTTGCCTTAGTCGGTATTAGTTATCCTGTCTTATTTCCGCTGTGAGTTTATTTTATTGTACAATGATTATGCTCATGCTCATTATTTGCAGGTACTAGATTTGTAATCCCCATGCTTGGATGAGTTTGAGTTTTGATTTTTATCGAAATTCGGGCTTAGAAAAGTGTGAAGTGTTATAGATCGAATAGTCATATAAATTTTATACATCATTCTCCCCGATTTTAAGCCTAAAATAAACTATTAAAATTATCCATAAGTATTAATAAAAAATTATATTAATTTGATACTTGTTAACAACATTATAAGTTACTTTTATCCTCGAAATAACTGCCAACAATGTTGTAGTTACAGTCCCTAAAGTGAAGTCGATTCACCATCAACATTTGAATAACTTAAATACCGAACTTTATACATACTTTGCCAAAGCACAATATAGGATCAAGTTCAATGCTTAACAAATAATTTAAGAAAAAACACATTTCTAATCTAATATAAGCTCATCTAGGAACTACATGTTGTGCAATTTTGTTCACTACGACACTTGGATTTCTAGAGTTTAGCCTAAAGTTGATAACTCTGTTAATGTATGTATTTATTGCATATGTATCATTAAAACTTTCGATTCAATCCGATAATGTTCACCAATTAATCAATATATTGAATGGATTTTGATTTTAAGTTGATTTGCCCATTATAGTGATATGGACCTTCCATAACAAAGGAGAAATCCTCTCTTGAGTAATGTTTCTTTTCATGTAATTCACAATGCACCCAAACATGAATATAACACGGTTACCATTACCATGCCATGCAGTTGGCCATAGTCATGTTACATTCTATCCAGCTACTCAAGATCAACCATACTTTCAAGCCTGAAGATTGTTATATGTCATCACCTTGAGATCTTCAATTTTGACTTATTTACAATAACCTATAGAAAATTATCGTTGGATCTTTTTGTGTTCATTCCAAGCAATCACAAGTACGAAGCTTCTTGATGCCCTCCAAACATTAATGATTAAGTTATATGTTTTCTTGATATTTCTTGACTATGAATATTATAAAAAGTTGTTTCAATTTTATATTAATTCAGCATTCACGGTTACGAACTCATACACATCTGCAATCGATAAATCACCACTCCTAAACATTTTCTACTTATATGTGTTTTAATGTCATTAACTTATTACATATATCATTATATGTCAGACACAACTAATAAAAAAAAAGAATCAAAAGCATGTCTTATCTAAAAAAAATCGCTATAGAGCTAAGATTGCATAATAGTCGCATAATCATCGTAGGATGCACCCTTTTTTAAAACATGAAGTAAAACTACGTTGAATTTTGAGATAGATTTAATAATAACAATAATAATACTATTATTATTATTATTATTATTATTATTATTATTATTATTATTATAGTAGAGAAGATGACAAACACTTTGTCCAAACCAATTAAAACACTTGCACATGATGCAAAAGATTAAGGGTGTGTTTGGTTCACATTTTGAGTTTTCAATTTTGGGTTTTCTTAGTTGTTTTCAATTTTTCATTTTGAATATTTTAACTATTTCTCAATATGCGTTTGGGTGTCCTTTTTCCAAAAACAAGTTTTCAAAATTGAAAATTGAAAAATGCGTTTGATTTGAAGTACGGTTTTGAAATTTTGAAAATTTTCATTTTCATTTTGGCAATTCAAACAAAATTTTACGTTTAAAGTATCAATTTGTATCTAATTTTATGTTTAAAGATTCAACATCCCTATATAACATATATTATTCTTTTTTCGTGTTTGCATGAACATACTACATGTTGTAAATCAAGCAAAAAAACAAAACGAAATTCAAAGATAAAGAAGTTGAATAAAAGCAATCGTGAATATATCAAGCTGCTAATTAAAAATTGATAATAGATAAAAGATAATAAGTTGAATTCTAAACATCATAATTAAACATTAAAACGATGATAGATAAAAGATAATGATTAAACAGGTTTTTTTGTGGTCAAAACGCACTTTATAAACGACAAACGATTTGTTACTGTTTTTTTTCCTCTTTTTAAATATATTGATGTTTATCATATAAACAACAATTAGTTCAATGTTTATTTTATAAACGGAATTAGATTCCCCTGTTTAAATATCTTTACTTGATAAAACAAATTCGTTTGAGGAGGGAAATAAAGTGAAGCTGCATCTCCAAGCTGTTGGAGATGCTCTAAGAGGTACAAGTAATGTTGATAAAAGTATTTTAACAGATCATTGCTTCAGACTTTGAGAGAAATTAAGTACATGGTCTAATCCTTCATATTGCAACTTCAAAATCAGTGTAATAAACGTGCATTAGTAAAACATAAAACATCTGTCTGTGCAAGAAACATCCATTAGTAGAACATAAAATAACATTAGTCCAAACAAGCTGTTAAACCCAATCACAAAGATAACACTCCCAAAGGTAATGAATCGCGGCATGATGCAGTCTCATATTCCAACCCAAATCAAACCAAATTTATTCCCTTACTACACAAACGCCAGCAGAAGCTTTTACCCTAAGGACATGGCCCAAGAGTTGATCCACAAAGGCACTTGTTATGAGAAAAATATTGCTTGTCTAACGTACTAATGGATCCACCTGCAGATATAGGCCCCACAGTTCATTATAACTCACATCAAAAAATGTCAACTGCTTGAGCTTTGTAATCTGTTGTGATATGCTCCCGTACACCTTATTATGATCCATAGTAAACTGTTGCAGCGTCAACGAAAACACAACTTTGGAGAAATTAAAAGCAAGTTCATTGTTATGTAGATATATACACAACTCCTCCTTCTCTCCAAACAAAACATATGCATTGGTGAACTTATTAGTCGAAAGGACAATTTGTTGAAAGTTAATACTACCCATGGATGTAGGGACAACTGCAGTTAGGTTATTCCTATCGACACTAAAGTAGAGAACAATATCATTTATGGTTATGTTGCTCAAAAAGGCTTCAGGAATGGGACCGAGAGCATGTTGTAATCCAGATCGAAGCTTGTTATCTTTGCGCCTAAGCAGACGGGTAGCCGCCTAGTCAAATTGTTGTTGAAGAGGATGGCAAATCTTCCAATACATCACCACCGATTATCTTAGCTACACCCTATCGCAACAATACATCACCACCGACCATCATAAATCCACCAGCACATCCATCAGTACATCACCATCAACCTTCCATCCTCAAACCAACAATTTTCATCATCAACCAGTAACAACCTATCACCCATTTGCACTACACAGACTAACTTTCAAAAATCGTGCGCCTTCCTTCACCATATTGCAACATAACCCTGCAAAACATCCCCCTATACCCTCCTCACAACATGCTCCAAGCAGTGATGAACAACTAAAAACCAACACTACATTCACCAAACAGCCTATTTCACTCCAACCAAGCATCTTGAAATTTACTTCATCAATAAACACTTACTCAACCTCCTCACAAGAAATTGGCTCAACCACATTCGACTTCTGCCACAAACAAAACCCCACGCAAAACCCTGAATTCAATACCCAAAACCAACAACTGTAGTAACCCAACATCAACGAACACCGTACCATCGATCACTGCTCCTCCTCAAAATCTCCTCCCCCTTCATCTAATCGAACCGAGTGGCACTACAAAACTCCCAGCCAGTTCAATTCGCAACAATTTTTTTTCTCTTCTTTTTGATTTTTGAACTTGGTGATTCTGATTTTCGCCCCTAGTCTTTTATTTGGGAGATCGCTTTTTATAACCACAAAGTAAAATTGAACCAAACGAAGTAAGAAATCACAAATTTACCTGTTGTTGTTGACGATAGGCGAATTCGGGAGAAACAATTTTTTGTGGCCATAAAAAAACCTAGGTTAGTAACATGTTCGGTTGCATTTTGGTGTTTGGGTTTTGAATTTTTAAGTGGGCTTCAAAATGGTAGAAACAAAATAATTTTGTTTTGAGTTTTCTTCGTTAGACCCATTTTTAAAAATAATAATTTTTCAAAATGATAAAGGAAACGAGTTTTCATCGTTTTTCAGAACTAAAAATTGAAAATGATACGAAAATGAGAAACAAAATGCACCCTAAAGTTTTTGATTTCTACTTTGCGGATCAAATCCGTTTGCCATAAAGTATTCAATTTTGAAAAATATACAGTAGAGCAGGAAAAAGCAGTAAAAAAAGGTGGTAGAAGAGATCGGGGGGCACAGGGGCAAAGTAAAACTTAATTAGGGCATTGTTATTGACACTCCAAGTATTGTTAAGGGGAGATCAAATTTTAAAAACACTACAATCATAAAAAAAGGTTAAGAAGAGTCATGTATTTAATTTTTTGCGTTCCCTTTTTTACCCTGGTAATAACATCAATTATCATCTCAAAATCCCAATCAATTTTGAACGCATAAAAAACCAAATCCCTAAATTATTTGCAAACAAAAAAAAAGCAGTCGTTTGTGGAGAAATAATGGTGCGAACGAAAAATGTGAAACGGTACTAGGATCCTAAGATAGTGGAGAAACTGTTGACAAGGTATGTGAAATCGATTGTATAATGTCCTGGAAACGATGAAAGTTAGGGTTTCTGTTATGTTAGTCTCGAGAGCTGAATGCCGTAGTGTCAAATTTTGTTCGATGGAAGATAGTCATTTTGTTTTTTATCGATTTGTCATTGCCGAAATAGGTGAATTATTGTATAGCGACATGAACAACATAGGTTTGTCGTATTATATATTTTGGTTTGACATTGTTCACCGTTTTTGAATTTTGCATTCGTTGTCGGGTTGTCGAAGTGGGGGTGTATCGACAAATTCGGCGATGGGATACCATGTAAAAAAAATTTGTTTGGTATATGTATATCGATTTTCTATGAGTAATATATTATCATCTGATTTGATGCATATCGATGATGAGATTATTAATAATTTGGTATATAAATCTGATGCAGTTCGACTAATATACCATATATATAATTCTTATTTTTTGATTAACAACTAAAAAAGAGATTATTATAAAAAAAAGTTAATTTGATAAAATAAACTTTATTTGTTAAAGGGAGACTCTCTATACTGATACTCCTAACATTTTTTTTTTTTTTTTTTTTTCTTAATTGACCCTTAGTCCTTGGAGTGTAAAATTTTCCTTGATTATTCTTTCAGTTAGAAGAAGCCGAGCAGCAGCATTTCCTATCTACAATGAACACGGTCGCAAATACCCGCCACAATCTTCACTTCCTCTTGAAAAGAAAAGATAAATGGCGACAGCTTCTTCATTCTCTTCTTATTTTCTAACTTCAAATTTCCCCAAACGAAAGTTACGTTTAAGAACCTCAACCTCTCTCGCTTCTAGTTACAAATCGAAACCTGGAGTTAGAGTTCTGAATTTGAAGGCGACCTCTTTCCGGTCAAAATCGGGAGTGATTGCCACGGATTCAATTGTTGAGACAGATGAAAGTTACAAGAGAGAAGGGGGTGTTGAAGAAGAGAGAGTTGTGTTGCCTACTAATGATTCTTCTGAGAAGTTGCTACGAATCAGACATACGGTAATGCTATGCATCGTTGAAATTTTAGTTTACTTGTCTAATGTCTAAGAGCATGCAAAAGTAGCGTATCTGAGTTTGAGAAACCCTGGTTTAGAAGTTAAATTGGCCAGACAACTATGTTGCAGAGATTAAAATTTCTACGCTTTTAAGATAACTATTAATAAACATGTACACGCTAGCTAAGCTAGCACACTGTTAAAGGAATGGGATTTGGACCCAGTCCCGATTAATAATTTTAATACCCAAATATACCTCCTTTCTAGTTTTATGTAAATTAGGTTCCAACGTGTCTCTCTCTCTCTCTCAGTCACTTTTTATTGTCAAATCCGTATTAGTATTTTACATTTTATTTTTATTTTAAATTTTAAAATGCAACAAATTTTGTAGAAATATTATATTAGAGGACTTCTTTCACCATTAAATCACCAAATTTGTTGTCTTTTAAATGATATATGTTATGCATATGTAAGTATCTAGTCGTTGATTTTTCTGAAAAATTGGAAATTCTGAATACTAGTATAACCGTATAACGGTGGCAAAACCGACTTTGTTATGTTATACAACTGATAAAAAAATTTACTTTGTTGTAGTTTTCTAATTATTTGAATCTATTTATAAATGACAATATATGAAAGAATTTACTTTGTTGTAATTTTCTAATTATTTGAAACTATATACAAATGACAATACACAAAAGAAAAATATCAAACATATTATATACTTAATACTAAATCCTACAACGTTGAATGTACAACAACTCCAAATTTTATTATTATAAATTATCTACAAACTTACAAACAAGGAATGCAACATTCCATCCAAATTACAGAACCTCCATCAACCAACTTGGACAATGTGTAAATGCCATTCTTATGTTGCATCTCCATTGCTTATATCAGAACTGACATTCGGATGATAGCTTAATAATTAAATATTAAGACAAATTAAAAGTATGAATTGTTGAATCAAAATCAAAGTAATCTGGGATGTGTGTATAGATCCCATGTATTTCAACAGTTGAAAAATTAAACTAGTTAAAATGCACCTACCTCATCATCTTAAGAGTACATATTCATGATCCTGTAAACTGAATTCTAAAAATTGGAACTCTCTCCATATATGACAAATGAAGGCATTATTTTTAATACTTGTCATCTCTCATGAATGAATTCTTGGTTACTGTACGCATCCTAATATCAGAACTATATATTAATTAAAAATTAATAAAAACAACAATGTCCCGCATGCTTTTAAATTCAAATTCTAAAAAAAGGTAAATATCAAGTTTAAGTGGCAACTAAATATTATGATTGTGATACAACATGATTTCTTTTCCTAACCAACACATGAAGATCGTAGACAAATTGTAAGATAACATTTGGTTTCACATGCTTCAAGAAATTTTGCGACATTACCTACAGCTCATGCGAACTTTGGAAAAAACGCTCGGCTTGAATCCTGAATACAAGCAACTCAGATCAGGTAATGGACTGTAGTACTAGCGAGACATTATGACACACAAAACGCTAAACCTGTTGATAAAAGGAAAGATTGAGTCCAACTCCAAATAGCCTTTCGAAAAATATAAGCAATGCAGTTTCAGTAATTGTTAACCTTGTTGCTCCTATTGAGGCTAATTTTTTAACTCCCTTACCTGCCACACTTTGCTTCTTCAAAAATGCAGCTGAGAAACCTGATGCCCCATACCTGCACGAAAACAATCCTGTAAGTTCAACTACTATGACAAACTGGTAGAATCATAGTAAGAAGCAATACTGATTTTTCTTTTGTTGTGTCTAGAGAAACTAATATTGATTTTCATGCAGCAATTCGACTATGCAAAAAAAAAGAGCCCTAATTTGGTTGCATGTGATAATTGTGCTAGCATAATAATAAGAAAATAAATGGCAGTACATAATTTTGAGTCATAGTCCTGTGCTATTGATATTCCTCACTGTTGAACTTAAATCCCCATGCAGCAAAACTAACCCCTTATACCTTCCAACTCTCTTTCCTTGTGCAACAGCAATATCTTCCCCCTCCATGTTATCATCCATTTTTTTATATCAGAACACAGTGTAGTCTTGAATTGAATTTATTTTTTCTCAACACATGTATCAGGGCACAATTTGCCGGCATCAAGCATAATGCCATGCTCAACAGGAAGCCGTCATTGCGATTTATGGAAAAAAAAATGTATTAAAGCATATATACACAAATGTTCTATATACATGCATAATTTCTGTAAAACAGCCAATATCAATGATAACGAATGGAGCAATCATCCAAAACAAAACTATATTAATAATAATAGAGGATTTAGTACTAAAATGAAATGATGTCAATAATTATGCACAATGTATTATATCATGCATCATGTGAATAGAGGAATTGATCGATCCAAGGACACAAAAGACAAGAATACGTCATTATTCAACTTTTTCCTATATTTTTTCTATGTCTGTTCGTCTTTGGCTCTGTTGTTTTTCCCGGCTTTCTGCTGTAGATTTACCATCTTATAATTTAGTATGACGTTATTTTTTATTTGCTAATCAACCTCAAACCATGATCCATTTTCTCAATAACCTATGGGCAGATGAGTCAATATTTAGTATGAAATGAACGCTTTGTACGCATGAAAAGGGGGAAACCCAACATGAATACGTTCTCATGAAGGAACATAAGATTGACAAGAACAAGCATATTACCTTTATTTTAACATACAACTGAACTACAGTCCTAAATCACATACTCCGAAACTTAAATCTCGATCAAAATTTAGCACTTTCAGTTCAGTAATAAGACCATGACATTTCATAGATAAATTAAGTACATAGAAGGAGATTAATGCATGGGAGCTTCTCTAATAAAGAGAACCAAAATATGTGACTAATCTGCATGTTATATTGTTGTGTTATATCATACAATTAAAAACCACAAAGTTTAGAAGAAAATAAAGTATCATGTGCCAATCATGTATGCTTCAATCGTTCTAAGAAGAAGAAAAGAATAAAGCTATAAAATAATAGTTGTGAAATCATCAACAAAATTTAGTACCTGCTACGTCCTAAACCATCATCAACTCTAGTACCTGCTACGTCCTAATATTTTGTAATATCATTTTGAAGTGTAAAAAGGGAAAAACTGTTACGCACATTTAAATTTTACAATGATTCACCCAAAACAAAAGAAAAAAACACTGACTTGCATCATTAAACCAAATTTAACAGTTGGATTCACATATTACTAAATATCGAACAAATCTTCCAACAAAATTAAATTATGAAGTTTCACAAATCTCAAAGAGGTAAAATATCGTTATAGTCATTATTACTTTTGCAGTAAGGATATTATATAACCCTAGAGTGTTACCGAATTGATTATAATATGAAACAGAGTTTTGAATTATTATTGATATTGGTTGTGTGATGTTTTTGGTTTAATACCAGTTCTCTTGATGGTGAGATTTTGTCTTTGATAATTACAACAAAGGTTTGAACCTTGAAATATATGCATTTTCAGTGGTGCTAATTTGGGAGTGCCCTTTTTTGTGATAAAGTAGTTTAGAGATTAATCTTATTAGTCTAGTGGAGTCTGGTAGATTTGTCACCCTTGGGATTGCATTTGTTGAAATCATTGGTTAATAGATTCATTATTAAATTGTAAATGTAAATATTTCATTCTCTAGAAACTTAATAAAAAATCATGAAGTTAACAATCTTTCATTTTAGTGGAAATTTTGTCAAAATAGTCATGGAAAAAATTATTATCTCAGAGGGGTTACATTCTTTTTGTTAAGTCCAGCATCATTTATTATATGTCCGTAAATGAAAATCCTCTTTCAAGAATGCACTTGGGTTAAGTTCAGCACCATTTCATAAAGCCAAACCTACCTGTTTACACATATTGTGCTTTTTAGATATAATTTCTTCCTCTAAGTTATTCAGTTATGTTATCTATAGATTAGAAAGATCATATTACGTTAAATGGCATAGTTTGAATGATGCTATAATCATCATCTCTGATGATATCCAGATTATTTTTTTATTGATTTTAAATTCATATTGAATATTTCTCATTTTATGTAATTCAATAGCAAATATCCACGGATGGAAGTTGCTTGTGCAGAACCTATATTACGCTGCTCACCCGTTATAAATGAGAAAGTGAATCTTATAACAATCGATTTCACATATCGCATTATTATAAGAAATGATCATGGTGCTAAAATTATCCATTCTCTATGGTCTTAATTTTTTTGTTAGGTATAAAATATAGCTTCATTCATGAAAAACTAAATTTACTTTATGTACCTGCTGTGAATGCATCAAAGGTAACTTTAAATACTCGTACAATCAAAAGCAATGGAGCAGGGACGTAGCCCCCCCCGGGGGGGGGGGGGGGGAGTGGGGGCGGTGCCCCCCTAAATTTTAAGAAATATATTTTTTTATACCGATTTAAGCAAAATGACCACTTTTAAGGCATTTTTATTGATAATATAAGACATTATACGTTGAAATTACGGGTAAATTGGTGTAAATTTTTTTTGGCCCCCCTTGGCCGATTTCCTGGCTTCGTCCCTACAATGGAGTGAGGCGAGTCCCCGTTTCGAGTAGCACTCTTTATCTTAGGAGAACACAGTAGGTAAATATAGCAATATCTAATAGTATTGTGCAGATCTTTTAAAAATGATTATTTCTCGTGAAAACTTATTTTAGAAAATAAGTCATTTTTTTACTTTCAAAATTTAAGTAAATATTTTAACCTTTGTAAATATCATGCATTTGTGATTTATAATTACACGTGTCATAGGTGTTGGTATGTTTGATTAAAAGAAAATTTCAGTGGAAAAAATCTTGGAAAAACCAAGAAGTTGGACTAGTAGATAAAAATTGACCATAGACACAACAGTAGTGTAATTGGGTAAGAAAAGCGACTCTCACATGTTATGGCGAAAAGGTTCAGTCCTTGCCAACTAAATATTATTGTGCAAATAAAAAAGTACCACGAAATCTATAACAAAGGTTGAAATTATGATTTCAGACAGTTAAGTCGTTTAAGTGGAATGACGAGTGGTATAAAATACTGCATATCACTACAACATGGAAGCACAAGATCTAACTATAATCAAATAGAATACTTAAATTACTACATATAGTGAAGGAGATATGCTCACTTTGTACAAAATTTGTAATCAAAATTCAAATTAAAAAAAAAATCTAGTGTTAATGCATCAAATGGCAATTTAAAGCTTGCATGCTTACTGCTTACACTCCTACGATTATGGTGAGTAACAACATTATTAAGTTACATCGTATGTTACACTTATTAGTTTAATGTTTGTGATAGACTGCATTGTACTTCCAGTTGACAAAATATCCCACTCGCCAATTAGAACAAGTCAGCATACAAAATATCTCACTTGCATAAATATTAATTTCAATTTCAGTAAGGTAAGAAACAAGCATCCGAATTATATCCTAAAAGTATATCAACCAATATTTTTTTTTAGCACTGAGCGGAATGTAATAGAAAAAAATCAGATCGTCGCTAAAACAATTGAAGTTGAAGAAAATTTCAAACTGGAATGATCGAAAAGAAGGATTCGGATGAAGAACTTAAAAATAAGAATCGGAGAGGAAACAGGAATAAGTACCAAATGGAGAGAAATGGGGAGTGGGTAATACGGTGGAATACGGCAGAGAGAGCGTAATAGAAAAAAATCGGATTGTCAATTGAAGTTGAAGAAAATTTCAAACTGGAGTTATTGGAAAAAAGGAATTGGATGAAGATATTTCTGCTACGAAGAAGGAGAGGAAAACTACAAGGAACGTGAAAGGCGGAGTAATCTTTCTTCGCCGGTTTAATAGAAGGGAGATTGGATATTATAAGAAAAACGGAGAAGTAGAGAGAAAGAGCCGGATAAGGAAATCGTCGAAGAAGAAGGGAAGGATCCGAACGAAAGACATGGCAAAAGAAGATAGGAGTATTGCCGGCTTCAGACGGACGGAAGTTTTTGTTGGGCAAGTTGGATTAGGAGAAACCGACAAAGTCGGTTTGATAAATAACATATTTATAACAGCATCATTCAAATGCAACTATAATTGCATAGTCAAATCTATAGGTTCAAATAATAACTGCATTTGGTATTTGGTAGGCAGTTAAAATCAATTTTGTATTTGATACGCAGTTAAATTATAACTGCGTTTTCTTAATGCATATAAATAATAATTTAACTGATTGAATAAAATTACCAAAGACAGCAAAAATTATTAGTTCACCACAGAATGCAGCTAAGATATTCAAATGCAACCGTTATTGCATAATTAAAAAAATATAGTTAAATAATAATTGTGTTTGATTAATGTGGTTAAACTAAAACTGCATTGAGTTTGAATTAATCATAAAATATGACCAAAATTATTAATGCATCACATAAATATTCAAATACAAACAGGAATAACTTAAAAAGTGCTATTAAATTATAAATCGTTTTCCTAATGCAGTTAAATTATTATTATATCACATAAACTTAGTTAAAATCTTCATGTGCATAATTCAAAGTACGCTGTTGAATTGTAACTGCATTTTCTTAATGTTGTTTATTTATAATTACATTCTGATTGAATAAAATTTTTAATTTTAGCCACAATTATTACTGTATCACAGAAATAGAGTTAAAATTTCAAATGTAGTTAAATCAATTAAAAATGCTATTAAGTTGTACTGCATTACTTAATGCAGTTATATTACAACTGCATCGGGTTTGAACAAATTATGAACAAGTCATTAAATACAAGCAAAATTATTACTGCAGTTATAATATTCAATTACAACCAAATTGCATAATTTGAAAACAAACTGCATTCAGTTTGATTGAAAGATAATAGCTGCATTATCATAATGCAGTTCAAACAACTCCATAAAGGTTGCAGTCATCCAAACAAATTTAGTTACATAAATGTGTTGCACAATGTGGCGACACAAAATAATTGCATTGCCTAAATGCAGCTAAAACTACCCTATAAAATTATGATTTTCAACAATTCAATTTTTTTTTAATATCAACAAGTGGAGAATTTATTAATTTTGTGGTTTCATGGTGAAGGCGATTCTTAAATCTGACTTATCTAAAAAAGTTACCATGTTTTAAATATTGGAATTAATGAGTCAGCAGATTGTGGTTTTAGTTAGGTGTGACATTAAAGGAGTATGGAATTGATTTATAAAAAAACTATAGATATGACCTGCTTTACATATAAAACAACAAATAGGAACACAAAATTAATATTCCATTTGGGAAACTACCTGGTTATTCACAAAACTAGTTGATCAATGTGAATAGTAGTTTCTTTATGTTTTAAAGATCTTATATGTTTTCCTATGACTTTTATTTTCATCACGCACAGATACTATATTATTACACATCTGGATAATCTGTAAAAAGACAAAAAAAAAAAAAAAAAAAAAAAGAAAACAAAAATAAAAATAAAATAAATAAAGCATCTTATAGATAATCTAGTGGAAACCACATCCATCTTAATCTTTTCATTTGTGCATCTAACTAGCTCAAGAAAAATAATAATCCAAATAGTGAGTTAAACTAATATCTCAATCCTTTTCGAGATCAACTTTCTTGTTGTTTTTGCCAAATGAACCAGTATTGCACTGAGTGAGGGGTTCATGGTTAGAAGAATAGTCAAAGCGTAGATTATAACCCAATAATAAATTTGAAGTACCAGTTGCACAATGATGAGTAGCACATGACATACCACTTGCATGATAAATCTATGCATTCTCATACTCACTCCATCAACAAAATTAGTGGACAGCCCCGTCAAGAGCTACTTGCAACATCTCACTGTTACTTGGTTCGAAGAGGAGGTAATAACAGGGAAAGGGGATCAGACATCAAGGCGTGGAGGAAAAGAAGTAAGCAATGTCATGAACACACAAATCTCCTCAGTGCAAATAAGAGTGCTAGCTGGGGGAATAATTGGAACCCTGTGTTTCTATTTCTTAATAAAGGATATAGGTTTCACTTTGTTGTGAGCTTTTAGCAGTGGAGGATTATGTGTGAGATGGCTTGGCATGGATTTAGAATGAATGGATTTACCATGATCATTTTGTAGGAAGCACAGATGTTAGGCTTTCGGTCATAAGACATTTCAACATGGACTTTAAACTTGTTTGAGAGATAGACAGGGATAGTTGAAGGTATTGTTTGGTTTGTGCTTGCTTCATTTATGGTTTTAGCTTATTCGAACTGTTGTGGGACAAGTTTATAATATGAAATTCCGTTCTAGGGCAAGTTTATATAATGAATTCGAGGGACTTAACTCATATTTCGAAATGCTGATGGTCCTTTAGAATTGAAAATTTAAAAAATAGAGACCTTATCTAAGAGACCTGGTAACATGATTAGCATTGAATATTACTGTTATGCAAATACAAAATGATTTTTATCAAAATATAAAATGTATTGCAATTTTAAAAGCCATCACCTAATTTTCAGGCTTCAGACGAAATACCTATTTTTTTGGCTTTCCAATGGCAGTAAAATCCTTTTGTTCAGGGTTGGTTTGAACCAAGGTTTAAAATTCCGTTTTCCGTTTCCGTTCTGGACACAAATTGATTTTAAATTTCTGGTTCCGTTCCAGTAATTTCGGTAATTCCGCTTTAATTTCGGTCTGATAATTCCGATTCCTTTTTAAACCAAAAGAGGTTAAATATCGTTATAAATGTTCAGTACTACCATAAACAATGTCGTATACTGAATTTTAGACAAAATACATGCTTCAATGGAAAATA
The DNA here is from genome assembly GCA_030737875.1 of Allium sativum. Classification (NCBI taxonomy): domain Eukaryota; kingdom Viridiplantae; phylum Streptophyta; class Magnoliopsida; order Asparagales; family Amaryllidaceae; genus Allium; species Allium sativum. The sequence continues at coordinate 223,510,819 of CM060924.1, forward strand.
TACAAAGTTCTTCTATACAACTATTTGACGGAATTTATAAATTTAAATGATTCATTCTACAATTAATTCTACATAAGTTTCTAATTCAATGGAGCCCGGCACACATAAAAACTGAGTACTAAAAATAAAGTGCTTCCTATCATGTGCTTTCTACTTCAAGTCTTCCTCCATCCTGCCATCTGCTTTCCGTCGTATGTTACTTCCTAAACGAAGTCCATGCCCTAACTTCATAATCTCAAATTTCGAAATTGATGGCTATAAAATTAAATCTCAGATCAAAATGCTACGTCTCTTCTTTATCTACACTCCAGTTCATCTTACTCAACAATTGGGGTTTTTTTTGGTGCAAGATTTTGATGCTATCAGCCGAAACCGGATTATTCATTTAATTTTGTCTCGGCCACTGCCGACAGCGGGACGAAGTGGTCGGAATTCCGGCATGCCGGACGGAATCTAAAACCATGGTTTGAACTCTTCTTTGCTAGTTAGAGTATCTTTCTTATAAATAATTGGTTTTGAAGCGCGCTTTTCCTGGTCTGATCATGAAGTTTCCAAAATGCCCTTCCATGTAAATAGAAGGTCGAGAGTTTGAATCCGACCATTAATTTTTTTTTAAAATATATCTTCAATATAAATTTCAAACATAAACATGGCTACAAGTTCAAACATTATTTCAACAAAAAATATCTAACTTTTTCTCTATGTTTTCAGTTATTTTTGTTGAACTACATTGAAATTAATTTTTTATTGATTTAATGTAGGATTTTATATGCACATACCTCACACATGCCAAAAAAACTTCGTTCTAATAATTCTAATTTGTGAAATTGAATTTGTGATATCCATAATCATGTGCTGAAAATTTTATTCTTCTCACTCAAGAAACATGGAAACAAGTTTAGTAATAATTGATGATGTTAGCTAGCATAGAAAGTTGGTTGTATTTGTTTTTTCCTGGCACGGTAACTGAATTGCTAGCTCTATAGAATAAGATACTTTTTTTTTAAATTTTACGATGAAGGTTGAAAATTTCGTTTTTCTCTTTGCTTTTGGGTTTTCTTTGACCCTCTATCTTAACAAAGTTGCCTTGTTCGATTGATGGACTAAATGTGTATATTATGTGTTGTGCAAAAATGTTGCACAAATGCCCCCAAAAAACAATAAACATAATCTAGATTTGCCAATTGAACGTTAATGAATCTAACATCAATTATTCAATTACTCCAAACAAATAGTAAATAACTATGAAAAAGAAAATAGACACACAATATTTATACTGGTTTTACTATCTTAAAAAAGATAGTGTACATCCAGTATAAAGGAAAGAGATTTTATTCCACATAAGAGAGAGATACAAAAGATTACAAGATAAGAGTTTACATAACTACTACTGTCAACACTAAACAGGAATAACTTCTCTCACCCCAATTCCTTGATTGAAGAGACACTCCATTTGTGGATCTCTGGTTGAATGCCAGGATGAGTTTACAATGAAGTCTACCCCTAATATGTAACCAGTGAAATATATGTGAATCATCAATCAAATTATCAAGATATGTTAATGAATAATTGAGATAAATTACTGAGGTAACAAACGACGCAAACATAGCAGGTAAATCATCAATTCCTTTCCTTAGCATAGATGAAGAAAATAATGCCTACGTTTATTTCTTTCCCATCTCATGCATATGCAGTCAATAATTTATGCATATCCATATTAAAATATTTACTTTTCCTTTTGCACATTTGTTTCCACCTATTTGTGTTTTTGTATCAGCAAATTTAACACTCCACCTTAATGCAAAATCATACTTCTTCAACACCCTATTCTTAGTCAAATTCTCTTCACAACATAAAACTCTAAAGAACTCCACCTTAAGCCAAAATCTCATATTGAGAAAAAATTGAATATTTACCAAACGGGTTTAAGCTAACGGCGAGCGTTTGGTTGATTTGGTTTATCCGATGATGAAAATTGTCAAACCAAACTAAAACCGATAAAAATGAAACCAAACCAAACCAACCAAACTAAAAATATTTTAGATCTTATGTTTGTAATATTAAAAGGTGGTGCCTGACGCAACGGTAAGGTTATCCGGCTGGTAATCTGAAGTGCGCAGGTTCGAGTCCCGGCCTCTTCACATATGTGAGAGAAAGACTGTGCGCACTAATCGACCACCCAAGAGCCCGAAAAGCCGTGAGAATAGTACCGGGATGGGAGACTGACCTGGGAAGTCCTCTCGCGCTTGAGTACTGGAGCCTTTGGCACCGGGTATCCACCTATGTTTGTAATATTAACTATAATTTGAAATAAATCATAAATATATAATTAAAGTGTTATTATTTATGATTCTTATGCTTTATAAAAGTAATTTTGACACATATGTGATGATTTAAATTTACTTGAATAATTAATCTAACCTAAAATATTTATTATAATATCGATAATTTTGAAAATGTAATAAAAGTTCGGTTAATTTGGTTTAACCGATAACCAAACTAAAATTTTTCTCAAACCGATTATAAACCGATCTAATTTAGAAACCAAACCAAACCGACCAAAACAAATTGGTTTGGTTGGTTTAACCAGGTCGGAACGAGTTGGTAGGATCCCACTTTTTACGTCCTCATACCGCCACACAAGAGGGACATGGGGCTCAAAAGGAAAAGAGAGGAATGGTGTTTCTCTCGCTTTTGGCATAGCAGGCGTCTCATTGGGAGGCCCGCACGAAGGGCTATTAGCTCAATGGTAGAGCGCACCCGGGATAATTGTGTCGTTGTGCCTTCTCCAAGTAAAGCCCTTCGCATGGCAATATATATGGTTTGGTATGTTGGGAGATGTCATTATTGCTGAACCTAACGCGTACATTGCTTTGGCAGGTAAAAGAGTAATTGAACAAACATTGAATAAAACAGTACCCGACGGTTCACAAGCAACTGAGTATTTATTCCATAATGACTTCCGCCGTATGAAAGCATTACTCTAACCACTGAGTTAAGTAGGTTATTCATCATCATAAAAAAAAGACCCATCGCCTCGGGGATCATAGACAAAATGTTTTTTCTACGCAATGCGTCAAAAACCTCAGATTCAGTAGGGTAAATGTATATAAAAGGGGAAAATTTTAGCAGACGGGACGACTACAGTTGGTGAGGAACTCGCTTTAAGAAAAAACGTATTAGTCGCTATAATGCTCACCCTTAGACTTCCAGCAAAGCTATCCCCATCATACCATGTTAACGAGCTTAGACTATGTCTCCGTCTGTCAACAAATGTTGTAAATATCCAAAATTCGAATAAAGTATATTATAAAGTAATCTTAATACCACCAAGACCTGCAAATTTTCTCATTCAAATATACATCCAGAAACTAAATCCAATTAACAACAAAAAGGCTAATCCAAATCTCTGTGCATACACCAAATCTTTCTCCTGCCACTAAACTCAATCAAAACCATTACAAACTTCACTCACCGCCTTAAAAGATGCATCTTCCACATGAGATGCACCACGCAAAAACCAACGGTCTACAAATATTTGTAATACCACAAAGACCTCCGTCTTATCTTTGTGGCTTTTACAACTCCACACCCATCTATCACTTGACCTGAGCTTCTTTCCTGATCATCTTGGATAACTTGAGCATCATCAACATGAAGACCCATGTCTGAAACTTAATCAAAAGTTCCCAAATCCAATGCCCACTTCAACACACTAAACTTCTTATCACACCAAAGCTCTAAGATTGGAATATTATTCTCTCTCTACAAAATCTCCTCCACCAAAGTCTTTCTTTTCCTTTAGAATAGTAATAGCATAATTACCATCAGATATGCCACTCTTTCTTGAAGTCATTGATGCGCAATATAAACAAATCGCTTTGCTTTGATACCAATTTGTTGTGCAAAAATGTTGCACAAAATGCGCAAATACCAATCTATTGTGCGAAAATGTTGCACAGATGCGGAAGAACAAGAAACAAGATCTAGATTTGTCAATTAAACTTTAATCTAATTTGATAGAAATTATTCTATTACTTCAAACAAATAGTACATAACTATAATGAATTAACGATGGAACAGAGAGACGCACAATATTTATACTCATTATTGTCAATAATCTTAAAATCTTATGATTTGGATCCCGATCCAAATTGAATTCATCCCTTTACGATTCGATTTGCATTATGATTCAAACATAGTTAAACCACAATAAAAAAGCGTATTTAACTCATACTAACATATATAATATACTTATTTATGTTCACAACTCCCTTGATATTGCTTTTAAAACAAAATATAAATGAAATTGGAGAAAAAAATTGAGTTTTAAGTTTAATTGTAGAAGTTCAAACATCTAAATCAAATTCAAAGAGCGTATGAAACCCTTAAATAATGATATTTTGAATCTATGACTTACGATTTAAAACCCGTTTTGATTTAAAATATAAACTTAACGATTTACGATTTAAATCCCATTCTGAAAACCTTGTTTATACTGGTTCCCCTACCATCGAGATAATGAACGTTCAGTCCAAAGAAAAGAGATTTTATTCCACATAAGAGATAAATACAAGAGATTACAAGATACAAGTTTACATTTTCAAACATCAAATTAGGATTAACAAGAAGGGACACTCTAATTGGGGATCTCCGACTGAATGCCAAGATGGGTTTACAATGAAGTATACCCCCAATATATAGCCAGTGAAATATATGTGAATCATCAATCAAATTACCAAGATACGATAATAAGTAATACATGTAAATTACTGAGTTAACAAACGGCGCAAACATAACAACTAAATCACCAATTTCTTTCCTTAGCATAGATGGAAGAAAATAATGTCTGTATTTATTTATTTGTCATCTCATGTAAATGCAATAATTTATGCATATCCATATTAAATTTTTTTACTTTACATTTTGCATATTTGTTTCCACCTATTTGTGATTTTGTATCACCAAATTTAACATTATGAACATGTGGTAATTCCCAAAGAGTTAACTTATCTGCAGGACATGAGTAGTATAGGGATCAGATTCCAATGGAGAGTATAAATCCTCTTGGTAAACATCCAAAGTATTTGAGGGAGGTGGCAATAACGAAGGATGGTCAAATAAATAAAATTATTTCTACACTAATAAAGGTATGTATTGTGTCAATTCATTGTAGAATGCATCAGTGCGCTGCTGTTTCAATCGTCGTCGTAGTGACATAAAACCCTTTGGACTTTGTAAATTCTATCTCATCTTTATGTCATGCATGCATACATCTTGTGTGTCATGCACTACCCTCTACTAATACTAAAGAGAATTGATTGTATATGATTCACTGATGTGCTGTCTTCTAACCATCACCAAAGTCACATAAGCACCCTTTCAATTTTTTTTATTCTATCTCATCTTTACATCATATGTGTATACATGTACATTATGCATGTCATGCGCTGGTGTAGATAATTAGAATTGTAATCCAAGCTAAATAGTAATACAATATCAAATTGACAAACAACCATAGATCCCATAACCACAATATACACACAAGTCAATGCGTAAGCAACATGTTTTGACAATAAAAGGGCCATGGGTTAACACTATAATGAATGGTACTAGTGAAACTGATATCTTACTATAACTGTGATACGATCGCGGACAAATCATCTGTTCTCCAATGATTTGGTGTACAGGACAATGTTTATATTTCTTTGTGCAATTAAAATTGGCTACATCTCATTCATTTGGTGTTTCAAGCACGGGGTAGGTGGGACATGAATGCCAGAGGTATTGGTCCATACAATTAATTCTTATTCAAAAATCATATTTTGCATCTGTTTGCATGGCGTCACTACTAACAGTTTTATTTTCTTTTATTAGTATATATGCTGGACAGACTCAATTGTTGCTATATGTAATGGCAATCAAACTAGCTAAGCTACATATGTTTTACAGTGTGCTCATGTGATGGCCATGGCAGTTCAAAAGGTCTTTCCTGATGCTAAAGTGACTATAGGTCCATGGATCGACAATGGTTTCTACTATGATTTTGATATGGTGCCATTGACAGATAAAGACTTGAAGAAAATAAAGAAACAAATGGTAAGCCTTACAGGAATCTAACATCATCCATTACTATACATGCAGAAAATATCCAATAAATTATATGTTTCAGATCATGGAATTTATATCCTACACCATTTGTAGGATCGTATCATCAGCCAGAATCTGCCATTGATAAGGGAAGAAGTTTCAAGAGAAGAGGCTCGGAAAAGAATCGAAGCTGTCAATGAACCATACAAATTGGAAATATTGGATAGTATAAAGGAAGAACCCATCACGATATATCACATAGGAAATGAATGGTGGGACCTTTGTGCTGGTCCCCATGTTGAGTCAACTGGAAGTATAAATAAGAAGGCAGTTGAACTTGAATCAGTTGCTGGAGCTTACTGGAGAGGAGATGAGAACAAACAGATGCTTCAGAGAATATATGGCACAGCATGGGAGAATGAAGCACAGTTAAAAGCATACCTTCATTTTAAAGAAGAGGCCAAGAGAAGGGATCATAGGCGTCTAGGCCAGGATCTTGATTTGTTCTCAATACAGGTTCATAAATTTCATGGATAACATGGCTGTTACCTTTCTAGGATTTTTATCGATTCCTGCTAGAAACTTTTAGTGGTTTTTTTTTTCCCTTTTTTCCGAGAAGTACTTAATGACACGGAGAATTGAATATAATACTTTGCTGTCTATGAGATAGAAGAAAAAAAAAATTCGATGTCACGTTTACTTTTCCTCAACAGTATCATGAATTGACATAGTTTGTTATACTTACTCTAGTATTGCATTTGTTGATGGCTTCAATTATTATAGCTAGCGTTTTTCGATACATTGTTTTGGCTATAACCAGTGGCATAGCCAGGATACATTGTTTTGGCAATAAACCCCTGATTTTTTTGGGCAATTATCCATTATTGATTTCGGCATTTTAAGAAAGTTGAGCAATAATTTCAGTATTGCAAAAACAATTCAAAATGTTATATTCAGTGCAAGACTTGGCATTTCAAGACAGAGTATTATCGATTAACTAAAACGTTATCTAAATTAAACACTCCAGATGTGTCAGAACCAGTGAATAAATAAGGCAAATTGGAGCATTCATAAACATTAAGTAAACAAATTATGCAAAAATACAGAGTAGATCAAAATCTGGAGGGATTACGGGATGGTCCACTTAAGATTTCAGTTGTTTGGTAGATATTTCGAGGTTGAAACAAGTACTATGTAATTTAGGCTTGAACCGTGAGAAAGGGACATTTAAAAAACGAATAAAAATAAAAAAAAGTGAAGGAAAAAAAATTATGTTTCCTGGTAAGGTCATGTGAACACCCCCCCCCCCCCCCCCCCCCCAAAAAAAAAAAACAAACAAACAAAACACACACACATGCAGTGGCTGTAACTCTAGTATAACTCTAGACTACTGTTATTAATATGTCAAATTTTGGGTTTATTAGATTAATTTTAATATTTGTGAACACTCACAATAAAATACTTTTTGCACATGATTAACTAGAAAGTAACCTCACCAACAAGTTGCTGTCAGATTGAATCTTCATTCTGCTCTAACTCCAGCATTGTCTCTGGTATCTGTGTTGTGTTACTTGGGAGATAACTGCACTTATTATTTTTTAAATAATTATAGTAACATATGATTCCTTCTTCCTTTTTTATATTACAGGAAGATGCAGGCGGTGGACTGGTGTTTTGGCATCCAAAAGGAGCCATAATTAGAAATATTATTGAAGATTCATGGAAAAAGCTTCATTTTCAACATGGTTATGAACTTCTGTACACCCCACATGTAGCAAAAGTTGATCTTTGGAAAATAAGTGGGCATTTGGACTTCTACCAAGAAAACATGTTTGATCAAATGAACATAGAAGATGAAATGTATCAACTTCGACCAATGAATTGCCCTTACCATATTCTTATATACAAGAGGAAGCTCCACTCATATAGAGATTTTCCGATCAGAGTCGCCGAGTTGGGGACAGTGTATAGATACGAACTTTCTGGTAGCTTGCATGGGCTTTTCCGTGTTAGAGGGTTCACACAGGTACTTCAAATATCAGCATAAATTTTGTTTACTTCGGTGAATTCAATTGCTGTTACGTTATTTGCATAGAAGATAGCACATTACATTAGCTCTATGCTATCAATGTTGTGAATATTCATTTATTCACAGGATGATGGACATATATTCTGTTTGGATGATCAAATTAGAGATGAAATAAAGGGTGTGCTTGATTTAACCGAAGAAATTTTATTGCAATTTGGGTTCAAGAAATATGAGGTTAATCTTTCTACGAGACCAGAGAAATCGGTAGGAACTGATGATATATGGGAAAAAGCAACCACCGCTTTAAAACAAGCTTTAGAAGACAAGGGCTGGGATTACCAAATCGATGAAGGTGGCGGTGCATTTTATGGTCCAAAAATTGATCTTAAAATTGAAGATGCTCTGGGTAGAAAGTGGCAGTGCTCAACCGTACAGGCAAGTTAGCTCTCATTCCCTTATTCTATGTGTTGTTTCAAGCTTTTTTTCTTTAAAAAATAAATGATATTCAGTATTCTTAGAACCACCACCACCTACTGTTACTACTATTACCACCACCACCACCACCATCACTACCACCACCTATTACTACCACCACCACTACCATCACTACTACCACTACGACTACTACTCTACTACTATTCCATACTTCAGTACCCTTTGGTGCGTCAAAGTGTGACCCAAAAAATATATTCAGTTTAATGGCTATTTATTGTACAACAGTAAAACTTGTAGGCGTTTGTGCTATTTAGCCTTTATTTCGTTATCTTCGTAGTTTGTTCACTTGGGCAAGTTTGTACAAGCTCTTATAGAATGCAAATCGCGCAGGTTGATTTTAATTTGCCACAAAGGTTTGACATAGTTTATGTGGATTCAAATTCTGAGAGAAAACGTCCTATCATGATCCACAGAGCAATTCTTGGTTCCTTAGAGAGATTTTTTGGTGTGCTCATAGAAAATTATGCTGGTGATTTTCCCTTGTGGATCTCTCCTATTCAAGTGCGTGTGTTGCCTGTTACTGATAGTCAGGTATAATTACCCTTACCTTTTCTTTATAGTTTTAATTGTGGAAAGCTTTGGTTAGTTTGATGGCATTATCCTAGGTGCATAAATGTAACTACAGCTATGTGCTATATCAGTCTCTTTCAGCCACTGTGATTTATTACCTTAATAATAGACGTTTGGATCACACTTTTTGTTAATTATTAATAAGAATGTTTGTATTTCATATATGTTATCAATCCTCATACTTTCCCAGTTTGGTCCTCAATAGATCTAGTAGCGTTAACATTATAAATGACATATATCATTTACTTTATTCTTTTTCTTTGTAATGTTTCATCATATTGTGAATCCTCCGATAAAGCTACATCCTACATTTAAAGATAATTCTTCTTTCTTATATATAATGGGTTTTAATTTCAATGTGTTGTCCATGCCTTTTAAATCAACTGATGTGTCAGGCCCTAACTGTATCTTCTTTCTTTTGAGATTTGGATCATTTATTTTTATGCTAATAACATACAAATCAAAGCATATAGTTTTCTTGATTTTCTGGGTTATTGAACAGAAGACGACGAATTTGTCAGTATTTATTTATACAATGGTTTTTTAGTCTCTGCACTGAAATTGTGATACAATGACATATTATAATTTTCCACAAGTGTCATTTATACATCAGTACATTATATTATCAGATGTCTTACTGCACTGAAGTGGTCTCGAAACTAAAAACTAGTGGCATCCGGGCTGAGCTTAGTCATGGCGAGCGCCTACCAAAGCTCATAAGAAATGCAGAGAAACAAAAAGTTCCAATAATGGTAGTTGTTGGCCCTAAAGAAGTCGAGACAGGGACAGTAACTATCAGGTCCCGTTTTGGTGGTGAACTCGGTACAATGACTGTTGATGATTTGATTGCTAAAATTCAATTTGCAGTTGAAGAAAGAACCTCGCTGTAGAGAAATCAGTGCTTCTGGATTGCAGAAATTAGCATGCTCCACTATTTGGTAAATTTATTATTGCTTCATATATTTATTCTGTTTAAATCCGTGCATATACTTTCTACAATAGTTTGTTATTTGTCTGGGAACTGCTAGATATTGACATTGTAAAGTTTAGAGGTCATATTCTTTTCCCTATGTGGGATTGGTATTGTTATTCAGCATTTCTTTTCTACCTTAGGGACCGTTTGGCAACCCAAAACATAAGTGATTATGTCTATATGATAAGTGCCTTAAAAAAATAAAAGTAGAAAAGTTCATTTGGCACAACAACTTATAAGTCAAAAAGATAAAAAGTTAATATAGATAGAAACAAATTTTTCAAGTGTTATTTGGCTATTGCGATAGAATATTGAAATAAAATGTAAGATAATTCATATTTTTTTTTTCATATTTTTAAAAAGTATATGTTACAACTAGTTAACTAAAAATCACAAAACTATTCGTATTTTGAAATATAAATCACAAAACATCGAATCGAAGCATGACATAAATACTTCCATGTTATTCGCACATAATCCAAGCAACTAAGTTCACTTTAACTTACAAAATCAAACAACAAGTCACAAAATAGATAAAAGTTGATATTTTACACAAATTTCAAGCATTACAATCAAAATATTAAAAACTCCTAAAATTATATGAACCTAAAATGACAAATGATAAAATGTGGCCATGCCATGTCGGATTTGTTTTCCTTTGTTGGTGAGATCTTGTCTTTCTCCTTGAGCCGAATTCACTTCAACGAATTTTGGTTAGATTCAAAATTGTTTTCTTCAAAAAAAAAAAAAAAAAAAAAAAACATTTTGAAATTCTTCAAAAATCTCATCATCCAAAGCGTGCTTTCTAATGTAGTTGTGACTTATACATGCAGCTATGACAACATTACATTGTTTGCGAAGACATCATTTTAAAATAAGAAAACGTGCTTTAAGAACACGTTCGATGATATTCCGCAAAGATGAGTGAGCGTAATTATATTTACTCCTTCGCTGATTGTGGTGTCCTATTTGCTCCTATAATGTCACTACGATGGTATCTTTTTTCCTCTATATAGGGCTAAAAACCCAGAGATATTAGCATATCTTGAATCGACCAAATAAAATTTTCCTATCGAACAAAATATATATAATTATAAACTCATAACTAAATTTGAATTTGAATTTATTGTTTAAGTTTATTTTGGCATAAAGAATTACAAGAGCTATTTAATTTCATGATTTTGAAATTCATAGAAGTATTGTTGTGAAAAACAATAATACCTTTTGGAGGCTTCAGAAACTTTTATTTGACTTATTAATTGTATCAATCAATATTCTTGAATCTACACTGCCTTCTCATTCAGCCAAAACGTATGTGAAACACATATCAAAATCGCATGCGCACATTACATTTTGGGTAGGTAAACGTTTTCTTTCCCTATATGGAATTTGTGCATTTTCCACCACAGATGCACTAATATTTGTGTCGTCGATCGCTCCAATGCAATTCTAAAAGAAAAACAATTACAAATATTATTGTTAACTATACAAAAATAAGATTTTTTTTTTTTTTTTTTTTTTTTTTTTGGGGTAATGTCGCATGAAGTGGTCAATTTGCACTTATGAATAAACATTGATAGAAATATATAATGAAGTCACTACAAAAACATAACTTAAACCAAGGCCAATATTTATCATCTTTGCTTTTCAAGTATGGAGGACCTATCACAAAATTTGGAGGTACAATGACTTCTTTAGCAAATTTACATAAAGTCTTTGAT